>JAJEJO010004620.1:322790-470924 GCA_020662805.1 Glaucomys volans
TTTTTTTTTTTTTTTTTTTAACCCACTTGTCAACATTGAGTTAACTCAAGATTAAAAAGTTTGGACTGGGGTTGTGGCACAGTGGTGGAGCACTTGCCTAGCACATGTGAGGCACTGGGTTCGATTCTCAGCACCACATATGAATTAAATGAACAAAAATAAAAATGTCCATCAACAACTAAAAACTGTATATAAATATTAAAAAAAAAGTTTTGCTTTAGAGCTGTCTCTCTGGAATCTCATTTCCAGGTCCTTCCAGATGTGTCTAGCTGTACTTAGTCTAGTCTCTGCTCATGTGCCACCTTTTTACAGAGATTTACTGATGATTCTAGTCAGAGATCATTTTCTATGTGTATTTTTCTTCCTAACACATTTCGTGCTCTGAAGTTATATATTTATTTACCTTGTCTCCCTCATTATAAGCTTAGTGATAGCTGTGAACACTGCTTTATTCTGAGTGTCTGAAATGATGCTAAAATATGTTAGGTATATTCAGTGTATCTTAAGTACATCCATTATATATTCTTCAAGGAATTTCTGAATCCTTATGGAGTTGCAGTGAGATGTTTTATTAGTGTCCTCATTTTACTGATAAAGACACTGTTTGAAAATATTAAAATCTTTTTCCCAGGTGACATGGGCTAAATTATCAGGTACTTAACATTTTATTGCTTACATAGTTGAGGTAAAAAGGATGTGTCCCAGGGAATATCTGCTGATATCAAGCTTTTAGATAATAAAACTGTTTTTAAAACACTGTCTTGGAAACTGAGAGTTTGAAGCATAAGAAAGAAAAGAAAACTTGCTATTAAATACTTTCTTTATATTTCCTCTTGGATAAGTTTTGTTAGGCTTGTAGAAAGCTTTGTTTTTGAGGTAAAATGGTATTTCTTTGTGGCTACTATGCTTTATTGAGAGACCATGAGAGGCATCTGAAGAGTGGGGATTTCCAGAGCTGGTAAGCATGAATGTTTAAATGAAACTGATGAAAAATTAAGGCCAATTAAGAATAATGTTTATGTGAATTTCAGTTTGTCTGGTTTGACAGTATGGCTTATTTTGGACAGATCTTGATGTGTGTAGTATAAGCATGTTCTTCCTTTAACCTGCCTGTCACTATTTTCTTAGAAAGTAGCACTACTTTTATATTAACAACTTTGAAAGGAAGTTACTGGGCTGTGTTTTAGAATTTAATAATACTGTTTTAGTCAGGCTTTCTTTGCTGCTGCGACCAAAAGACCTGACAAGAACAATTTTAGAGAAGGAAAAGTTTATTTGGGGGCTTACGGTTTCAGAGATCTCAGTCCATGGATGACTGGCTCCATTAAGCTCTGGGCCTAGGGTCAGGCAGAACATCATGGCAGAAGAGTGTGGTAGAGAATAGTGGCTCGCATAGCCACCAGGAAGCAGAGAGAGACTAAACTTGGCTCACCAGGGACAAAATATATACCTTAAAGGCAAACACCCAATGATCCACATCCTCCAGCCACACCCTGCCTGCCTATAGATACCATCTGGTTAATCCCTATCAATGGATTAATGTACTTATTGGGTTAAGGCTGTTGTAACCCAATCATATATCACCTCTAAACTTCCTTGCATTGCCTCACACATGAGCTTTTGGGGCATAGCTCATATGTGAGCCATAACACTGTTAATGATTCCATGTTCTTTTCAAAGCATTTGGCAGAAAGACTTGTAATTTGGAAAGGCTTTGTAGCTGTGATTTCAGTGTTGCCACCTTAACTTGTACAATGCAAGATATCTTATTAAAAAATAATTTGGGAGTAGTTTAAAACTGTGTTGATTTCTCAAATTTCTTTTAATCCTGTCTGAGCACTGATAGTTGGTTTCTAGCCTTCTTGTCTTCAAGTCATCTTCATAGAGGTTTAAACATTTAACACCAGGTAGGATGTTAGGACATGACTAGATATAGTATATGATTATGTTTTTATTACTTACAATTTTTGTAGGTAAAAGTTTTCTCCAGATACCAGTTCCTTTTATGTAATATTCAAGCTCAATGTCCTGGTCAGCCACAGGGTTAAATAGAAAATTTATAAGTGTCATTCAATGTCAGTTTGTGTGTAATGTTCTTCTTCTAATCCTTATTTTTATGAGTTGTGTTTAAATTATGGAGAGCTCTGTTATTTATCCTGTGAAAAAAGACACATGCAGCAGGCCTTGTTTGAAGTATTTTAGACTGCTGGAAGACAAAATCTTTATTTTGGGACTCTTTTAAGGTGACTCTGCCATTTTTTATTACTTGACATCTTTAGTTTTGTTATTCCGTTAACAGTAAGTCACACTGTGAAGTGTTTGAAGTTTTCTACGTTTCCTTGGCTACCCCTGACCACAACAGACAGGCATGTTCTCTCCTCTAATGAAAGGTACAGTGTCTGATGTATTTCACTGATTTTTGTTGGTTCATAACCATTAAATCTGACAGTTATTGCTATATATTTTCAACAGAAAAAATATTAAGTGATGTGAAAAATAACAGTGAGCTTGTATGATTTTTAGTACTTCAAAAAGCAAGCCATAAAATTCCCATTTGTCTTTAGTCAATCTACATATTCAGATTGTTTCTCTCTCTCTCTCTCTCTCTCTCTCTCTCTCTCTCTCTGTACTGGGGATTGAACCCAGGGGTACTTTACCACTGAGCCAGATCCACAGTCCTTTTTATTATTTTGAGAGTGGGTCTCTTTAAGTTGCTGAGACTGGCCTGGAACTTGTGCTCTTCCTGCCTCAGCTTCTGGGGTTGCTGGCATTGCAGTCCTGTGCCACTGTGCCAGGCCCAGTTTCTTTTTTTGTGGTTAGAGTTTTAAGTAGCCCTTTGTAACATAAGTTATTTCTTAACCAGATTCTCTGGCCATTCCTTCTGTCCTTGATTAATAAATGATATGGAAAAATTAAACATAAATTCATTCTATTTGGTAGAATATATTTCAAAATACTAGCTCCATTAGGAGAAAAAATTTAGCATGTTGAGAAGGTTGGAGACTACTGATCTAATCTTATGTAATCAATATTCATTGTTGCCTTCAAAAGTAGATCTCTAATACATAAAAGTTTGAAGCATTTTAATGTCCAGATCGATTTGGTGCAATTTCATTGACTACAGCAATAAATGAGTTGTCTGCATTTTTAAGTATGAATCTGGAAAATAAAGATAAACATGCTGCTAGAGTTGGGGCTAGATACATGTGGATGCTATTAAATGGTTTTTGATGATGATACTTCAAAGGAACCAGTTTTCTTGGGACAAAATATTTAAGAGTAGAGTGCCCCTAGGAAAAGGTGGGGACTTGTTTGATCTGTGGGTTCTGAGTCAGTCCCTAAGGAAGAGGTCATGAAAGTTTCTAGTACTCACCTTTGGGTGCTGGACTGGATTCAGAGAAAGGGATTTGATTTCTTGAGGTGGGAGGTGAACAACTGCTACATCGCTAGTGGGCAGGGCAGGACCTGCATGGAATAAGGGAGTCCATTCCTTATTCACATAGAGTAGAGAAGACCACTAAGGAATCTAGCTCCTAGAATCTATACTTTTTTTCTCTTTCTTAATTTATCTAAATTTTATTGAATTCTGTGACTTTTGACCTCACTGATTTCATTTTGTAGCTTTATGGTTCTCTCTGGGTATATGATTGTTAATATGATGTAGTTTCTGTTCTTGAGGAGAGTATAGTAGAGAATACAAAGTCAACAAGCAATTGTTTTATCACATAATATAGGCATATGGAAGAAGCACCTCTTTAGAGTTGTTTTATTGACCAGAGAAAAGATCTGGGAAAGCTTCCCAGAGGAAGAGATGTCTCAGCTGAGATCTGAAGGATTGTTGGGAGAATCACTGTGCCATTAGGTACCTAGAGTTTGGTGTAGATGGACTCTTTTTAAAAAATGAGTACTCTATTTTGTAGCTCTTTGCGAAGTAGTAACCATACTTTGATCTGGAATACCTGTGAACTATTGAAGGATGTTATCATGCAAGATTTCCCTGCTGAGATTTTCCTTCAGAGGCCAAAAATTGTTCAGGTGAGTACCTTCTATAATTGTTTCATATTTTGTAAGGGAACTTATGGCAGTAAAACAAATTTTGCAGAACAGAAGTCCATGGGAAGGAAATTTGTATTAATGTATTTTAAAAAGTGAAGTATTTAGCTATTTAAGCCTTTTATTCTTTAACTTATTGGAATAGTTACAGTTTTTTCCCCATAGGTAGTAATCTTATTTGGCACCTGCAGTGGAGTTCAGCCACCTTGAATTACCATTTATATGCCATCTAAACAGGGAAATAAACTTTGGAAATTAAGGTTGAGCAGCAGTAAATTTATTTTAAATGGAATAGTATTACTTTTTGAGTATCTTACATGTTTAAGGCGTAACGTTGTATACTGGAGAAATACATTTGCAGTGAGGACTATCGACAGGTTCTTTTCTTTCCTCTGGTCTCTTTTCTTTCTTTATTTTTTTTTTTTTGGAACCAGGGATTGAACTCAGGGACACTTGGCCACTGAGTCACATCTCCAGCCCTATTTTGTATTTTATTTAGAGACAGGGTCTCACTGAGTTGCTTAGGGCCTCGCTAAGTTGCTGAGGCTGGCTTTGAACTCGTGATCTTCCTGACTCAGCCTCCCAAGTCCCTTGGATTACAGGCGTGCGCCATCGCGCCCAGCTCCTCTGGTCTCTTTTCTAACAGACAGAGAGAGGGAAAGAGAGATCCAGGGTGGCGAGTGTGGCATACACTAGCATCTAGTAGTACCTTAGGTCCTCACTCCACATTGTTTGACTGAAAAGGACTCTGAGTGAAGACTGCTAATACATTCTGTCACAACTGGCATATGGTTGCAGAGTAAAAGCTGTTAATTGCCTAGACATGGTAAAATGATTCAGATGTTTGAGATGAAAAGGACTTGCTATGATTTTTCAAAAGTTCTGTGTGTAAGCCAGGCATTGTGGTGCTGCTCACCTATGATTCTAGCTACTCAAGAGGCTGAAGCAGTAGGAATGCACATCCAGGCCAACCTGGGCAACTTAGACCCCATTTCAAAATGAAATGAAAGGAAAAAAATAAAAGGCTGGGGCTGTAGCTTGTGGTAGAGTGCTTGCTTACCATGTGAAATACCCTGGGTTTAGTCCCAGTACTGGGAGGTAAAAATAGTTCTGTGTGATGTGATGTCCTGAATGGGGAATAATTATCTATTTTATCTTAAAATGGGAACTTAACAGATTTAAGAAATAAGAAACACTATTTTTTTAAAAAAATTATGACCTCATTTTGATCTGTCTGCATTTTGCTAACTCATATTTGCCCATATTTGTTTATAAGTACTTGACAACTTATTTTAGTTCCTTTGATTACTCACTTACTCTTAAGCTCCACATCCTTGGAAGTTAAGTACTTTGTTTCATTAATCATTTTTTCGACTCTATTTATTTCAGAACCTTTTGTCTCTGTTGAAACTGGCCTTTGGAGGAGATGGAAAACATCGCTTGGCATTACAGTCTGTGTCCTGTTTGCAGCAGCTGTGCATATATTTAAGAAATAGGCTTAATTTTCACCGAGACCCACATTTTTTCTCTAACAAACAAGGTATTTGTGTTTATGTATTAGCCACTGAAATTACTTGCAGATTCTTCTGAGAACTCTCGATTATACTTTAGGGTTTACTTGTATACATTTTCACAACATAAATTCCCACTTCTAAATGTAATCAAATCTATGAGTATGAACTGGGTGAATGACAGAACCACCATGATCCCATGCTTTTTTTATTTTTTATTTTTTTAAATTTTGGTTCCCTTTAATAAGAGGCATTTGCAAAGCGTTTTTCTGAAAATGGAATATATTTGGGGCATCTTAGCAAGTTATGTATTAATAAAGCCTTTGGTTTGAAAAATACTGGTTTGTATTTTATCAAAACTATTTTTATGCAACTTGTGATATAGTGGCAGTAGGTGATGGGCAATGCCAGACTTTTCAGAGACAAAGCGCCACCTAATGACCAAATAGAGTACTGTATTGGCCTTGATAAAACAGTATCTATGACTTCTGTGTGCTTATATGGTATAGATTGAAAACTGAACATTAGATTACTGCCATTTCTCATCATGTCTCAGTTAATATCTATTTTGTTGGGAGTTTCACTGACCTTTGCTTTTTGAATATTTATGCTTTTTATTACTTTATTATAGATTTAGTTTGTTTGGGGTTTTACTAACTCTCTTGAGGTATCACTTTCTGCAAATGAGTAGAAATGGAGAGCTTCTGGGTATCCCATACCTAATCAGAAAGGGAATTTTCATGTTTGATAAATAGCTGATGTCAATGAAGATTTATTCATGCATTAAATAAATGTTTATTTGTCATCTACTGTATACTAGCTGCAATTCCAGACTCTAGGAAGTTATAGCACTGAACAAACAGTGAAAGTCCCTGTCCTCATGAGCTTGTATTTTAGACAAGTGGGGGAAGATATAAGTAAGCAATTTGTTTTAGGTAAGGAGAGGTCCTTTAAGGAAGGAAAATTGTGACAGAACATGACCAGGGATACATAGCTGACTCTATTTATTGATATGTCTTTATGGTACAGGAACTGAACCAGGGTCTCACATGTGCTAGACAAGCTCCACCACATCCCCACCTCACAGCTGACAGTGGATAGGATGGTCAGGGAAAGCCTTGCAGAGGTGGGGACCTGAGGGTGACAAGAAACCCTCCACTTGAGGGGGTTGAGTATTTCAGGGAAGGTCAAGGAGCTCAAGACAGCAGTGAGCATGCTGTGCTTGAGCAAAAGAAATAAGACCTGTGAGAGTGGGGTGTGGTGAGTTGGCCGGAGGGGAATGAGGTGCCATCAAAGAGGAAAGTAGGTGCTGGAGTATGTTGGGGTATGTAGATCTTAGTAAGGATCTTTATATAGAGAGTTGTTTTTTTTCCCCTTGTAAATACCCTTTTATCATGGATTATGTATATTTTTATCACATAAAAATGCATCGTAGCCATTTTTACATGTACAGTGCAGTGGCATTATGTTTACATCATGCACTCGTCACCACTGTTTCCAAACCTTTTTCACTACTCATAATCACTAAGTGGTAACTCCTCAATTCCCCTGTCTTCAAGTCCCCTGGTAAGCTCTCATCTTTCTCTGAATTTGGTCTGTTCTTGGTGCCTCATATTTGTGAGATTGTACAATATTTACCCTTTTGTGTCTGGCTCAGTGTGAGATTGTACAATATTTACCCTTTTGTGTCTGGCTCAGTGTGCTTGTATGTTTTTAAGCTTTGTCCACGTTGTATCATGTATCAGAGCTTCATAATTTTTATGGGTGAATAATATTTTGTAGTGTGCACATTCCACACTTTGTTTATTCATCTCTCGAGGGACACATGGGTTGTGTCTATCTTTCAGCTATTGTGTGTACTGCTTCAGTGAACATTAACATGCAAGTATCTGCTTGAGTCCTTGTTTTTAGTTGTTTTGAAAATGTATTGATGAGTGAGATTGCTGGATCATATGCAGTTTTTGTTAGCTTTTTGAGGAACCACCAACCTATTTTTCACAGCACTTGCAAAATTTTACATTCCCACCAGTAATATGTGAAGCTTCCACTGTAGGGAAGTTCCTCACTAACATTTGTTATTTTCTTTCTTTTTTAAAGAATCATAACCATTCTGGTATTTATGAAGTGGCATATCATTGTGGCTTTGTTTTTTTTGTTTTGGTACAAGATTGAACCCAGGGGGCTTTAACATGGAGCAATATCCCCACTCCTTTTTATTTTTTATTTTGAGGCAGGGTTTGCCAAGTTGCTGAGGTTGGCCTTGAACTTGTGATCCTCCTGCCTCATCTTCCTGAGTTTTGCTGGGATTACAGGGGTGTACCACTGTGCCAGGCATCATTGTGGTTTTGATTTGCATTTCCCAAGACTAATGATTAATGATTCCCTGCTGACTTTCATGTGCTTACTGTCGATTTTTATATCCTCTTTGGAGAAATGTCTACTAAAAGTCCTTTGCTCATTTTTCAATTGGGTTGTTTGTTTCTTTACTGCTGTTTTAGGAGTTATTTCTGTATTCTGAATAGTAAAATCTTATCAGATATGTGATTTGCAAAAAACTTTTTTCCCCATTCTGTAACCATTTTGTTTTTGTTTTTTTCTCAGTGTTTGGGTATTGAACCCAGGACCTCACACATTCTAGGAGAGTGCTTCATCACAAGCTGCATTCCCAGCCTTGCCTTTATACTTTCTTGATAATGTCCTTTGATGCACTGAAATTTTTAATTTTAATGAGGTCCAATTTACATTTTTTGGTGGTTTGTGTCTTATGTCTGCCAAATCCAAGGCCATGACAATTTATATTTATTATTCGTTAAAAGCATTATGGTTTTAACTCATATTTAGATTTTTTGATCCATTTTGATTTAATTTTGCTTATGATTTGAGGTAGGGGTTCTCATTTTTTTCAGCAGGAGAGTACATGATCAAGTGTCTTTCTTCTTGGTGGCCTTGAACATTGTGACTGCCAGCGACTAGAATGTTTCATATAATCAGACCAGTTGGATAAAAACCTGTAAATGATAAATGAATACATGCAGAAAAATTTGATCCTTTTATTTTTACCCCATGGAAACATTTCTACTTTTTAATTTTGTTATTTTTTGAGGAATTATACATTTATACTACATAATCAGAAATTTGTTTCTACAAAGGGATAATCTTATTTTACAATTTATTTTCCCAGACATAATTTCCCAAAATTCTTCCTTGTCTTATTGTCATGAAGCAAGAGTTACTCATCATTCCCCGAACCCATCCCAGGGAAGCAGCAGCCCTCGGCCTTCTGTGGTGGGGCGCACAGGTCAGCGACCGAGAGGAGATGGCCAGGACTGGGATGCAGTGTCTTCCAGGTGATTGGTGGTTATGTTGATGGGAAATTAGGAAAGCTTAGTTAACGTGTGTGTGTGTTTTTTTTTTTTTTTATTTATTGATTCATTGAACACAAATGGAGTACAGCTATTGTTTCACTGGTTGTACACAAAGTAGAGTTCTGTGCGTTCATGCATGTACACAGGGCAATAGTATGCATGTGTGTTTTAATCTCAGAAATAATTACTCTTCTCTGTCTTCTTTTTTGAAACATTACCCCAGGTATAGTCCTTCATATTTTTTTCACCATGATCTACATTAAGGATAAATAAATATTATGTTTAAATGGAGCACTTGGTGCACAAACATATGCTGTGTGTATTTGTGTGACCCAAATAGCATGTTCACAAAATAGTATCTCTGTTCTATACATCAAACTATATTTTCTATTTGTTTATGTTTCCTTAAAAAAAAGAAATGAAGAGCTGGGTGTGTGGTTCTGCAGGCTTGCAGTCCCAGCTACTTGGGAGGCGGAGGCAGAAATACTGCAAGTTTGAGGCCAGCACGGTCAACTTAGTGAACCCCTGTCTCAAAATAAAACATTAAAAGTAAGGCTAGGGATATAGTTCAGTGGTATAGACCCAGGGTTCAATCTTTAGTACTGCAAAACCCCAGAAATCCCCCAAATTTTACCCGCTCTGAGTAGAATATGAGCTAGTTTAAAAAGAGTAGCTTTAAATGACAGGTACATTTTTGTTATTTTTAAGCACGTTTTTGTAAGTCTAATCATAATTTAAACGCATTAGTGTTTACTAATGGAGTGACTGGAAAATTTATTAAACAAGTACTCTTTCATTTATAGTGTCTTATTTATTGTTTATATAAATAAAGATTTTTCATATTATCAAGTTTGCCTAAAGGGGTTGGCATGGTGTTTGTATGTTGCCTTATCCTAGACTATACACATTGTTGGTCTCTTCTTTAGTGTCATTTAAAAAAGTGTTCAATGAGATGCACATGTATCTTTCGATCTGAGTATTGTCTTGTGCTGCTGCTGCTGCTACTGGTGCAAGTGAGCAGATGCAGGTCTGCACGTGCATGTGGTGGCAGGCCACATACTTTACACACCTGCTCGCCTTTAGTTATCTTCATAGCAGTCTTATAGTAGAGTTGCTATCATCATCATCATCATCATCATCATCATATTAGTTTTTGCAGAAAACCTTGAGCTTTAGAGGTGAAGAGCTTTATAGTTGGTAAAGAGCTGACCTGGGACTTCATCATATGATAGGAGAGCCTGTACTTTTAGTCCTTACATTGTAGATGGTTGCTAAGTCATGATTTTTCTCTTTACCCTAGTACATACCTTTCCACCATATTCTGATGTTTCATGCTTAGACATTTTCACTCCTGAGTGAACTACTTCCTCATGAGGCTTTCAGAGATTGACAGGAGTCTGGGTCACTTTTGTATTTTGGGATATTTAGAATCTTAAAATTGAAGAAATGACAAAAACAAGTATAAAATTTGGGGAGTCTTAAATGTTAAATAGTATTTGTATATTTCTGTGATTAAGTATCACATCAAAAGTAAAAATTTTGAGACCCAAGTTAAGATTTCTTCAGTGAAGAAAGCCAGGGAAGGGCTGGGATATAGCTCAGTTGGTAGATCCATTTGGATGCATTTTCAGAATCATTATATGATGTTGAATGTACTAAATAAAGTAATTTATTCCCATGATATTTTTCTGGAAATATTCTTCAGTTGCTAACATTGGCTTACATAGAACATTTGGTAAAAATCACAGAATATCTATGAAACTATATGAACTATTTAGTTTGACCTTTGCAAGTTGATTACAAAAGAGCTTCGCTGTAAATATGCTTGTTTTCTTTTAGATATGATGGGTTGTTATCAGTGTTGATTGCTATTATGGAAATGTTGACATGTTTCAAGATAGTTGAAAAACAAAATATAAATGCATTTTTGCCCACGTAGAACTTTTATTTTTTATTTCTTACTATGCATTGCTGGGGATCAAACATAGAGCCTTGCCTATGCGCAGCTCTCTCCCACTGAGCTACATCCCTGTCTCCTTCATGTGCAATTTTAAGTCCTCTTTATGGAATTTAATCTTGGGAACTTGTCAGGATTTATACACATCTTACCAGAACTGTTGCATGAAGGCCTATAGTCTTGACCAGCGTGAGGCTTCTAACATGCAAGGCAGCAGGTAGACAGTGAATCTGCTTGAGGGTTGTTGCTGTATTTAAAGTTTATTGTTTATTTCCTTTACAGTGGAAGTAGTAGTCATGCTCACATAAACTCTAGGATATCTGTTCATTCACCTTTGGATATGGGACACATAGATCTTCCAGAACTAGAGACTGAAGACACTTTGGAACTACAGTTCCAGCAGCTGAGTCTCCCCCAGTTTTGCGTCTCCATTCTGGAATCAGCAGTTCCCCTCTTAAAAACAGGTTAGTTGCTTTTGAAATTCTATCTCTTATACAGTTTGTGTTGTTTTCTGCTTTTTTTTTTTTTTCCAGGATTTTTTTCTTTTTTTCCCTTTTTTATATTGGAGCCTTTAAAATCTATTTTTTGCTTATTTTGGGGGATGCAAATTCCTAAGAATTTAATGAGGTCTTTATTATCTCTTAATTAAATGTGGACGGCACGAAATGCTATGTAGATAGAGTGTTCTTTTCCCGTTATGCTGTTTTTATTGGTGCAGGCTGAACTTCTGTATGTAAATGTAAGCACTGACAAAAAAAAAACCCCTGGAAAAAGAGAAGGTATACTGCATAAATAGATGAGAATAAAAACATACTTGGGTTTTGCTCTTTAGAGACTTTCTGTGTTGTTCTTAGTTGTTCATGCTTTCTTATAGGCCGCTAACCATTAAAAACAAAATCCCCATACTGAATTCTTACCTTTCAAAAAAAATCCATAAGTATTCTGGGGTTGCATTTTTGCTTAAATGTTTAAGGTATTTTATTAAGAGTGAAAACTGTAGAACAACAGGCTGATATCTGCCTGAGTGTAGTAACAAAACACATGTATTGGGTCCCCACTCAGTTCAGCTGTTGTACTTAGTTTTATGTGTACTGTTTCTCACTCTTCTTACACCAATCCATTTAAGCTTCCAACAGTGGTAGTTACTATTTTATCTACTTTTTCCAAATGAAGAAACAAGTTTAGAATGATTACCAACTTACCTAAAGTCAGATAGCTAAACCATGGACTTGGATTCAGAACACTTTAGCCTTTTACAAGGGAAAGAAAGTTTGGGAAGCAGTAATGATTTTTTTTCCCTTTAAATCTGTACTAGCAGTTGATGAACTTGTCAGGATAGGAACACAAGATAAACAATTCTATACGTTAAAAGAAAGTACATATCCTTTCTTAATGGTTCTTTAAGACCTGTGGCCAATTTTTGTCTGCTTGGAGGTGATTAAGAGGAGAGGAGGATGAGGGTTTATATTTGGATGGCATTGAAAATCTTTGATAATGAAGAAACCATCTACTCTTGCTTCTCATTGAGTAAATAACTGCTTTCAGGAGTTAACTACATGTTGACTCATATGCTTATAATGTGAAAATGAAGAAATACCTGAACTTTGGCATCATAATGTGTTTGTGTTTATTTGCCTGACATACTGGAAGAGCAGTTTTAGACTTAGCTATTTTGCATTTAACCTTTTGTTAATTTGCTGTAAAAAGTCAGATTGATAATTATACAGCTATATCTTGGTACATAAATTTTCTAAATGTTCTCTTGCCCTTTTGTGATAAATTATTGCATAACTTCTCATGGTACAATATGAGAAGAGATTTCTAAAAGGACTTGCTCCAGCTGTTTTAATGAAAAAAGTAACCTACAACCTTATGATCTGGTAGTTTGTTTATTCCTTAGAAATTAACCTTTGGGATGTGGAACAGGAAAGTCTTATCTGAAAGCTTACTTCACACAGAATCATGCGAAGTATTTTTCTTTTGTTTTTCTGATTCTCTGGAGAAAGGAGATTGTCCTGGTGGGTGTGACTCTGACAGCACAGTTTCTTTTGGAAATTTTTTGGAGTTTAAGGTGGGATTAGATGGAATATTTTGAAGTTTCTTCAGCAAATGCCAGCATGGACATTATTCCTTTTGTTGTTTCAGTTCAAACTTAGCTCCCCATGCAACTCCTGTGTGAAAAAGCACTAATCTATGACAAAGCCTCTGCTTTCTAATATTAACTAGAAATTATTAGACTGCATCTTCTAAACTTGCTTGGTACATTGCCATTTATTGTATAAACATGGACGATCTCTGAATTTGAAAAATTGTTTAACGTATCTCATAGTATTTCTGTTAGATGATTGCCACTCTCTTTTTTTATACCATTATGAGCATATTGGATTTATTTGGTCAAGAAACACTCTAGGGGAGGGTAGAGAAGGTAGGTCCTCGGAAAGGAGAATGATCAAATTATGTTGTGTGCATGTACAAATACAGCATAATGCACCCCACTATTTGTGTAATTTTAATGTGGCAATAAAAAAGAAGTGTTACGATTGGAACAGAATTCTTTGATGGTGGTTGTAGATTGTGACTTCCCTATTCATCTCTGATAAGAGTTATAAAACAATTTTTAAAAAGGGAGAAAGGAATTTGGGGGCATGTCTAACTAGAGAATTTGAAAATAAGATAAAGATAACTTTTCCCTCCTTCCCTTTCTCTTCTTTGTATTCCTAGGCAGTAGACAAATGATAATAAGAGTTCTAGAATTGCTTGCAGAAGATATGGTACTTATTGGTGAAGCAATTTCAGCTGATATCTGGGATGACGGCAGCCTTTTTGCTATAAATATGGTGAGAAACCATGTTTTGTTTGGGATATGGGTAATGGTTTTATTTGAATTTGGTCTTTTAAGCTGGTTTCATTGTCTCATTTGTCTTTAGAAGTTCATTTTTTATTTCTGACATGATCTGTATCAGGCTTATTTTATTCCCATTCTTGAATAGGTCGTTTCTCCAGAGGTTTTGGTTATTTTTAATGGGAAAAGGTCTATCAAGGTCATTGGGGTATTTATAGCTACTGTGATATCATTCTTCCCTCTCAGTAACAAAACTAGGAAATGTATGATTTAAAAAATCATGAGTTCATATTGCTATTTTTCTGATATTTAAATTTGTATTTCTTGTACTTTTTTTTTTTTTTTTTTTTTTTTTTTGGCGGTGCTGAACCCAGGGCCAGCACTCTACCAACTGAGCTGTATTCCCAGCCCTTTCTTGTACTTTTGATTGTAGGAAGTCTTAGACCCCAGCAATATAAAACAAATTGCTTAGTTAGAACCTTTAACATACATAAAACATTTTTTAGAATAGCAATACTAATATTACTATGAACAACTGATAAAATTCAAGATTTCCTAGCAGTTCTTTTTGACCTAGACTAAATCTCAATAAGTTATAGTCAAAATACTGTACTTTAAAGTCATGTGAAAGAATTATCTTCTTTGTTATAATATCAACATTGAATTGTTTCATTTTGTTTCTGCTTTTGGAAATTTTCTCTTCATAAAAATGTAGCTCAGTGATTGTCGTCTTGTTCCCTTTTAAGGTATTTCGTCTATTGGTAGCCATTTTAATTGTATTTTCTGGTTTATCCTCTCTATTTTTATTTTAGTTGTTAGTACGTGTAAGCACAAAAATGTGTAGATTCTTACCTACTATCTATATCTTACATAAAAGGTAGAATATTATATACACTTGTTTTTATAACTTGAAAATACATACTGTATAAACGAAGTAGAAAGTATGGAGATTATTCTGTGCCCATATGCAGAGATCTCATTCTTCTTTATAGGTTGCAGGTACTTCACTGGTGTGCACGGTCTGTTTTTGATGATCATAATTGCTAACATAAATTATGTGCAATGAATAATTGTTCATGTCACTTCATACCTCACTGTGTCTCTGAGGAGGACTTAAGTGAGATTACTGTTCCAGAAAGTAAATATAGTTTTAGTTGTAGACACTGTCAAGTTCCCGGTGTAGTCAGCTGCCCCATTCCACCCACCCGCCAGCAGCATCCTCGAATGAGCACTTTCCCAGACTCAACCTAGAGTGTAAAACCAGATATCAGATTTTTGTCATTCTGATGAGATATTGCCTGTCAATGTAGTAGGAGTAAAGGTGAGCATCTTTTTGATCATCTTAAGAGTCATTTGCCTATAAACTCTTTAGACTTTATCTGTTTTCTTTTGGGTCATTGACTTTTGTTCTTTTTCTTGATTTCTAAGAGATTTTTACACATTGGAACATTGAACCATCTGAAGTAAGTTGCAATTTTTTGTTCCTGTTTAGGTGGTAGTGATGGTGTTGGTCAGGTATTTTTTAAAAAAATTTGTGACTTTGCTAATGATGCTTCTGCCATGTAAAATCTTTGTTCATTTGTTTATTTTTATGTAGCTGTACTTCTAAGTATTTTATTCTTTTTAATACCATTGTGAATGAATTATTTTTAAAACTTTACTGTTTGGATTGTTCATTACTAGTATATTGAAATTCATTTAGATTTTGTTTATTGATCTTTTATTCCGTGATGTGCTGGACATATTAGTTCTTGTACTTGTTGTTTGTTTGAGTGGATTTTTTAGGATTTTCTATCTATAGCATCATGTTACCTGTAAATGAGAATAGATTCAGGATCATATTACTATGAACAAAGACAACTTTATTGTTCCTGCCCAATTTGGATGCCCTGTAATAATTTATGTCACCCCGTTGTCTTGGCTGTAACCTTGATACAATATGAATATGTAACGATAGCCTGATCTTTGAGAAGAAGCGTTCAGTATTTCACCATTAAATGTGATACTAGTTCTAGGACTTTTGTAGATGCCTCTGTAAAGTTGAGGAAGTTTCCTGTATTCCTACTTTTTTTTTTTTTAATCATGAATAAGTGTTGGATTTGTCAGTTTTCTGTGTCTAATGAGATGATCATTTGGATTTTTGAGTAGCAGAAGTCCATAATTTTGATGAGGTTCAGTTATTTCTTCTGTTATGGAGTGTGCTTATGATGTTGTATGTAAGAGATTTTGCCTAACCTGGGGTACAAAGATTTCTTTCCTGTGTTTTCTTTTAGAACTGTTATGGTATTGAGTTTTGCATTCATTTCTATGATTAATTTTGAGTTGAGTTGGCTTATCTGTAAGTTTTCTGGGACTTAAATGTATAGTTAGCCACAGTGTAAATTCTGGATCAACCTTATAATAATCATTCAGTGTGTACAGAGATCAGAAGGGTGCCTTGATCCTTGCTCTTTGTATCAGTAGGGGTGATGATTTTGGAGATTATGGCATTATATTTTATGTATTTTTTTGTAATAATTGTTTTGGTAGGTAATGTTTTGCATGAGTAATCAACATATACACAGTAGCTTCAGGACTATTGTATTACAAGATAATAATTTAGAGATCTTGGACTGCCACACTATGTGTTTATGTAACTGGAAACCATATGTATTCTGACATTTCACTGTATTGTAAGTCCTTGCTATTTTATATCTTTCATTTTGAAATTATCTTCCGGTAGTCTTGCCTTCCTTAAAGAATAGATATTCTATCTGTTCTGAGTGGGTAATGTCTGGTCTCTCTTTCTCTCTGTGCCTTTCCCTTTCTTTCTTTTGCTTACCTTTTTAGGGATGTAGAATAAAAGTTTATTAGTCATAAAATACATATTGACTATTATAATTACCAGATTTTCTTTCTCAGTATTGTTTTGATCTAGGTCTGTCTATATTTAATGAGCTTTGTTGCAGGCTATTTCAATCCTTGTGAATAGAGGTCAGAAGATAGTAAGTAAAATAAAATGCAGATAATATAGATGTGTACTGGGCACAGTGGTCATGCCTGTTACCCTATTGACTCAAGAAGCTCAGGCAGGAGGATTTCAAGTTTGAGGCCAACCTCAGCAATTTAGTGAGGCCCGAAGTAACTTGGTAAGACCCTGTCTCAAATAACAAAATAAAAAGGGCTGGGGATGTGGCTCAGTGGTAAAGCATTCCTGGCTTAATCCACAGTTCCAAAATCAAAACAAACAAACAAAAAAATCAAGCCCAGCTATTTGCTTAATACCAGTACCTATGTAAATTAAGTCAGCCTTCTGTCAGTATAACCAAATACCTGAGGTAATGAACTTAAAAAGAGAAAAACGGTTATTTTGACTCAGTTTTGGAGGTTTCAAAGACTCATTGCTTTGCGCTTCTGGTGGCTCTCCCAGATGGCAGTGGTAGGGAGTGTGTGACAGGAAGCAGAAAAAGGAAGAGGAAAAGCGTGGGGTCCCGTAATCCTCTTTGAGGGCGTGCCCCTTACTACCTAGGACTTCCCACTAGGCCCTACCTCTTAAGGATCCACAGCACCTCCTGATAGCACCACCTGGGACCACACCTTTAGCACATGAACCTTTGGGGACATTCAGTGTCCAGACTGTAGCACCATGTGTGAAAAAACTCAAACCTTTATTATTTTTTCTAAATTACACAAACCTTTGAGAAGAAAAAAAAATTCTGCATTTTACAATAGGTGTGGTATATTTTCAAGTCTTTTGATTTCTTATCGTAGTTCTTAATCTTGATTTTTCTTTAGTCCTTAAGGTTATCACACTATTTTGCAGCACATTTAGGAGATTTTCATATATTGAAGGTTTTCAGCAGTGAGTTTTTCCTGAGAAGTGTGAGGAATGCTTTATCAGTTGCTTCTTAAATTAACTTAAAATTTCTTGGCCAGAACATTTATCTGTAAAAGTTAGTCATTTACTTTTAACTTTTGGCTGCTGATCTTTTGTGATTCAATGAATTATTTTTACTTTAAAGGTTAAATCTGTTGTACAAGTGCCAATTGGCATGCTAGAAATGCTAAATTAAACATTGCTGCTTGAAATTATATTGCATTTACTTGTTTAAAAAGAATAAATGCCTCCTTGGGAGGAATCTCTCTCCTTTGGATATATATTTAAAGAAGCAGAGAAGTAAAATTTCTTAATGTCCCTGCTTTTGGCAGTGTTGGAAAGGGACTGTGAGTGTGGATCAGTGGCAGGGTACTTTCGTAGCATGTTTGAGGCCTGGGTTCAATCCCAGCACTGAAAAAAGAAAAAGAAAAAGAAAAAAATAATGTACTGTTATGAATTTGGAAATTAAACACCTGAGGATATATAATCAGATTTCTAGGTATTTCCAGATACTTAGGTTATGTTTGGTGCTCTATAATTCAGTTCACTTTAACATAGTGAAATAATTTTCCTCTCTAAAATCAAATGTTTTTATTTCACTTGTAAATAAGAGAAAAGATCTTTTCACTAGAATTAGTCTTTGTTAAAGTATAAAACTTATTAATGAACACTTAAAAAAATTGCTCTCCCTCCCGTGGCCTGAAGTCAAGTCTGTTTTTCCTTATTCACGTGGCACTCCTGTGAGGGCTGTACTTCATTTCGCGTGGCCCCAGACTCCTGGATTGTTTTCTATTCATTTGCATTTTTTCTTTGTCACCTATCATTGCAGTGTCATTGACACATAACCTTTTCTTTTTGATGCCTCATTGCTTCTAAATTCCCAACTGACAGGCTGTGAGCTGGTTTTTTTTCTTAGTTTTCAGGTGATTTCCCATTTTTGTTTTCATACACTTAGTTTTCAGTGGAAAATCAAGAACGAGGATCTTAGTGCTTTTTGTTGCTGTTGTTCTGTGCTGTGCCACTGAGGCTGTTCTTTTGCCAGCCTGGTCATGGGCTGTGTCAGCATATCTAGGACACATTGTGGTCTGTTATCATAACTCAGAAGTTAGTCTGCTGGTGCTTTGCCTGTGTCTTCATTTTTATTTATACCTTTCAACTTAAAAGGCATAGCTTCTGTTTAAGTGGTAAGTTGTTTAGCCGTTTATGATGGCAGAACATTTTCTACTTGAAACAACCTTTTAATCGGGAAGAATTTATGTAATTTGATATTTAAATGCTTTTTAATTATTTGACTTCTCATTTTCATTTATTTAGTAAGGTTAGGATCAGTTTGAGGACAGGGATCATGTCTCATGTACTAATGCATTTTTTTCCCTTTTTGCTTGCACATACATTGGGCACACTTTTGGCTGCCTAATACAGTCTTGAAGAGAGCTAGCGCTTCCTGCATGTTCCAAGTTGGAACAGTTAAGCACTAGATGCTAGGAGGAATCTATGGTTCCTGGAGTTTTTGTTTTTTATTATTGTCTTTTGGTCATTATTACCAGTCCTCATCTTAAAATCATAAAAATTGTTAGTTTTTCTTAAGAATGTACATATGCTTATCATTCTTTTGAATTTTTTTTATTATCTTAGCAGATACTGGTTATTTTCATTGAGAAGACCAAATTTTTGTTCTTGTTTGTTTTGTTGCTTAATGATATTTTAAACTCTTCGGAATGGCATTTTTATGTGGGCTCCTAAAATTTTTTCCTTTGTTTTGTGTTCTTTGAACGTTTTCAGAAAGAAAAACTGCTCATGGTGTTTGGGTCCCTTGGAGAAACCATGTGTTACCATAACAGTAGTGTTAGCTTGGAACAAACAGAGGTGCTTCTGGTGCACCACAGGATGGCCTTCGTCAGCATCTCACTCTTTGGGGTTCGACTGCTGCAAACACTTCTCCCTGTTGAAAAGGTAAGGTAGATGGTGCTGTTTATTTATAGTTCACTGAATGTTAAATACATGCTCTCTTGTAAATTTCTTTTGATCATTTTATGGTGAAAAGGTTTTCTACTGTAGATACATTTTTAAAATAAGAGTAAATAAAATGATTTTATTTATTCATTTATTTTCATACAATGATTTTAAATATACAAATTGAGATATAACTAATATTTTGAACATTTTTGGTTATCACTGCATAGAAAATTATTTTTTAATCCACCAATCATTTTTGTTGCATATGTGTGATTGTAATTCTGAACATTTGTTTCTTTATTCCTTCACTTGTCCATTTGTATTTCATTGATTGCCTATAGTGGGTTAGCAGTATTAGATGCTGATTTTAAAACTAATAAGTTAGAATTAGTCCCATAAAATTTAGTCTTGTGTAAAAGGTAAGACTTATTAGTAAGTTAGCTAACCCATACATGTGTATATTTGACTTACCTAGTTTCATTTCTTTAATAACTTTGGGGTTACATGGAGGGCAGTGATCATGTTTCTTGCACTAATATATTTTCCCCTATTATGCCTTCCTCTGTGTTCAGCTTGTAGTAAGTCTTATAAATACATAATATATGTACATATAAGAGAGAAACAGGCATACATACACACATTAACCTATTTTATACATATGAATATATATAATTAATTTCCTTGATAACTTTTAATTGAATGAAGTCATTCAGAGCCTCCTGATCTCCTTTCCTCAAGGGAGAATCTTGGTTCTTATTCATGTCAAGGTTAGCTGCTTCTCTGTATTACCTAAACCTTCTTTTTCTTAAGCATTGATCTTTTTAATTTTTAATTTTATTCAGAAAATAAAATGCTCATTTAGAAAACATTTTAATGTACAAGGAAGAATAACGATTCATTCGTAATTTCAAATTAGTTTGTTTTTGTTTTATTTTTTTAGGTATACATGACAGAGTGTATTTTGATATATCATACATACATGGGATATAACTTCCCATTTTTGTGGTTTGTACATGATGTGGAATTACACTGGTTGTTTATTCATATATGAACATATGGAAATTATGTCTGATTCATTCTACTGTCTTTTCCATTACCATCCCTCCCCCTACTCTGCCCTGTCCAATCCAGTGAGCCACACTCCCTGCCCCTGCTCCACCTATTGTGAGTTGCATCTGCATATCAGAGAGAACATTTGGCCTTTGATTTTTGAGGATTGGCTTATTTCACTTAGCATGATAATCTCTGCTTCCATCCAGTTACCTGCAAATGCCATACTTTCGTTCATCTTTTTGACTGAGTGATATGCCTTTGTGTATATGTACCACATTTTTTTTTATCCATTCATCTGTTGAAGGGCACCTAGGTTGGTTCCATAGTTTAGCTATTATGAATTGAGCTGTTGTAAACATTGTTGTGGCTGCGTCACTGCAGTATGCTGATTTTATGTCTTTTGGGTATAAACTGAGAAGTGGGATAGCTGGGTCAAGCCGTGGTTCTATTCAGAGTTTCTAGAGGAATCTCCATACTGCTTTCCAGAGTGGTTGTACCAATTTGCAGTTCCACCAGCAATGTATGAGCGCCTTTCTCCCCACATCCTTGCCTGGGCACAGTGGTACACACCTGTAATCCCAGCAGCTCAGGAGGCCAATACAGGAGGATTGAGATTTCAAAGCCAGTCTCAGCAATTTAACGAGACCCTGAGCATATCAATGAGATCCTGTTTCTAAATAAAATACAAAGAGATCTGGCGATGTGTCTCAGTGGTTAAGCAACCCTGGGTTCAATCCCTGGTACCAAACAACATCAACAACAAAAATTATATATTTTGTCAACATTGCCTGAAACTCTGTCTACCAAGTTGTCTAGCCTGTTGTGGTGCTTCCCATTGAATTTTAAATTTGGTTTATTGATTCCTTCATTTTGAGGATTTCTGCCTGATTTTTTTCAGAATCTCTTTCTCTTTATTGAAGTCATCTTTCACTTCCTGTATTTTCTCTCTGGTTTCACTCCTTACATTCCCCTTTACCTCACAGATTAATTTAACTATGTACATTCTAAACTCCTTCTCTGACATTTCTTCCACTGTGGTGGTGATGAATTCTGTTATTGAGTATCTTGGTTTGTTTGAGGTGATTTGTTCCCTTGCTTTTTCATGTTGTTTGTGTGTCAACCCATGTAGCAGTATGGGTGTGAGGCAGTAGAGTTTCTACCCTGTGGACTTATAGTGTTCCTGAAGGCTTCCAGTACCTCACTTTTTAGGGGAAGACAATAATATCAACAACCCATGCCAACAGTATACAACATTAAACCAAATAGTTCCTGCTATGACATCTACAGTGTAACAATAAAGAGAAATATGATCAGATATTGCCTACAGTAAAAACAGTTTGCAAAAGGCTTTACAATTTTGAATGGTGGACATGGAGATAACAAATGTGATTTAGGATGTGATGATTATGAGGGAAGAGGAGAGAAGACAGAAATAAAAGTTCAAAGAAGAGTGAAAGAGTGAACAATAGAGATTGACTCTTTAAGAGAGAAAGAGTCAAGGGAAACATAAGAGAGAGGAAAAAATATATAAAGTAAAAATTTTAAAAATTAAAAATAAAAACAAATACAAAACGTAACAAATATGCTAATGAATCCTCCTAGTCCTCAAAAAACTGATCCATGAAAAATAAAATGCTAGAAAAATGGCTTTAAAAATGCTAGAAATGAGAAAAGAATAAAAATATGAATATACATAAATGTCCATGAACCACTAAGGTCACAAATAAGCAGAGAAAAGAAAAAAAAATGATCTCAATGAGAAGTTGAAGAATTGTTTCCAGTGGAGTTGGGAAGATTCTCAGCTTCCCTTCCCAGCAGTGTTAGGTGGGGTGGTCTGGAGTATGATGCTTGGTCCACCCTCAGGGTAGCGATGCTGGTTTGAGAGAGGTAATCCTGTAGGTGAACTCTTGGAATGGGGCTTTGCTCTTAGGTAGGCTTCAGATTCTTCGCTGGATGCCAGTTGTTCTGGAGATTATAAATCAGCACACATTCCAAGGCCCAGCAATCACTGGTCCACGCTGGAAGACTGAACCCCAGGATCTCCTCTGTGTCCCACTCATGTGGTGGAGGAGCCCATTCATAGTCCACTACATCACCTGTGGACCCTATGTTTCCTAGTCTTGGGTTTAGTCTCCAAACTCAGTCTCTGCCGCCCCCATCCTTTCCAATTCTCGGCCATGTGCCATTCTCCCAGCTGGTCCTGCAAGCTGCTGGATTCAAGGGGAAGGGGAAGAGCCAGGTGGGTTTCCATGACTAGTTGTCCCGTGTGTAAACCTCTCTCCTGGTCACTTAGGCACACTGTGTTGTGCAGTGTGGGTTTGCCGCCAGGCTTGTAGTTTGGGCTAGACTCATGTTTGCCAGGATTTGGCCTTCGTAGCTGCGTGTCCTTGTGCTGGGCTGCAAAATGGTTCCTTCCTCCGTCTTTGAACTCTGGTGGGAGAGAGTGGCTTCTTCCGTGTACAAGGATATTGTGCAGTGCACCTTTCAGTTTAGTTGGGCAGTGTCTTTGATCTCTAAACTCTCCATATCCAAACATGCCTCAATCCTCCTAAAAATGCTGGTTCCTTTAATTCCCTTACCCCTCCACTTTGCTTGTGGAGGGACCACTCTGCCTAGTGCCCCTTGCTGTAGCAGTGGAATAAAATAAGAAAAAAAACTCCTTATTTTATTATATCCAACCTCTTGAGTCCCTGATCTGCTTTGAGTGTCAGTATTAAATTCCAGTAAAGCCCACCCCCTCCTCTTTTTGTTCACCCACCTTGCTGAGAAACTGCCTGTGTGCTTTCTTGGTTTCATGCCACAGAGCAGCCAGGAGGGTGACTGGCTCTATTCTGCCATCTTGAAACCTCTCCTTTTCAAATTAGTTTTGAGGCTTTTTTCTTTTCTTTCTTTTATTTTTTAAAATCATAATGAAGGGCTAGGGATGTAGCTAGAGTATGCTTGTGTAGTGTTCCCAGGTTTCGCAGTTCCCAGCACCGGGGGAAAAATCAAATTGAGAGCATCTATAAAAATCATTTTGCTGTTATCTGATATCTTTATGTTCCAATTACTGAGGCACTTCATAAATGTTAATGGATACTAAAATATTTTACCATAAAGATATTCTGTAGTTGGCACAAGCATTCTAGAAATTACATGCTTCGGGGTTTTTTTGTGTGTATGTGTTTTAATGAATAACACATTTTAAAATATGTACATACACATATTTACTCACATTTTGGATTTTCAGGTTCTTAGTAACATTACCAGATCAAGACTGAGGATCCTTAAACACGTTTTTATTTCTAACATAATTTAAAAATATTATAGTTCCACAGATTTCATCATTTTTTACTAAAGAATGGGTAAAAAAAATGTAGTACATGGAAAAGATAATTTTGAGTTCATATGGGAGAAAATTATTAAAATGGAAGTTTTTAAAATTTGAAAAAAGTAGTCCAGTAACTTTTCTGTGTCTTATTAATCATAGTTTCTGAAATTGTATGGTATGATATTGTAATTAGGCTATCAGTTTTCAACTCATTTTTAATACAGTGTTAACAGAAAAACTGTATTAATTCTAAAAGACTTTTTTATGCTAATTTTTTTCATTATAGTGTAATGTAGTAGTTCAGAAAAGTGTATATAGTTCAATGCATTTTTAACAAGTGAAGTCACCTGTCTTTAGAAAGTAACCCCTCTACCCTGAGCAAAATCCTTTTGTTTTGTTTTGTTTTGTTTCGGTACCAGGGATTGAACCCAGGGGTGCTCAACCACTGAGCCACATCCCCAGCCCTTTTTTTTTTTTTTTTTCCCTTGAGGTGCTGGGATTGAACCCAGGGCCTTGTGTTTGTGAGGCAAGTGCTCTACCAACTGAGCTATATCCCCAGCCCCATCCCCAGCCATTTTACATATTTTTTTAGTGACAGGGTTTCGCTGAGTTGCTTAGGGACTCATTAAATTGTTGAGACTGGCTTTGAACTCGAAATCCTCTTGCTTCAGCCTCCTGAGCTGCTGAGATTACAGGTATCCACCACCACACCTGGCCTGAACAGAATTCTTGTTAAAACATTACTAGCATCGAAAGACCCCTTCCCCTCAATCCATTACTTCTTACTCCTCCTGGAAACTAAACTCCTTTAGGAAGGATTTCTGTCACTATAGATCAGTTTGCTTGTTTTTGAACATTAAGTGGATTTTTATTTTGAGATTCATCACTGTTGTTGCTTGTAGCAATAATTTGTTGTTATTTTGTTTTGGGGTGTTTAAGGGGATTGAGCCCAGGGCCTTGTGTATTCTAGGCAAATACTCTGCTGCTGAGCCACATCCCTAGCCCTTTTTTATTTTGAGACAGGGTCTTGCTAAGTTGCCTAGGCTCGGTGGCTTCTACCTTTCAGTCTTCCTGCCTCAGCCTCCCAAACAGCTGGGATTACAGGTGGTGTGCATCAGTGGGCCCAGCAATTTGTTCATTCATCACAGAACACTATTTCATTGTATAAGTGTATTCAAGATGATTTTTATAGGTAAAAATTTTGTTAAATCTTAGTGACTCTTAAATATGAATTTACATCCCTGAATTTGAGTATTAATGGTAAAATAAATGATTCATGCATATGTGTTGTAGTGTAATTATTACAAAAGAAAAGGTGTGCCCCACTTAAATGAAGGTATAGGATAAATTATTGCAGCTAGAGTGCTATTTCCTATGCCTTATTGTTGCCCTTAGTTATCAACCATTTGTAGTTTTGTTCCTTAGAATTATCAGAGTATATAGTTCAAATTTTCTTTTCTTTTCTCTTTTCTTTTCTTTTCTTTTTTTTTTTTTTACAGTGCTGGAGATTGAACACAAGGCCTTGTGCTTGCAAGCACTCTACCAACTGAGCTATGTCCCCAGCCCCCAAATTCTATTTTCTAGTAACACATACATATACAATATATTACTAGATCATCTATGAAAACAAGAATAAAACATTAAATTTTAAATATGGTGTTTTGCTTTATAGAAAATCATATCACTTTTATTTATTTTTAACTTATTAATTACTTATTCTATTTTTAAAGTAATTTTTTGTTTTGAATAATTAGAATTTTTCAAGACTTCAACATTAAAATTAGAAGAATTTTAGTCATATAAGATTGGAATTATATTGAAAATGTAGGTGTCTTTCTTTGTAGAATAATATTTTATTAGTGAAAAACTGTTGCTTGTAGAATTATTTATAACTGTACCTTATTATAGTTTAAAAAATACTTACGTATTGTAAGTGACTTATAAATACTTACATAATAAATAAGCACTTATTATCAGTGATCAATTTATAGGTTGAAGAACTGATAGAAAACCTGTCAATTATAGAGTTTATTGCTTTTTTATTGTATTTTCTTAATCTTTATGCTTATAAGGGGAGGAATCAATTGGAGTAGAAGTTAGTAATTTATTTTATTTTTATTTGGGTTCATGATGGAATAATATGAAGTTGATACTCCATGCTTTTGTTTTGTTTTGAAGGTAGTTTTCTTTTTGGAAAAAAAAAACCTATAAATTTTGGTAGCTCTTAAGTATATGCTTGGAACTTGATTAGAACAATTTTGCTCATTGTAGGGGATTGTAATTAAGGTTTATATGTCGTTATATTTTCTCTGATTGATTCACCAAGTACTTTTAAAATGATCTAAACAAAAATATGATTCTTGTGCTCTTACATTTCTTCAGTTTACATAAATATAAGGATTTGCTGCCCTCTGCCTGTTGCTAGCCTACCAACAATTGAAGTAGAATTTGAAATAGTCCACCTTTAAAGTGGTGTTTTTGAGTTCCTATTTATGAACATAAATCTGTATAGGGACTTCTCGAATTTGGTAAATTGACCTCAGAGGCCTTTTTAAAACTGATATTTGTAGATTTTAAATGACATTGGAGAGTACTCATCTATAGGTTAAAATGATGATAATATTGTGAAAAATATTTTGGTTGGATAAATGTACCAAATTTGTAAACCAAATGAAGGTAATTTTATTTGGGGAAGCATCTGAAAATGAGAGTTAAAAGTATTGTCCCTGTGTTGGAATCAGCCTCACAGAGTATTCTGATAACTGCTATTACTCTTTCTCAACTAGCAAAGTCAACTGAGGGTAAGAAAGAATTTATGCCACAAAGTCTTTGGCTTTTTATGGTACATCTGATTGAATGATTCAGTGCAGTACTTTGCAAAGTGTAGTGTAGAAACAGATCTCCTAAAAACATTGTTAATCACATCTTGCATATTCTGGTTCATCAGGTCTAGGGTAGGGCCTGAGAGTCTGCACTCATTATCTAACATTTAGGTAATGCCCTGTCTGTTCTGATGGGCATTACACTTACCCTGACCCCTCAGTGCAGGAGATACTGATTCTTCTCATCCATCAGGAGTGATGAATTTGCATGGCAACATCTTCACTTTTAGTTCCAAACAACATATGATTAATGCTTACATATGCAGGACAACTGGTTTAAGTCTGGGTTGGAAATGTGATTAGCCTATGGGCCTGTGCCAGGATTAAGCTTCTGACCTTAGAATTGTGTTTTGAGTTCCTGAGGAGGCAGTTTCACATGCACATGTGTAGCATTAAAAGGTCAGATTCTTTGGTGAAGTGAAAGGAGGACAGAAAGGAAATAAGTGTTCAGTGAGTGCTACATACTGTGTGCCCTGCTTGATACTTGTGTAATCTCATAGCAGTTATTATTTTTTGACTAAAGTTAGAGAACATTTTTTTAAAAACTAAAACCCAGGGGTCTTTGGAGTTAGATATACTATTTTAGCATGGTGCTCAACTCTCTTTTTGCTAATTCTTCTTTATCTTCCTTTTAAAAAGGTAGAAACTCAGGATTGATCAAGGTCCTGATAAGTTATCACCTATCTGTGATCTTTAAATGCCATTTACATCACAGATAGGTGATAACTTATCAGGACCTCCTTTCACTTCACCAAAGAATCTGACCTTTTAAT
The DNA here is from genome assembly GCA_020662805.1 of Glaucomys volans. Taxonomy (NCBI): domain Eukaryota; kingdom Metazoa; phylum Chordata; class Mammalia; order Rodentia; family Sciuridae; genus Glaucomys; species Glaucomys volans. The sequence continues at coordinate 350,349 of JAJEJO010004620.1, forward strand.
GCTACACATGTACATGTGAAGCGTTGTTGACGTTTCCCAAAGGTATGTGTCCAGACCAGACACATCACCTGACTCCAGACTTACATATATCCAGTATTCTTTCTGATGTTTTTACTTCCATGACAGTAGATACCTCATGGATACCTCCAGCTTCATGTCCCAAATCTCATTCTTTGTCTCTCCACACAAGTGTGTTCTTTCTATTGTCTTCACTTTATATAGATGGCCCTTTGATGCTTCCTATGTACTGTGGATCAGGCAAAAAACCTTAGAGCTGGTCTTGTTTCCTTGTCTTTCAGTCACACTTAGATCCAGTCCCTGGGCAGAATTTGCCATTTCTTCCTGAATATCTATCTTGAATTTCAACTGAATTGAACCCACCATCCTGCTTTGCCTGGATTATTGCAGTGAACTCCTCATTGGTTTCTCAGCTTCCACCTTTGCACTTTACCATTTTTTTCTCCACATGCTGATGCTTAAAACCATGGATCCTTACCATAATCCAGGACCTTACCTGATGTGGCACGCCACTCCCCTCTGTCTCTGTGGCTCAAACTTATTAGCTACCCTGAGCTCCTTATGGCCAAAATATAGCCTCTTTGAGTCTTTGTACTTGAAGTTCCCTCATCCATGACTGCTTTCCCCCCAGATACCCACATGGCTCTTTACTGTTTCTGCTTATATGGCACCAGGTTAGAAAGGTCTTCTGTTGCTGCTTTCAAGTGGCAGTGCTTCTCCTGACTCCACTTCCTTCTTATTCAGCCATGTTTTAATGAATCTTAGCACTTCTAACGTCATACAACAGATTTGGGGTGGGTTGGTTCTCCCTCTGCCTTCCCTGTGTGAGTGTCAGCTTCATGAGGTTCAGGGTCAAAGTTTTGTTTTGCTTCTTTCTGTATTCCCAGGATCCAGAATGGTGCCTGACACAGGGGAGAGCATAGTGGGGTCTCAATTAATATTTGCTGAGTGAGTGGGTAAGAGGTGAGCAGGTACTATAGTGCTCCCTCTTGCCACTAGTTCCTTATAAAGTAATGAAATTTCTCTTGACTTTCTCTTAGCTGCTGTCTTACTAGTCTGGGGGTTTCTTATGCTTTGTAACATAAAAATTTAGTTCCTTTAGTTCCTGATCTTCATTTGGCAACTTTATTTCTTTTCAGTCAGTTTGTTTAACTGATTCAGCTCTTAATATTAAACATTCAGACAGTTAGTGATTATTTTTAAAGTTGATCATCCATACAATAAGTCATGACCAACTCACTCTTCATAAAGACAGCATTTCAGCAATATTAGTGAACCCTGTCAAATGGCATCTCAATATGAACTTTTCAGTTCTTCAGCTAATGTGTAGAATCTTTCCACAAAACTGGATCCACTGAGAAATAGCTGGTTTAGTTTTAAATTCATTAGGTTATAATATATATCTAATCAAGTATAATATAATAAAACTGTCTTTTGTGAATGTTCTAGAACTGTTTTAAATATATTGAAGTTTCTCTTTTCCCTTTAAAGGACAACACTAAAAGTCGATTTCTGTTGTGATCACTCTAGTTCTAACTGATTCAGTGTTACTCAATTTAATATGTAGTTCATAAGTTTCTCTGTGTTATGTGTTCGTTTTGTGGAATAGAAAGTGTTCTCGTCTTCAGAATTGTTATTAGATTGTTGTGGAAAGTGGTGAGCATATATGCCCAAGTACTTAGAGAAGAAAGCCTTGTGCTCTACTTGAGGAATAAACCGTGCAGAGCTTAGGGAGAGCATTCTGTGTCTGAGTCTGGGGAAGGGAAGAAGAAAGTACTCAATATTCTGGGCTTTCAGAAAGAATTGATGTTTGGACATGAGACATTTTAGGCGGAAAAAAATTGCATTGCACGAAGACATAGGGGTAAGTGATGTGTTGGGAAGTAGAATTTTCTTTGAAAAAAGCATAGATTTTTTTGCTTTTTTCAAAGAAATGGAAGGTAGACTAGATTAAAATTATAGTCATCATATTTTTATAAAATTATTTTTTTTAAAACAAAATTCTAACTTTTTTTGATTTATCAAGGCAAGTGAGTTTTTACCGGAGACGATGTCAGCAGCATTATTTCTTCTTTCTTTGGACATGCCTGTTTCTTTGGAATATCCCTCTATTCATGAAGCTGGTGTGGCCTATTTGGAACAGCTGAATTCTGAAAACTACAGTATTTATAAACGAGCGGCAGAGGCTGTTTATTCAATTGAATGTACCTGTAACTTCCTATCTGATGTGGGGAAAGAGGTAAAATGTTTTGTTAATATCTCTTTTAAATCCTTTTAGTGAAGTATTTAGAAAATTTAACCTATACAAGTTGTAGGATATATAATAATTGAATTGCTACAGATAGGATATGTTATTATTGAGTAGATCTGTTATTAGATTAAAGTAGGGACATGGCTTGTATAAAAATAACACAGACTTCAGATTAATGGATGACCTATTCATAATATCAGTGTTTAAAAAATGAAGTAGTTAATTACAAGTGTCTTAATAGTGAGTACCTAAATGAAGTGACTTGCTGTGTAGAAACTAAGTGGTGATTGATGTAACCAGAATTATTAGGACCATTTTAGGGTACACTTGCAGACATTTTATAGACACTTATTACATATTCATACTTACAACCCTGTTTTTCATTAAATGCAATTATGAACTACATTGCTTATGAAATAATATAATGACTTTGTGTACAATGTTGTAGCAATAGTTATGTATTTGTATTTATTCCTTTAAAAAAACAGGGCATTGCTTGGTCAATGAGAGGGTTAATGGGTTTAGATATGACTGACTACAATAGAGTTTTACTCACTGAGAATATCAAAATGGATCCTAAAGGTATTGAAGAATTAGGAACAAAAATCCTGTTCCTTTTGGACCCTACATGGGAGTATATCTGAATTTCATATTTATGATTTTCCTTTATTTACTCTGCTTCTTCCTCCTCCTCCTCTTCCTCCTTTTTTTTCTTTCTTCTTTTCCTTTTCAGCACCTTCATTGCCACTGGCATATGTCTTTCAGTAGAATTATTTCTGTAGCACTCTGCATAGTCGTTTAATTGCAATGTGTCAAATGTCCTTAATGTTCCTAGGACTGGTCAGGAGGTTAGAAGAGGGAGGTGGATAATAAAGTACCCTCATCCTGCCCTTAGTAGGGGATACAGGGCTCCAAGCTAGTAAAAACTGGGCAACTATGTTGCAGCTTCCAGCCTACTAGAGTTAAATAGCAGTAGTCTAAAGTGGTGTCAACCAGGAATTCCCACAGCTCCTCTCAGGCTGACATTTTTAGGTTGCTTGTTGAGAAAGTGGATGTATGCATATGCAAATATGAACAATCTCAGAGTCTCTGAATGATCTAATTTTTCTAAGTTCCTTAGTTAGCTGTTGAGAATTTTATTGTATGTGAACTTAACATTGATTATCCTATTCTGCTTCTCTTTCAGGGAGAGAAGAATCTCTTAGAATTAGTGGAGCTGGCTGACCAAGCCTTGGTTAGCTTTTCCTATCATCAGCATTTCCCTCTAATAAAGGAAGTCATCTGCATTTGTTCAAAGATGTAATATTTTCTTTCTTAACATAATTCTGTTATTGTAGGATACTGTGTGTGTATGTGTGTGTAAATTTAGGAATAATGAGAATGAAAATGATCTTAAATCTTTATTATTATTGTTAATTAAATTGCTTTTCCTTATGTCTGACTTGTAAACTGTATATGTATAGCTGCACTGCATATGTACAGTTTACTTAAGAGTAAACTTTAAAAATGTCATGTCCTTAATCAGAATGATAACCTTTGGATTTTTACATATTTGTGTTTGGTTTCCATCCAGACCAAATGTTCAAACACATTTATTACCTTTAAAGTTTTAATTAATAGTTTAAATTTCAAGTTTTATTTTATAAGTTTTATTATTTTATACCTTTTTCTTCAATGGATTTTTGAAAAGCACTTTCATTGGTTCATTTGTTTTGAGGACACTGGAGAAAATTCCTGTTTAGAAATTAGTATCTTCATTGCTTTTGGAATAATAAATTCTATGATATGTTAAACATTAATTATGAGTTTTTAAAAGGCATTTTTAAATACTCTTTGAGAACATTTTCTACTCTGAAACAAGTGTTCAGGTAATTTGTGGTAATCTGTTTAGTTAGATCCCAGCTGGAGGAAGTGGAGTAGGAAGATATCTCCTTCAATGTGTTTTCAGTCTTTTCTTAGCTTTTGACTTGCCTTATACATCTTGGATATTTTTCCCTTTCTACCAGTTGGAAATCTGCGCAGGCCAGTCCACTGCTGCAAGGAGAGAGTCAGAAGGTGTTCCTGCATATGTTGTCTCACCCGATGCCACAAGTGAAGGCTGAAGCTTACCACTGCTGTCTGGAGATGGTTAAGGTGGCATTTGGCTTCATTTTGAGAACGAGTAGTGGGTTCTTTTATTAGTCTTCCAGAATTAAATTACTTGACCTTTTGCATGTGAGATATAAAAACTATATTCCATACAAATAGTCATCAATTCTAGGAAATTTGTACTATTTAAAAAAAATTTTTTTTATTTGTTCCTTTTAGGAAATTTGTACTATGAAATTCCCTTAACTTAGTAAGTCTAGCAATTGAATTGCTTTTTTGTATTTTAATGTTGTATGTACTGTATATAACAAATGTTTGTATTTTGTCATTTTTACTTCTGATCCATTTTAATGTGTTTATTTACTTATTTTTGTGGTTCTGGAGATCAACTCTGGAACCAGGAGCATGCCAGGCAGGCACTCTACCACTGAGCTGTACTCTTAACCCACTTCTGATCTATTTGTATTCACACAAATAGAAATACTACAGGGTAGAAGAAGCTTCTTTCCTTTCTCTTCCCTCTTTATCCTCTAGTGCAGCCTGGCCCCTCATAAAATTTGTCTATGTCCTTCCCATCCCTTTTTAAAATATATATATTTACTATATGCACATCTTTAAAAGTATTATACACCATTGTTTTCTCTTCTTAAAATATATACATCATACTACACATGATTTTGCCAGTTTTCCTTTCATTTCATGGTAGTATTTGAGGTCTACCTAGTTTCTTTGAGTTGTTAATCTTGAATAACTTTCCTTTTCCTTACTGATAAGTATTTAGTTTCAGCCACCCTCCCCCTTTGTTTTTTGGTTGTACTGGGAATGCAACACAGAGCCAGACAAGCACTCTTCCACTGAGCTATATCCCTAATCCCTAGCATGATTGAGTCCTTTTTACTAAAGTAAGTTTTTCAGTGTTTTTTGACTTTGAGCCTATTTTTGAAACATGTCTCGATTTCAGTAATTTTTTTTTCCCCCCTGTGATGCTGGGGATCCCACTCAGGGCTGTGTACATGCCAGATAAGTGTTCTTCTAGCTGATCTATTTCTCTAGTCCTTCACTTTACTCTTGAATAATAATTTTGCTGGAATAGAATTATTGGGTGACTGCTGTATGTCCTTAGTACTTTCCCAACGTTGCTTAATTCTTGTTAGACTTCTGCTGTTGATAAGTTTGCTATCAGTTAAATTATAATTTCTTTGTGATTTTCCCCCTAGGTTTTTTTTTTTTGTAAATTATAAAACAATGTTTTCTCTGGTATTCTGTAGTTTCATTACAGTGTATCTCCCTGTGTACTTGTTTTTAAAATCATTTTGCTTAAGACTTTTCAATGAAACCCTCAAGTTTGTCTGTATTTGTAGATAATTTTCAGTCATTATTAGTTTAAATATTGCTTTCCTCCCATCCTTTCTACTCTCTCCAAATCTTTGTCTTTTCTTTTTCTTTTTTTCCTGGTTTCTCTCTTACTTCATGATTGCAGTGGTTCTTTTTTGAAATTTTTTAAAAAATATTTGTTCTAGTTAATTATACATGACAGCAGAATGCTTTTTGAGACATCTTCGTCTTTGAGGGGTTTGTTTCTTGCAGACAGCATGTAATTGGGTCTTTTTAAAAAATCCAACGTACCAGTCTGTGTTTTAATTGAAGAGATGAGACCTTTTACATTCAGAGTTATTGTGGAGAAATGTTTACTATTTCTTGCCTTTTTGATTTATTTCTACAGTTTAATTTAGTCCTACTTTTTATTTACTTAACTACTCTTCTCATGAGATTTATCCTTTCCTGAGTTCTTGTGTTTTTGTTTTTAACTTCTGTGTGTAGGATTTTTTAAGGTATTTTATGCTACCTGGCTTAGTAGTCATGAATTCTTTTAGTTTATACTTACGTTGAAAGGTTTTAAGTTTTCTTCAATTCTGAAGAATAGCTTTGCTGGATATAGCAATGTTGTTGGATAGTAATTTATTTTTATTTTTTTTTTTTTAGTGTTTGAAGCACATCATTCTAAGACCTCTTGGATTTTAGGGTTTCTTCTCAGAAATCTTAATGTTAATGTGATCGGTCTATCTCTAAGTGTGATTTATTTTTCTCTTGAGACTTTTAAAATTCTATTCTTCGTATATTTAGCATTTTACTCTTAATTTGTTGTGGAAAATTTCTTTTTTGATCTTGTCTACTTGGGATTCTAAATGCCTCCTGTATCCGCATGTCCACCTTATTCTCAAAATTTGGAAAACAGTTTTTTCCTTTAATACTGTCTGAATATCCAAGGCCAGCCACCCTTTTCAAGCTCGGAGAGTCTGTTTCTTCTTAATCTGATCTACTGCTATGACTTTCAACTGAATTTTAGAATTAGTATCAAGTCTTTCATTTCAAAGATTTCTGTTTTACTCTTCTTCAGAACCTGGGTCTCTTTACTGAAATGCTTTTTCACACATTCTGTATTGTTTCTTTAGTTCATTCCTTAGATCTGCTTAAATCTTGTTCTAATTCAATAATAATTTCAGCAGGTGATTCTTTGATTTCTTTGTCCTGAATTTTATCCACTTCATTATCTGTGGATTCATTTATTGGGGAGCTATACATTTTTGAAAGTGCCTTGTTGGTCTGTTTGTTCATGTTTTCTGATGTCCTGTGTTTATCTGTTGATATGCGTTCACACAGGGTCCTTTTATGACTAATTGTCTCTTTAGGCGTGACTGATTGTCCCTTTAGAATAAGCCGTAGGATGGGGGAGATCTGAGCTTCAGCATGTCCAGTCAGCATAATGAAAGCCTTAAGTTGAACTGTCAGTGCCACTTGGGGAGGAAAGAGTAACTGCCAGAAAGAATGGTGATTTAAGAGCAGTCTGCATCATTGTATACCATTAAAGTTACTGCTAATGATTTCTTTACAACTCTTAGCTGAAGTGAGAAATAATCTAGAATGGGCTGAAAAAATTAAGTATTAATGATAACACACTAAATTCAGTTGGAAGAAGAGAGAAAAAATAGAATAGAAAAAAAGAGGAAAAAAGATAAAGGGTGTCGGAAAGGGAAGGGAGACAAAAGATAATATGAGGAGAGAAAATGGGTGAAGGAGACGGGAAGGGAATGGAACCAGAAAGAAGAGAAGAGCTGTTGGCAGAGGGTCCAATTAATCGACAAAACATGTAAAATTAGAACTATAAAAACACAAATTTTGGGAGTACGCTAAGTTTACATCAAGCAGTTAATGCAATGACAGTCATAAAGAGATTTGGAGCTGAAGTTTTTAAAGTGGAGACTTTTCTTTCCAGGGTTTTGATTTTAGAATCCTTGACTGCAAGACAGTTTGTGTGACAGTAACATTGTGCTGTTTGTTTTTTCTCAGCTTTGACCCAGACTTTAGGGGCCTCCGTTTGTTGAGTTTCACCCCTTCCATGCTTGGTAGCATCTGTTGGGGGAGTGTTGCCTGTTTCAGAGCACATTTCCCCCTCGAGTTCACTTTGACCCTGTGACCGGGAGGGGAGTGGAAGTCTGGCACAGCTGTTGTCCAGGCTGCAGCCCTCTCACCCTTGCAGCCTGTAGGCTGGCGTGGATTGCATAACGTCTTGTTCCAAGAGCTTCAGTCTGTGTGCCGGGCGATGTGTGTGGGATGCAGCAACCTGACCTCCAGGAACCTCTGGCCATGGTGCAGGTGGTGCAGGTCCCTCAGTAGGCTGTAGTGGGCTTAATGCTTTCCACCAGACCCTGCTAGTTCCCATTCCTGGCTTCTGTCAGCCATGCTGGTTATCCCAGAGCCCAGACCATCAAATTCAAATGAAAGCGCCCTTAACTCTTCTCTGCTCTGCAGACTTGTAGACTGGCAGCTGTGGTTTCCATAGCCCAGACCTCATCTCCCTCCTGTGCACAGACCGACTGACTGCATGGGCATGCCCTGATCCAGTGAAAAGAAAAACCTCAGTGGCTCTTGGGTCTTAGGTACTTGGGAAGCGAGGATACCAAGAACAAACACAAAATGAATTAAAAAAAAATTTGGAGGTCAGTTTGAAAAAGGTAAATGGCAGGTATTTGCAGATCCACTGAGGAAGTCTAAACAGTGAATTTTTTAAAATTGTCATGGCTTTCCCACTCTCAATGTCTGCAAGTGGGGTGCTGGGACTTTTTCCTGCAATGGCTCATCTCATTGTCTCTGAGCTTATTTTCTCTTTGGATTGTGAAATTGTTGGGAACAACCTGTTTTTCTCAAATTTGATTGGAGAATTCAGCTTGTTGTGCCAGGTGTGCTGTGGCAGTCTATTCTTAATTTTCTTTCTATTCTAGAAACTGATATTTCAGGTTCTCACCTGATTGTGGGCTCTGGGTTACCTACTGCCTTTTATCACAGCGTCTGACCTCAGCATGCTGCCCTAGCACTGTTGTTTAATTAAGTCTTGGGGAGCTGCTGTGATGTTGTGGTTTCCTTTGTTCTTCAGTTTGCCCATTTTTTCCAGTGGTTTTTGCTCTTTCAGATACAAAATTGTCTGTTCTATGAAGTTAATAGTTGAAAAAATAAACTATATGTAGATATGTATGTGTATAGTTTTTTGAACTTGGAATGGTTACTAGTGGTTAGAAAGTAGTAATTTGAATGATGAATAAAAATATTTATGTAACTCTATTGCTTGCAGTTTCTTCCTATGTTGTATATAAATCCTACTAATGTATCTAGTAGCTTTTAACAAAATATTATTCTCTATCATAAATTGAGAAAAGAATTTGTGGTAGTTCTTCTAAGAGATAGTGTAGAGTTGTTTCTTGGATATATATCTCCCTCACCAATAATTTTGTTTTAATTTGAATTTTGTTTTTCTTAAACCTCAGTAAATAAAATGCAAATAAGGAGAAGTTTATTATTTTGTGCAGCAGTTTGGTTATTTAATTTTTATTGAAATTAGGCTTATTGACAGAAGCGTATAATATATATCTTGTACAGACTCAAACATTACTAGGTAGAAAATTCTTTCAGCCAGTTAGTTGAAAGTAAGTTTTGACGAAGTGAAAACTAAAATTGGAAGTGAATTATAATCAGAAGAAAGAGGAACCTTTTGGAAAAATGACTCACTAATTTTAAAAATAAATTTTGTGTTGTTCAACAGGAATGTTTAGGTGTCCATAATGTCACTAAGCCTGTGTCTTCACTTTGTAGTGGAATTCATTTTCTACTTCATCCAAAAGTTCTATATGAAATTTCTGCTTTTGGTATTCAAGAACCCCAAAATGAGGTATGACATGTTAAAAATAAGTATAAAATATTACACAGCTAAATGAAGGTAATATTCTAATAAAACTAAATTGTCAGGAGAGACTGAAATTTGACTTTGATATATTGGTTTAGTTGAGTTTGTGTGTGTGTGTGTGTGTGTGTGTGTGTGTGTGGGATTGAGCCCAGGGTTGCTTAATTACTGAGTCACATTCCTAGTTTTTTAATTTTTTTAATTTTTTAAAAATTTTTTATTTTAAGACAGAGTCTCGCTAAGTTGCTGAGACTGACTTTGAATTTCTAATCCTCCCGCCTCACACTCACAAGCTGCTGGGATTAGATGTGCACCACTGTGTCCGGCTAGTTTACTTGTTATTTGTATAAAGAAATATTAAAGAAAATTGTGGGAATATAAATATGAAATGTACTTGATCTCTAAGAAGTCAGGTCAGTTTACTTATGGTTTTCCTCTAATGTATAGAGAACCATAGAATAGTTATAGTAACTAGGTTATGACAAATTTTATTTTCATTTATAAAGTAGAAAAGTGAAGACCATTAAGGGAAAAATCCTTAAGTGGAAGTCATTAAGGACTGAGAACAGAGTGTAAGATAATGCTGTGGAAATAGAAATATCTGAAGACAGATGCTCATTGTGGTACCTTTCTCGATTGTGTGAAGGTTGCAGGTATGTGAGTGGGACAGCTCGTGTTGTTGGATCATTGTGTCTGTTGTTGAGCAGGTGAATGCTGCTGCCAAGGCCATTCTGCTGTATCTGCTTCAGGGACGACTGGTGATGGCACCACTGACCTGGAACAAGTTTATCGAGTCTCTCTGTCCTGTCATTCCAGTTCTGCAGGTACTCTATGCAATTCACCTTTTATAATGCCATTTGTCTTTGACTGAATGTGATTGATTTAAAAGCATGCAAGCAGCATAACTGTCATGTTGAGAGAAAAATGATGAGATGCTATGAAGGCATTGTGGATAAGTGACCAGGAAGGGCTGGCTGTCTTGCTTCTGGCGGAAGGTTAAACAAGGAGAGCTCATTTGTCCATGTACGCTTTATGCATCTGAGTGGGAGGTTAAAACGTCAGGTGCAGGCTCTTAGTATTGATGTGAAAAACAGAACTCAACCTTCTATAAAGGATTTTGTGCATAGCTAGCAGTGCTTTCTAACCAGATATTAAGTACATTACTAATCTGCCTCATGAATTCTATTTGTGCATGTGTATGGTTAGAGTGATTTCTTGATTAACAAACTCTTAGAAACAATGCTTTTGAGCAGTCTTTCTGGGTACAGGAAGGGTGAGGGAAGTTCAGATCCCTACCTCCCTCAGATAGGAGATACCAGGTGGAGATAGGAGATATCATCATAGGCACAGTCCATTTTCAGGAGAACCCTAGAACCCAAGATGCAGGCCTCTGTCACTGAGGCTCACAGGACCTGTGTCATGTACACAGTGTTTGTATCCACTCCCTTTTACCATGGGGACAGAGTGAAGTACCTCATCTGGGAGGGTGCCACCACTAGCATCTTGGAAAATTGAAGATTCTACAAGTTTCAAGAAGGTTGGCATAATTTCCTCAAGTTCTTTAGTATTATTGTTTAAGTACAGTTGGTCCTTTTTTGTAACTACAGTTCTATTTAGACTCCTTACTTTATATAGGTTATTTTAAAAAATCACTCTTTTATTCAGTTGAATTAAAAAAAATTTATGAGTTGCATGACAATTATTATTTTTGAGTTTATTATACTTTTTGAGTTGATGTACATTTATTATTTTTAGGTTGAAAAGCTAATATGTATAAAATTAAATAAGAATTTCTCTTAAAAAATTATTAGGGTTATGCTGACCCAGAAGACTCTTTGGGTAACTGCATTCTTCTTCTGAGCAAAGTGGGTTCTGAGGCAGGAGAAGGCATCCTCCCTTGTACTACCCGGCTGAAGTCTATCCTGCGACTTTTGCTAGTAAAAAAACCATCGTGAGTACAGTATGATGTTTCAAATATACAAAGGATAAGTAGAAACCTAAGGAAGTGTAGTAATTATATCAATCTGAAGTAGCATCGAACTGAAGGATGTAATGGAAGATTATTCTGCATTATTTTTTTAAATTTTTATTTATTTTTTGGTACTGGGGATTGAACCCAGGGGCACTCCACCACTGAGCCACATCCCCAGCCCTATATTGTATTTTATTTAGAGACAGGGTCTTACTGAGTTTCTTAGGGCCTTGCTAAGTTGCTGAGGCTGGCTTTGAACTCGTGATCCTCCTGCCTCAGCCTCCCAAGTGCTGGGATTGCAGATGTGCGCCACCGTGCCCAGCTATTCTGCATTATTGATGGAAAAAACAAATGTGAAATCAGGCAGATGCAAGGTGTTCTAGATGTTTTCCTGAAACATTTCATCCACTTTATAGCCTCGTTATCCCTTGCAGGTCAGTCTTTGTTGAAGTCCTGCCACTCAGTGCTGTTCACTAGTGCTGTAGGCAAGCTGGAGAACCATGGAGATTAGTAGGTGGAAAATTATAGTGTATTTCCATTTTCTGTTTAGAAATTATTAGTTCTTAGAATGATCCTTTTCTAAACATCTATTCTGAAAATTAGGTTTTCCATAAAAGTGTTTGGGGCCAGTTGCTTCATAAAGTAGCATTATGAATATATTTTAGCCTCAGTCTGTGAGAAACTAAACAGGTCTTTTCCTTGATCATTGTTAGAGTAGGTCTTTTTAAGTAAAAGAAAAGAAGGAGCAGTTTGTTTTCCTTCTCTCCCTGTCAGTGCAACATGAGTCTTCTCTGTTGCTCTCTCCAGGAAATAGTGGTTAGATTTTCCCTAATTGAGAAGAGAAACAAGTTTGGAGTCAACATGGACAAGTAGTGATGAAGAAGAGTGGATTGAAAAGGCTGGCAGGGGGGTGGGGCTGTAGTTCAGTGGAAGAGCACTTGCCTAGCACGTGTGAGGCACTGGGTTCGATCCTCAGCACCACATAAATATAAACAAAGACATTCTGTCCATCTACAACTACAAAAAAAATAAAAATAAAAAATAAATAAAAGGCTCACAGGAATCAGCAGACATTCTTTTGACAATGGCTAATTTTTTTCTACAAACCTTAAATTAGGATAATATAGTACTTTATTTAGAAACAGGTGATCAGACTGAAAAATAAGAAAGTAGGTAGAAATAAACTAAAGCATTAAGGGAATGCTAGTCTCCTGGAAGGAGGTCATTGTAGCTATGGTCTTGTGGTAGTATTTAACACCTGGCAGCTTATACTATTGCTTAAAATTTGCCCCATTTCCAGGTAGTTGGAGAACCTCTCAGAGGAGTGACAGATGACGTGTTTATTCCAGTTTCTCCCACCAGTGACCTTTGTCTACTGGATGGTTTTCTGTTTTTCAGCACATTGTCTACTGGCATGGAATATTTAATTTTTTTTGAAATTACCTCACCTCCCCCATTTAATTGACTTTAATTCTGTTCCATTTTACATAAAGAAATTTGATCTTTTTTGAAAACATGGATTAATTGTTGGTAAAATTAAGTATATTAATTTGATGAGATATTATTCAGATTTAAAATAAATACATTTGATCAGTGTATATTACCTTGATGGTTCAAAATATAAAATTAAATGAAAAAATGATTGTCAGAAAAATATTTACAATACAATAATTTATGTGAATTTTTACTATACATGACATTATATGTTACTATGGAAACATACATGTAACACAAATGCATAAAATCTATAATGTACATAAATCTTTTTTATCACAAATAAGTTTAATTAAATGCAAAACCAAGGTTTATTTGTACAATACTGAGGAGTACTTCCTTTCCAATCTGTAATGCTCTTCCTCAACAATAATGCTATCAATTTAAAAATTGTATTAAAAAATAAAACTGCTCAAATTCTAATAGTAGTGTTCACTTTTCCACTTTGTTGCCATCTGATATTTTAGATTATTTCTGTAGCTAGGTAATATTTTAGGTTATTTCTGTATCTTAGGGGCAAGTTGTCACTTCAGAAGATTCTGTGTACATTCTTGCCTCTTTTTCTATGAAAACTTGAAAGGAATTTTTGTATTTGAGAAGAATCTGTTTGACCCTAACACAAGAACATTTTCATAAATCATAATAATGTTATACTTTATCTATTAGCTTAATTGCTCTCCTAGAGATTTATTCATTATTTGGAATCTGGCCATGAATCTCTGATCCTTCTTGAGATTGAAATAGGTCACTAGATTTGAAGTCAGAAGTTACAAATTTAATTTGCAGATTCTTATTTGTGCTGTTTAATCTCAGTGAATCTATCTCACTGGTGATTCATTATTTTGGATGTTTATTTTGAATTGAATAAAGAATTTTGGTTATATTTGAAATAATTTAATAGAAAAAGGAAAGTATTTTTGGCAAGGCAGTATTAATGACTAATTTGCTGTGTTGACATACAATAATTCTTGGAAATTATAGGTCTTTTATATATTTATATATTACAAAGTATTGACTTAAGTACTTTTTGTTTTTAGGGTCCGTTCACTAGCTGTAAAGCTTTTAGCATTTCATCTCACCAATGAAGAAGGGGCTGATACAAAGCGCCCTTTAATAAATGCCAGACTTCTTTCTAGAGTTATTAATCTATTTATTGTGAAGAAACCTATTGAACTAAAACTGGATGACAGAAAAGACTCACTTATTAAGGTAACCATGACTTTTTAGTTTGTACCGTGTGGTTATTTGACACATTTGTGTATTACATATTTTATGTGACATTCTTCAGGTTATACATTTGGAGTAGGGAGGAGGGGTGGTGGTGATTTAGAGCCAGTTTAAATTATATTCTGGGTTCTTCTGACTTCTGGATACATTTGTTAGTTGACCAAGTATGTTCTGAGTGTACTGTATGCCAGGATTATGTCTCTTTTAATTTAGTGTATATACCGGATATGTAGATTGTTTTGAATAGTGTCTTATATATATCATAAGGTGAATATGGTGAAAAGAAGTTTTGTGATGAATTAATAATAAATATAACTGCCAAAAACTATGGGAAATTCTTCTTATGTTGGAATTGACTATAATAACAAAAAAGGGAAAAGTTCTTTCGACAAAAAGTTTTAGCCACTTCATCACAACAGAAAAAAATAGCATGGGATGCAGAGGCAGTTGCTCTTAAATTTTATAATGTTTCTGAGATTATTGTCATTGTTGTTGAGAGTCTTTTCCTCTAAATCTTAAATAGTTTCAGAAGTTTAGCATCCATTTCCCTGTCTTTAATCAGGACTACTCCATATCATATGGGACCGATAGAAAAATATGAAGAAAACTGACCATTATCTTCATTGATACATTCCTGTGTTTTGTAATTTCTTATTTCACTTCAAGTTTGCAGTGTCAGATTTTATTTAAGATTTGTTTAGATAAGCTCCCAGTGCCAGTACATTTTTTTTTTTCAAGGGGAAACACATTAGTTTTCTTCTAATCTAAATGTTAAGGGCCAGATGACAGTCCTGGCAGGGGGACTGAAGAATCTTCCTCTGGCACATACAAGGTCTGGTTGGGGAATTGCTTTGCTTTGTACTAAGCCACTAAGTCACTTATTTGTCTCGTGTGTAGTTTGGAGGAAGGAGGGGAGGGAGAATTCGGTCTTTCTTGAGTCCTTAGTCGGGCTCAGGCTAGATGATAGCATTGGATGGGAGGAGGAAAGAATGTCTTTGTTGTTTTCTTTTCGTATTGCTGGTTTTGATATTTCAGATTCTGTGCTGCCATGAAGTGAGCCAGTATTAGTCCTTGTCACTTCATTGGACCTGTCTGTTTTAGGGTCTTTCAGGAGGTAGGGAAGGTAAGGGGCCAGGGCATTTCCATCTGGTGGCTTTTAGGGGCAGAAGGGAGGTCCTGAATCGTAAATACAGGAGGCCCTTTGCAAGTTAGCCAGGTGTGACTTATAGAGATGTGTGGAAGCCTGGGTGTTTCCTGTCAAGTTCTCAAGGTGACTGATGATTGAATGGATTATGAATAACTTCCTGGCACAAGTACATTAAGAAGAGAGGCCTATTTGACATGATGACTTTTTGTTTTAGACCCAAAGTTATTCCCTGACCTACCACACCACTGTTGCAAATTTAAATATAAATACATCAGTTACTTAAGTAAGTTGACTTTTCCAGCTTTTGATCTTTTAGTATGAACTGTAAAATTTTATTAGAGAATTTGAAGCAGGTGAAAACATAACTTTTTTTTTTTTTGGTTTGTAGTTGGACACTGTTGAAAAGGTATATGAAATCTTCACCTCAGATGATGTTGATCTTGTTTTGAGAAAGTCAGCTGCAGAACAGTTATCCGTGATTCTGCAAGGTAATATCTGTGCTGCTTCTGGTAGAATTTGAGATTGCTGTGTGTAGTAGTGTCAGGTCTTGGTCACATCCAGCCTGTGGCCTGTTTTTTGTGTGTTGTGTTTTTTCCCTGTCTTCAAATTTAGAATGGTTTTTAGATAACAGAAACCAAGACCAAAGAGTATATGACAGAGACTATTAGTGGCCAGGAAAGCCTGACATAATTACTGTTTCTTTATAGAAAAAGTTTGCTGGTCTGGTAGATTATCTTAATTTGATACACAGTTTTACATTTGATAGAATTATATTCTCTAATACTGATACAATTCTGATAGTAAAGTTTATGTTCTTTTGTTAATTTACCTAGTACGTGTTGTTTTCAGTTTGTACAATTTACTCAGAGAAATTAATCACAATGCTTTCATGGATAGGTAAAATAAAAATAATACACTGTAGTTGTTATTTTCTTTAAGGATTTATTTAAAAACAAAAACAAAAACAGTAATGATAGGCACAGTGGTGCACTCCTGTAATCCCAGTGACTCAGGGGGCAGAAGGATTATGAGTTCAAAGCCAGCCTCAGCAACTTGGCAGTGCCTTAAGTAACTTAGTGAGACACTGCCTCAAAATAAAAAGTAAGAAGGGCTGGGGATGTGGCTGAGTGGTTTAGTGTCCTTGGGTTCAGTCCTAGTACCAAAAATACAGAAACAAACAACAACAACAAAAAACTGGGGATAATGGAAATCCCCCCCCTTTTTTTTCTAAGTAGCAGTTGAAGGTAGTTACAGTGATAGCTACAATTCAGTATCAGTATGTGTGTGTTTGTGTTTTTTCAGTGAGAATATAGAAGAAAATTTGTTAGTTGTTAACAACTTCCAACTAATTTATAAATAACTAGAGTTCCTGGTTCTAGTAACATGTGTACATGTGTATAAAAATCCTTATGACTTCTTGTTACATATGTAATATGTGAATATATTCATATTCATAGAATTCATATTCTTTAGAAATACATAAAGTACATTAAAATCTCTTTCCTTTATATTTGCTCTTAATAATTTGAAGATGGAGATTTTTATTGAAAAATGTTATTAGAACTCATATTTGCACATTAGCTTGTCCAGAATTCTAAGTATTTTGATACTTAGGTGATAAAGTTGGAAAAGAAAACAAAGGTTAGTGAAAAATATAAAGAAGATAATTTGCCTTGCACAAGTAAGAGATTGATTTGTACACTTAAAATTATAGTACTTAAGAGTCTGTACTAGTTCTTGTGAGTATTCTTTTTTAGTTTCTTTTTGGGTTACAAACATAAGTTACATTACTTAAGTGTTTTCACATTGTACAGATGTATATAAAGTAAAAGTTAAAGGTTTTTATCCTCCAATTTCAATGCCAGGTGTGACTATTTTTAATAGTCTGAATATTGTGGATACCAGTTCTATATATTTCAAAATGTTTTTAAAACTGCCAAAAATGTTCTTTAAATTTTAATGACTTTTGTTTAAATCTGTAGATATTAAAATGCATGCTGCAGTAAAAAAGTTATGCCTCACTGAGAAGATAATTGAGTATTTAAATGAATATGTGAGTCAAGATGGCACGGTAAGGTTAATGTTTAATGTTTAGACGTATTTGTTCATGGTGGTATTAATCAGTTCTGAAACTGAATTTAGCTGAATTTGGATGGGTGTTTAGATTTTAAGTCCTAAGTAATAGTCACTATATTATTCATTTTTTTTTTTTTAATTCTAACAGTGGGTTCTCTGTAAAGGAAAAGTAATCTTAAAATTCCTTTAAGAATATTGGCCAAATTATGTGTTACACTGTGTGCATGTACAAATATGTAACAACAGATCCCACCACTGTGTACAACTATAATACGCTAATAAAAAATACGTATCCACAGATATATATGCAGAAGTATAGCCATATATAAGTAGAAGTATATGTGAGAAAGTAATTGCTAATATTTATTTGCATTTTAGTTTCACATGACTTTGATGACAGAGCATTAAGTTTAGAAGAAGTTATGATACAGTTTATCTCACCTTAGGTTTGGTGAAGGTAAAATAATGGTGTGTTTTCCCTCCTTCCAGGTTGTAGAGTGTTTGATTCAGCCCTGCCTCACGCTCCTCAGGAAAGTTTTATGTGCGGATCCAGTCATGCGTGTTTCCCTGTCGCAGCAGTCCTCTCTCTTGACTCTGTTATTCAGAGGTGAGTAACATAAATGCTGCTAATTATGAGGCCTATCTTAAACTTTGTGTTTATTCTTTTAACTGTAGGTAACATTCACTTCCCATTTTATTATGGAACAACAGAGTTTCTTAGTGTGCTACTCAGAGTCTGCTCACAGTGAGAGCACTTGTGCTTCTGGGAGTTTCCCTATGGTCCTGGTGCTGGGTGGACCTTAGACTGAACTCAGAGCTGGAGGTGCTGATGCCATTGCTCACGCTTTGTGACTCTATGTAGACCAGCCTTTGGGGCCCAGGTGGGAAACTGGTCTATAAAGAAGTAAAGCTGCAGCTGCTGCCATTACTTTCCTCCACCTGACCCACCTTTTTTTTTTTTTTGCCCCAGTATCTGTTTCCTTTTTCTTGTTTTGCTTGTACTGTCAGATTCTGAAACCTTTCTCGTGGTGTCTAGTGATGTCATTAGACCACCTTTGAGGTTATAAATCCAACCTGTGAGGGATGGAAACTAGACCATCCTGAGAGACTCTAAGGATTTATTCTATTTAAATTTTTAAATGTGATTTCTAGAAAAAAAATGTGTTTTAGTTTAATGATGTGTTTGTGTAGAAGAATCTTATGTAGTTGAGTCTTTTCTGACTGTTCTCAAGATACCTTGGTAATGTTCTGTACTATTTTGTTTCCCAAAAGTTTAGATCATTGCTTTTAAATATTCTACATGAGCATCTTGGTCAAATATTGAATGTCGGAGATAAATGAGATTTATGTTCAAAATATGCAATTAGAATATAGTCATTGCATGAAAGTGTTATTTTTTCCTGATGATTTCTGCTGCTCAAGTGAATTGGACTTAGTTTATTTGTTTATTTGGTAAAGGTTCAAACCAAAAAAAAAGACATATTGTGTTTAGGCATATAAAATTTTCAGTGGAATGTAAAACTTTTATAAGGTTAAATATACTAATCATCTGAAAGAGCAGCGATTGAGAATTTCTAGTTCTTAATTGTGTTAATAACTGTCTTCCTTTTAACCTTATTCAGTTGAATTTAGCCCCCAGGTTACCTTTCATTTATAATTTTTTATTTTTTTTATTTTTTATTCACACAGTTCATATAATCTTACATTTACATAGGGTAGTACTATCTGTCTCAGTCTACTATTTTTCCTGCCCCCATCCCCTCTCATCCCATTTTCCTCCACACCATCCATACTTCCTCCATTCTTTCCTATCCTCCCCATAACCCCTGGCACCTCCCCCTACCCACCCCACCCCATCTCTGTTAGGTATCAGCATCCACTGATCAGAGAAAACATTTGGCCTTTGGTTTTTTGGGCTTGGCTTATTTCACTTAGCATGATATTCTCCAACTCCACCCATTTACCAGCAAATGCCATAATTTTATTCTTTTTTATGGCTGAGTAATATTCCATTATATATATATATATATATACCACAGTTTCTTTATCCATTCTTCAATTGAAGGGCATCTAGGTTGGTTCCACAATCTAGCTATTGTGAATTGAGCCATTTATAATTTTTGCTTGTGTTTTGTAAGCATTGAATTTACTGGTACCTATTGGATTCAAAAGCACTGTCCATAGTAGTGTAATCTGTAACCCTTTTAGTATTTAACAATTTCTTTGTATCATCACTGTTTATGAAAAATACTTCAATGAATCTGAGCATGAATTATAATATCTCTCATTAATGGATTAGTTTCAGGACAAAATAATTTTTTTAACTAACTGCCCAACCAGAATAACCCAACCCTCAGTAAACATTTATTGAGTACATATTATGTGCTAGGTACAGTGATTGGCCCTTGGGTTATGTTGATGAACATGGCAAATGGGTCCTCAGGGATCATATGATAGAGATTTTGGTAAATAAACATAAAACACAGTATATAAATACCTGGCACCAGAGGAAATAGTGGGTAGATTGGGTGGTAGAAGAACATCTGATAATGCTTCCAGGAAATGTGACATCTAAGCCTGAATTTCTGAAATGAATGGGAGTTCAGATAGATGGGATTAACTACCAAAAAGAGGGAGACCTGGTTTTATGTGAGAAATAATGTGTTTGATGTGGTTGGTGAGGAACAGCTTAGTTTAGAGTGTTCTGGGGAAATGGTGGGATGGCACAAGGAGATCATTTATTAAATGGCAGTGAGAAGCCTGTGAAGGTGTAGACAGGAGTATATACTTTTTTTTAAAATATTTTTTAAATTGTCAATGGATTTTTATTTTATTTACTTATTCATATATGGTGCTGAGGATCGAACCCAGTGCCTCACAGGTGCTAGGCAAGCGCTCTACCACTGAGCCACAACCCCAGCCCAGGAGTATATACTTAAGAAAGATTATTTTGTTGGTGACATGGAAAACAGATTGAAGAGGTACAATGAGCAAGCTCTTAGACAACATGCTTTTAATTACAAATTGTCATGACAGACGCCAGTACCATATTTTAGGAATGGAAATTACCTTAAACATTGTTTATTACAGCATCACAGAGTGAGGAAATTGACTGGAGAAATGAGCAGTTTGGCCAAAGTCACAACCAGATATATGGTAGAGGCAGAATAATTCGGACTTCTGGTCTTTATTTGTGTTGTGTTTTCATTATAAAGAATCATATAATGTATATATAAATCAAAGTTCTGAAAATTTTCATTTTCTCCTTTTATTAGCTCCAAAGAAGAATATTCTAATAATCGTTGGCCAGGTGTTATCTGGAGTAAACTTTCTATATTCACATGTTGTACTTTCCAAACTGCATACTTTAGTATTGTATTGCTGCTTTTTTTAAACTAAAAATGTGTCTTGAATATCTTTCCATATTATCACATATAAATCTACTTTCTTAAAAATGAAAACCTGTAAAGCAACTGTGTGGTGCTTCAGAGTTTCAGTTTGCTCTTTTACTGGACACTTGTTGCATATTTTTCAACGTGACAGTATCATTTGCACAATCATATTTATGCATACGTTGTGACTTACGTTATCAGCCCTGGGTAAATTCGTCTCCAGTCCTCCCGTTAGTGGTGCTGAAAAGGCTTTTTTCTCAACTCTACTACCCCAGAATGTCTCATTTCAAGTTTTTCTTTAGTTCATTATCTTTTTTATATATTCATTATATTTTCAAATTTCTTATTTTTTGAATTGCCTATTTTTCAGGTATATTTGATTGCTTTTTAGTGACTCAGGGTTTCTTTTATAAAATATATATACACACACGCACACACACACATCCACGCACACACACACATCCACGCACACACATACATTCACGCACACACACACCCTTATGCTTGTTCTTAATTTTCTTCCAATCTTTCTGTCTTTTCTTACATATTATATTTTTGACTAGAAATAAGCTTAAATATGTTGTGGAAATACATAGAAAGTTTTTCTGTTAGGGCAGTTGGGATTTTCATTATTCTGAGTAGGAGTTTTTCTAATTAATTCCAGAATGGCCAAGTTGCTAATAAGTGACGTCTAAGTTAATTCCTAATCCTGAAGTATAGTATTGGCTTCTCTCATGACATAAAATTCAAAGCATGGTGTCTGAGTTGTAACTTAACTATTATACTTCTTCAGTCTATTTTCGGTGCTGCTATATACTCCTGTACTTTCTCCTAATATGTTCAAAATGTTGTTTAAAAAAATTCTTTATCTAGAATTAATTTTGGAATATAGTGTAAGCTACAGATCTAAATCTGTTTTTTACCCAAATCATGGGCAATTGAATTCCAGCAATTTCTTAGGTGTTTGGAAATATGACTTAGTTTATCTCCACTGAGAAAATGTTTATCACAGATTAAATTCTTACATGATTCCCCATTTCTTTACCTTGTAGATTATTGGAATTTTTTATTATACCAGTTATGTACTGCTGTTTTCTTTTCTTGCATTTAGGAAATATCTTCTTTTAAAACTAATTTCTAAAAAAAAACCCAAAAAAACAAATTTCTTGTTTCTGCTTCCCTGATTTTGCAAGTTGTATAATATGTTATTACTTACTGGTATAACACCATTCCTGTTTGCTTAGAATACTGTAGATTTTGAGCGCTGAAATTGTGAACATTATAGAAACAGAATCTGAGGCTTATTGATGCTAAAGGATTTCACCAGGCCATTTACCTAAATAGGAAGTGGTGGTATGCTTAGCATTCTGTTAGTTCAGACCATGTCTCTTTCCATCATCCGGCTACAATAAACAGGAAACAAAACCAGAACAACAACATAGCTTTAAGCACAGTGTTTTAAGATTGACTCTAGGCTGTAGGGTTCCATGTTTGTAGTATGGACAACAGTTAAAATACAAAGGATCTTTTAGTGAGAAAATTTTATCTAGAATTAGATGACTTGGCAAAGCTCTCCTAGAAACTGTCAGTTTGCTTCTGTGATTACCTAAGACCAAACAGTATTTAGTGAGTGGGTCTCAGGTGTCACACCTAGCCCAGCATTGTCTGGAACTTACTAGAAATTCAAGTATGCAGGCTCCACCTTTAATAGACTGAATTAGAAACTGCTTTATAAGCCTTCCAAGTGATTTTCATACATTTGATAGTTTAAGAGCCAGAGTTTTAGTGATGTCAGTTTTTCTTGGTTAATGCTGCATTTCTCTTCCCTTCAAATTAAGATATTTTAAATTTGAAGTTCATTCTTTTTGGGAGTAAAAATATAAAGTTATGTTTCTTTCTATTCTTCAGTTTCCTTGATATTTAATGAAGATTCTACTGTAGTGACAGAAGTCGGAGCATTGTTTTGTCTTCTGTTATTTGACGAAGTATCAAGAATGGAGATGTGGTGAGATACAAGAATTTATGTGTTTTTTATTGTTAAGTGTTTAAGGTTTTTCTGCAGTCTTATGCAGTAGTGCATGGAAATTTTTAAATTATGAGATTTTCCATGCTGAACATATGTTCTATGATTTTTGGTTTGAGTAAGTAGTTATTAGAAAGCCAATTTAGTCAAAAAGTCTGAGAAATTTTAGTTTTGAATATTACTAAGTACAAAATTTAAAAATTGATGCAGCGATTTTTGTCATGAATATATTTTTAGTACATATCTTCAATTTTGTTGATTTTTCCTTAATGTTTTATTACTTTAAAAATATGAGAAAATGTGTAGTATAATAATATCTGATTAATATTGATCTTGAGCAGCATCAGTGGGAAGGGGCACATTGAGTCCACCAGCTAGTACAACCACTTCGTTATATGATTTGCTTACTATGTGAGATTTTAAAAGGAAAGCATAACCTACTCTTCATAAGCAAATCCAGGTAGTGGCAAGCTTGTAACTATACTAGATGATAGATACAGTTGAAGTCTTGATTTCATTTTTAGTCAAAGAAGTAAAGCAGATTATTGTTAGATAAAACTTTGGTCTAAATTGTTTCTTTTTGTTTTTCTTTTATAAATAGGTCTGTTAATCCTTCCAGTAAGCCTTCTTTGCCATCAGTCTTCAGTTTGCCTGTTTCAATTTTTAGAAGGTAAAGGATTTATTTCTATGATTTTCCTGAAGGATCAATTACTGTTACATAAGAGAAAACACTCTCATTTGGCACAGTTTCCATTTATCATCTAAATCGTCTAACTTGTGGTGCTTTTGTATTTGCTTCATAGCTGTGCTTGGGAGGTTTCAGTATGAACATGTCCCCTGCACCAACTTTTCGCATTGCTATTGTTCACATTTTCAGACAAGTGGGAAGAACTATGCAGTGCACACCTGCATACCATTCCCTTGAGCCCTGAGTCACCAGTTGTTAACACCTGCGTGTAGTTGCTTTCTCCCCTCTCTATAATAATAATAGACTGCTACTGGCTTCCTCATTACCTTCTACTACCCCAAATGTAATTTGTTTAAAATTTCTGTTACTGTAGATTATTTTTGCTGGTGTTTGAACTCTATGGAGTGCATTCTTGGATTTGGCTTCTTTTGCTGGACTAGAAGGGATTTAGCTATGTCATTGCATGAAGCAGTAGGAGGTTCATTATCAGTGCTATGTAGTGTTCTGTATAAGAATGTACAATAATTTTATTTACCATTCTATCATTGATGGACACTCGTTTTGTTTCCTGTTTTGTGCTATTATGAATAAACGACTACTAAGAACATTCTTAAGTGCATCATTGCTGTGATAGAGGATGTTTAGCTTTGTAAATAAATACTACCTAAAAGCTGGGATCACAGGAGTGTGCCATTATGCTTCACTAATTGGTATGTTTTTAAAGTTAGCTGCTTTGCTTATTCTTTTAATTCTTCCTGGGATGTAGGTGACATGCATTCAAGATCATGTTACTGTGTTAATAGAAAAAACATTAGATAAAATAAATTTAAACAAGTTTGAGCAAAGAATGACTCATGAATTGACAGCACTTACAACTAGGAAGAGATTCAGTGGATGCTGTTGGAGCAGTGTGGGCAGTGAGCATGTGATTGGCTCATTGGCAGTTTCTGGTTGGTTTCCATTTATTGTTTATGCTGGGCTTTGTTTTGCTATGTAGGTATGTAAAGAGCCAGAGCCTGGTGGCCTTCCAACAAGAACTTTGAATAGCTGTGTCCTATACATTATATCTTTTCTGTATGTTCCATTTTTTCCTCTTTTCACTTCAGCCTGATAATTTTCTCATAACCTATCTTCCAGTACTTTTCTTTTTTTTTTTTAATACTGGGGATTGAACACAGGGGCACTAGGTCACTGAGCTGCATTCCTAGCCCCCCTGACCCTTTGTTTTAATTTATTTATTTTTTTATTTTGAGAAAGGATCTAAGTTGCTGGGCTGGCATCTAACTTGTCATTTTCCTATATCAACTTCTCCCGAGTTATTGGGATTACAGGCTTGTGCCACTATGTCCAGCCCTTTTCTGCAGTGACTGATTTAGTATTAAATTCATATATTGTTTTAAATTTCAGTTATATTTTTCATTTACAAAATTTCAATTAGATTTTTTATTCATTTTTGTTCTCTGATAAAATTCTCCAGCATAAATGTGTTTTTCTTGAACACTTTTAATATAATCACTTTGAAGTTTTTGTCTGTAACTTCAGTATCTGTGTCATGTGTGGTCTATAGGACTGTTACAGTAGACTTTTTAAAAAATCTAAAAATTTTGTATTAGCTTCATATTACCATAACAAAATGCCTGAGATAATTAACTTATAAGAGAAAGGTTTATTTTGGCTCACGGTTCAGAGGTTTCAGTTCAAGATTGGTGGCACCATTTGTTTTGGGCCTCTGGTGAGGGTATCACATCATGGCAAGGGTGTGTGTCAGAGAAAAACCACTTACATATGAGCCAAGAAAAAATGAGGAAGTCAAGGAGACTGGGATCCCACAATTCTCTTTGAGGAAACAGCCACAGTGACCTAAGGACCTTGCATTAGGCCCCACTTCCTGAGGGTTCCATCCATTCCTGATAGTGCTGACCTGGGGACCAAGCTTTCAGCCCACAGACCTCTAGGAGACATTCATTTTCAAACTGTAATACATTTTGTTCTGTCCCTGGCAAGCCTAACAATTTTTGATCAAACACTGCACATAGCAAATGAAAAATTATAGATTATGGATATGTTCTGTTCCTTCACAGAAGACTTAATTTTTTCTTGGCAGCAGTTACCTTATGGGTAGATGAGTTCAATTTAATCAGAAATTGAACTGAGCTGATTCAGGGTTTGGTTTCATTCTTCATAAAGGCTAGTCTGTTTTGTGGTTTGCTCTGTATTCTAGAGTGTAATCCTTAAGGAATTTAATCTGGTGGGCTAGGATGTTTACCAGCCTACTCCTTGGCAAGTCCTGAACATCAGTTTTTGAATCTTCAGCCCCATTTGGCCTCCAGAAGTTCTCTTTGTTCTATGAGCCTGAGCTTTTGTTGTGATCAGAAAATACTGCATGGTATAAAGCTTTGAAAGAATATAAGACTTAGCTTTTCTAGTTGGTCTCATTAGGAAGTTAAGTTGATTGGTAACAGGCTTTTCATTCATACCTGGAAGTAGAAAGAAATTTCTTGATTAACTTTTTCTAGAAGAATCTTTCCCTCCTGCCCTCTTGTCATCTTTTCTTTATTAGGTTGACTCTTTTAAAGTGTGTAGGCCAGCTTTGTACAGATTATCCAACAATGTGAACTTATATGATTATTTCCTTATTATTGGTGATGCTAAGGTTAATCACTTGATGGTGATGTGTTTTTCCTATGAAAATGACACTGAGACATGTAAATATCCTATAGTCTAACAATCTTTCACCATTCCTTTTATATCCTTTGATGATCCCTTCTATATCCATAATTTCTTTAGGGGTTGCGCAAGGTGATCTAATCCTGTTGTTTCTTCAAGCAAATGCTATTAGATAGAATTTTCCCCTTCAATCCCCTTATTGGAATATTACTATAGATTTTTCACTTTCATAAAAAATATCAGCCATTATTGTTATTATTCTTTTGATGATCAAGTCATTCTCATCTAGTGCAAGTCCTTTGTTATAATAGTCTCCTGTGTCCTTTTGGCATGGCCCCATGAATCCTTCAGTACATCTTAAGAGATTCCCAAGGTACACCTTGGATTTCCATGTTTTAGACCAGCATTAGCTATTTCTCTAAGGAGCCCTGGTGGCTTTTTGTGAAAAATACCAATTAAAAGTATCTTTACTTATTAAGTTATGCAACCTGATTGGTATATAGAATTATGTCTTTGCTTCTTTTATTGGGGTACTTGAAGTCAAGAAGCATACTTGGGTATCTCTTAGAAATCTTACCCAATTTTATTTATCTAATATCAGTCATAAATATGTGGACAGGGATTTGGGATCTGTTTTATTAGTAAAAATATTCTTTAATACATGCTAAGCATTGCTGTCCTGTTAAACACTTAAATTAACTTTGATTTAAGAGAGATTGCTGTTGAATTTGTTCTTATATCTAAATATATTTCTGGGTTCTTTTGTTGAGTTTGTTGATGAGGCAACTATCAAAGGCTAATAATAAATTGGAATTCAGTCATTTAGTGACCTCTAATCATAGGCAGCTCCTTTAGCCTCTTTGAGAAACTTTATTTTGATTGTCTGTGAAGTGGGTGTTGTGGTGCCATGCCCTGGAGCTGTGAGTGATGGAGCGGTAAGAAACAGCATTTGGCAGACAGCAGCCATTTGTGTTCTAGCTGAATACCTTTTTATGTTCAGCTCACTGCAGTGATGGGACCTGACTTCAAGGAGCATTAGTTATCTCTGCAACAGCTTTACTGTAATATAAAATGTGGTAGGTACTCAAGGAGGTGTTTAATGAAATATTCTTGGTAATTTAGAGGAGGGTGGAAGAATAATTGAAATATCATATACAACATGATAAATTTAAGACTAGAATTAGGAGAGAGATCCATGCATTATTGTAGCAGGTGAAGCATACAACTCGATCTCATTTGGGGCTCATCTTTTCGGTAGTGTTTAAGAATTTTTAACTATGTAATTATTTTTATACATTTTCCTTTAGGTATCATCTACCAGTGCATGTAAGCGGCCACCATGCTGTGAGTCCTTATGCAATAGTTTTGCCATTATCAGCTGATTGTTTGGCCTTGAAGCCTGTGTCAGATATGCTGAGAATAGCTTGGAACCTGTCATGGTATCATGGGAGTGATAATCTGTTGAAGCAAATGAACTCCGAAACCTATATTAAAGAGTAAGCTGTCATATTTAGCAAAAAGCATTCACAGTTAATTAATTATAACTAAATAGTTAGATTTTACTTTTTCACTTGATGTTATCTGATTCTGTTTTAAGTGAAGATCATATTCTTAATTTTGCTTTAAAAATTGTGTTTATTTAAACACATAATTTAAATTAAGACATTTAAATTAAAAAGCATTGTGTTCTGTGCTGTTTAGCAATTTATAAAGTTTGTTTAGTTAGCAGATGTAAATCACTGGAAAAAGTGCTCTGGACTAAAATAAAACTCAGTAAGTATATGTGTGAATTTTATTACCGTGGCAATTACTTTCGAACATCTTAATGTTCTATCTTTCAGTCTTATGAATAAAATCATTTTCTATTTCCTTAGGGAGGAAAAAGTTAATATAAGCCCTTGGGGAGATGCTAATGTGAAACTAACGTTGACAGATGCACATCCATTTTCTTTTGACTATAAGAAACCTTTAAAATAAAATGAAGATAAAACAGGATTTTTGGAAGAGAGTTTAGAATAGAAATAAATGTGAGCTTCCATATAAATAGCTTTATGTTGCTCTTTTTTCCTTTTGTCTAGATTTTTAGATACATTGAAGTTGTCCACAAAAGACAGCCTCATTCTGAAGATAACCCACACGGCCAGCGGGCTGCAGGACTGCTTCTGCTCCATTGTTCAGGCTGCAGCCCACAGGGATGTTCGGGCTGCTGTCGCTCGGATGAGTTTTTATCTCCTGAATGACAAATTGTCTTTAAAGGGTGGCATTGGTCCATGTGGGGTTACCTTGAAGTCCTTGGCTTGGCACACTGTGCTAAACAGGTCAGTGTAAGCTTAAGGCTTGTGGTTTCAAAGACCTGGATTGAATTGTATTTGAGTTCATCTCCAAACCTTTGTGGATAAGAGTGTATATTTTTACAGTTGCTATCTTGGGAAAAATTCTTTTTATGGAAAGAAGAAATCCAGGATTTGTATTACCTATAATAAATAATAATATCAGAAGAGAAAAATTTTAACTTAGTGCATTTTTGAAGGAATTATTAATAAATCTGTAACAATTTTATTTATTTTCCTAGCTTAGAAAATCTTATCTCACAAAAGTAAGTACTTTGGATAAGACATAGATAAAACTCACCGAATATTTATCTATCCATTTATAAATGAGTTGGTATATTAGTGGAGTAATAGGTTTGGTATACCTGCCAAAGGCTGTTCTTGTTTTGTTTTGTTCTCAAGTCAATTATCTCATCTTTCTTCTTATTCTGTATTTCATGAAATTGGTGCCAGGTAGAACTTTGATAGTAGTTAGTGGAAAGACTCTAGTTTGAAATGTAGCATATTTGACTGGTAGCAGATGGCTGCATTTCAAACAAGACTGATGAGCAGCAACTGCTAGCAGTTTTTCATTTTAGTTTTCATGCTGTTTGGTGTAAATGTATAACTTTTTAAATAAAGTGTGCAGTTGTCAAAAATGGTAGGTTAAATAAGTTTTCAGAAAGTGAATGTCTTTACAGGTTTTGCTTTAATAATTAGAATATCTAATTAGGTTTTTCCTGTAGTGTGCAGGAACCAGCTAGTACTGCCTTGTGAGAGAACCGATAGCTGAATGTTTGGGGTCTTTGAAAGCTGATTGTCAAACACAGCTATTCTTAAAAATTATATAAACTTAAATCATAAAAAAATAAAGGTATTAAATATGGATAAGTCATCACTTTCTTCATTTTACTCTTTGTGCTCTTGAGGTTATTTGTGTCTGCTATATCTGTTGTATGGAAATACTATAAAATTGTATTATACCATGCATCTCTTCACAATTCCATGTTACTTTGTGTTTTGAAATTGACCATATTGGGGATGTTTACACCATGCAAACTGGCAACAACAGTACCCGACACCCCAGTCAGTTGTGCATGATCTCTCAGCCCAGTACTGTTTAACGTTCTTGCCAGTCAAGGCAAGTATAAATTCTGCAGGTTCAGTATAGTTGATATATTCCTGTTTGTCAAAAGAAAAATTTATGGTAAAAGCCCCTCACTAACCCTAAGTTGTCTTTCTTTGTGACTTCAAACTGTAAAATTAGTGTGCAGCATCGTATTGAAGCAGAAACTCTCAAAGTGAGGAACAGTGGAAGCTCCTAGAGCAGTTCAGATTGTTCAGTAGCAATAAGTCTTTGTGAGCATCACATTTTCGGTGTTAGATTTTCCCAGAACTAACTTAAGTAGAGTACAGAGTGGGTATATGTTAGAGTGTGTCTGTGTTATGCTCAATCAGCCCTCTGTATACACATGCAGTCAACCAACAGCAGATTGAAATTCTAAAAAAAAGCTGTCCGTACTGAACAGAAACAGACTTCTTTCTTGTTATTATTCCCTAAACAATACAGTGTAACAAAACTGTATAGTTCTTACTTCATATTTGGTATTAAAATTAATCAAGATGTAATTTAATGTATACCAGAGGATGTGCCTAGGTTTTATGCAAATACTGTGCCTCTTTATACAAAGATTGGAACATCTGCAGATTTTAATATCTGCATGGAGTTCTGGAATAAATGCCTTATGGATGCTGAGGGACAACTATTTTTTTCTTTTTCATTGCGTTTATAGGTTCATGTTTGTTCACTGTAACATTGCCATTGTTGCCTAATTTATAAAACATATATGGATTTGTACCGTAATGTTTTAGTAAGAAATATAGCAAAAACTTATATTGATGATTTTACCTTTTCATGAAAAATTAGAAATATGTGTATAGATGGAACTTTGGGAACTCATCTAGTTTTGCATTTACTCAGTTGAAGGAACATCATTTTTTTGACCAGTTAGATAAGATGAACCAACACATTAGAGGAAAAAAATGTTTGGAGAGAAAATTCCCTGTAAGTTATGACTGTATAAAATACTGAGATCAGATTTTTACACACTTAGATTAAATCTTTCTACTATATATAATGATTTGTGGATTTTTTTTGGGTTTTTGTGTGTTTTTGTTTTTATTTTTGTTTTTTTTCACTGGGGATTGAACCCAGGGGCACTCCACCACTGAGCCACATCCCCAGCCCTATTTTGTATTTTATTTAGAGACAGCGTCTCACTGAGTTGCTTAGGGCCTCTCTAAGTGGCTGAGGCTGGCTTTGAACTCCCGATCCTCCTGCCTCAGCCTCCCAAGTACTGGGATTATAGGCATGTGCCACCGCGCCCAGCTATATATAATGATTTGAAACTACAGCATTCTAGATAAAATAACATAAGGAGCATGATCGTACTTGTATAAGACTTTTATGTGTATGTGTGTGTGTGTGTGTGTGTGTGTTGCTTATTAATTTATTTTTTGGACCAGGGATTGAACTCGGGTGCTCAACCACTGAGCCATATCCCTAGCCCTTTTTATTTTATTTTGAGACAGTGTTTCACTAAGTTGCTTAGGGTCTTGCTAAGTTGTTGAGGCTGGCTTTGAACTTAAAATCCTCCTGCCTCAGCCTCCCAAGCTGCTGGGTGGTGTGTGCCACCACACCCAGCTCAATAAGTATACTTTGAGGTTAATTAAAAAAAAAAAAAAATATATATATATATATATATATATTTTTTTTTTTTTTTCAAATGAATGTACCCTAAAAAGAGTCCTTACAGGAATAAATACATATTAGCAAAATTCTTACTGCCCAGATATTTTTGACATTGTCTTCTAAGGTCATTTAAACAACAGATATAAAAAAGTCTTATATTCGAAGCCATGTTTAAGAAATAGATGATAGACTTGGCTTAATAGAATTTACAATTTGTTAGAAATTTGTTTCCTTCAATCAGTTGCTGTTAATTTTGCATGTTTAATGTCTCTCTACCTCTTTCCTGTTAAAAGTTCTTTTGCTACTGTTTTTGCTGAGGTTTTTACCAGTGTCTGTGAAATGAAATGGTAATGACTGTAGGGTGACTAGCAAATTGGTTTGTTGGCCTCTACCCCATTTCACTCATTGTGTTGCTTTTCTGAATGATCCTTCTACTATACACGTTACCTGTGGCCTCTCTTCCATGGCATGCTACATGGAGTTCAGACCCCCTGGCATGACTAAGAAGGTCCTTTTTGATCTGGCACTTGCCTGCCCTTTCAGCTGCATTTCTCAGCTCTGACATGTGATTTTATGAAGTGCATATATCCTAGTTTTATGAAACTACATGAAGTTCTAGGGCATATACTACTGTTTTATGACTTCTTGCCCTTGTGCAGTTAGCTTCATGACTGTCTTGAGATTATCTACTCATCTTTGACCTTCAAGTCAAGATACTTTCCCTTTGTAATGTGCAGTAGTCATGGAATTGTAATTACTATTGTAATTGTCACATGGCTGACCTCCATTTCTTCTGTAATTGTTAAAGGTGTTTGAATATCTGTCTTCTCTGCTTAAGTACGTGGGTTTGTTACATTCCACCTATTCTTGAATATGGTTTGAGGCATAGTATACAATTGACTCCTAATAAGTATAGGTTAGATGCATTTGAGAGCTCTCAGAGCTCATGTAGTTCAGCCATGCACTTGAAGAATTCCCTGCCATAAATCTCTGTCAAGTGACTGTGCACCCTTGCCATGAATATCTCCTTTGAAGGATGGTCATTTTGTTTTTGAACTGTAATTATTGCTATGTTCTTCCTACTTTTGAACTGCTGCCTATAATTAGTTTGTTCAGTGTACTCACATGGAATAAATCCTATCTGTATTCACATGTGATAACTCTTCAGTTATTCCTATTCGTAACTACATTTCCTTCTTTTTTTCTCCTCACAGACTCTAAATTCTTTTGGTTCTTCCAGACTTCTTGTTCATACTGTTTTAGAACTCTCTGTATCCAGACATGATGTCTTTTGGGGGTTTGTGGTGTTTCTTAGGGCTTTCCATCATTGAAAAACATTTATTGATCACCCCCTAGATGCCAGACCCTTCTAGGAAATTCAGCAGTGGAGAAAATTGGTTAAGACTCTGTGCTGTCCTGGAACTTGCAGTGAAGGAAGCAAAAGGTGTGATCAAAAATAGGAATCCAAGGAGACAGTTGTGAAACTGTATTGGAGGGTCCCTGACCTCTCCTCTATGGAGTGGAGCAGTTTAGGGGCTAAAGTTCAAGCCAAGCCTCAACACGTCTGTGGGATGGAAGCAGCAGAGGTGTCTGGCAAGGGCATAAGGCCTCAATCAGGAAGTGAAAGGCAGTTAGACTGGAGGTTGAGGGTTGTGGGGGCTGGCATAAAATGAGGCTGCAGAGGTGATAGTGTAAGATTACTGTGGATATTACGGAAGACCTTTCTTAAAATTTTTGCAATTATTTAATTTTTATCTTGTTAGATCCATCCTTTTGCTCTGTTTGAAATATTTTTCTTATCTCAGTTTTTATAATCTGACACTTTTGAGCAACATATCAGTTTGGGGAGATGGAGATTTTTAATAAAAAAATGAAACAATAATATGGCAAACTCCCTATTACTAACAAAGATAGCTTAACATGAGTGTCGGAGTGCTTACGTTAGCATTTGTGTTCTAATACTTGGTAGTTCTGTGACCACCGAAAAACAACATAATCATATCTCTCCCTGAGTTTTCTCATTTTAAAAATGGAACTGTGAGTTTAATGAAGATTGAAAAATTACTGTTAAGCTCTTAGAAGAAAGTCTGACACAAGGTCAGTGTTCAATAAGTGCTGGATATTATAATTAGTATTACCATTACTCTTATTAATACTTTGATGTAGTTATTTTAGATTTAAAAAAAAAAAAAGTAAAACGTTACAGATAATCTTGTTATTCCTCTATTCTTGATTATCTTAAAATTTTTTTCTATACTGCTCTTTTGTTTGTTTGTTGATTTTCTAGTTCTCCTATACCAGATTATTTTTTTTAAAGAATCTCAGAAAATTGGTTTGTATTCTTTTATACTGAACTTATGGATATTCCTTCCTAAGTCGACCTTGAGGGTTCTTCTTGCTTGTTAAAAATTCTGATAACATCTTTACAAGACTTTCTGCCCTTCACTTTACTGCCCTGTTCTTCCTAATAATTGAGAATCAGGTTTGAAACACTAATTCTTCTCACCAGTGAAATATGACGCTTGCAGAATGAAAAAGCAACATTCCATGCAGAGTTGTATAGAGGCAGTGTTTTTCTCTGTGGTGTCCCTTTGGTACTTTTTCTAATTTGGTATTTTCTTTAAGTTATTTCTTCCAATTCTTCCGTTACTTGGGCACCTTTTCTCCAGTATGGGCTCTGTTGTTGAAGGCAGGTATCCTGTTTACTTCCCCTTTGTGTTTTCGTAGCATGTAGACTAGTGTCTCATAAGATAGCCTGCTCATGTGAAGCGTGTTGAGTGCATGTGTGCTGGTGAACAGTGACAGCATGTATACTTTAACGAGCTAAAGCCATTATTACTGTGTTTTTTATTTTAGGTTTTTACAAGTGCTTCCTTCTTGCACTGAAGATGAGAAACTGCTAATAGATATCATACATTTTTTAAATAAGTTAATGAAGGAACAAAGAAAAAATCCATCAGTAGAATTTCTAAACTGGATTCTAGAATTACTTCTTAGACATGTAAGTATTGTGAAAGAATTTGGATTTTTGGTTTGAGAAGTGATTTATTTGTAGAAAAGATAATCTTCATATGAACTTTGCTTAGTAAAGTAGTTCTCATCTTGGAACAAATGGCACCTAGCAACATGGCCTTCCTGGTATGACCAGGTTTACTAAATTAAATTCTGTAGAGTGTGTGGGACCTTCAGTCTTGGGGTTTTAATTAAACCTCCTGTATGTGAGTTTTCTGCTGCAACTGTATTTTTAAGTGGGATCTCAGGGTGGGGGGGGGATTTAAATGCCTAGGTGGAGAGGTAGGTAGCAAAGCCAGAAAGAAGCAGGAAGGATATAGTTATGAAGATTGAATAAATTGCTCAGACTTTAATCTGATGTCACTGGAGTATTTACCTTTCCAGCCCTTGTTACTCTCAGGGTTTTGCTCTGTTACAGGACACATAGTAAGAACCCAGTTGTTTAGCTCATTGTCTGTTGTTAGTCCCTCTATCTGTTCATTTATGCATTTATTTGCAAATATCATATGGATTTAATTAATTTAGCAAAAATAACCCTTTGCAAAAATGATCAAGAAAAAATACACAAGAATTACAAAACAAGGCCTGAACTGATTTAAAAATAGATCTTATAAGATGAATAGGTTCCATTATATTTTAATGCCTTTGCTTTGCTTAAAAATATAATTCTCTATAAAAGTACTAAGTACTACATATTGAAAGTCAGAAATTCTAATTTGTAATGATCGTGTGTGTATACAGCTTATATAGATGTTTATTATCTTTTCCCTTATTGTAGACTGGTGAAACTAGGGACTGTTTTGTTCATAATTGCATACCAGCATCTACCATAGTGCCATATACAGAGTAGACTTCCAGTAGGTATTTGTTAACTTAGTAATAAACATATGACATTAAGGAAGATATGCAGGAAACATACAACTTTAATTTCATAACTTGTTCAAATATAATAAAATGGATATTACTAAATATGTTCAAGTTTACACATCAAGTATATTTACAGACAAAACTGAAATTATAATTTCTGTGTCATATTGGAGAGGGTGTGTGTGTGTGGTTTGGTCTCTGTGGTTTGGTAAATAGATAAATTATTTTGAGTGATGTGGAGATTTTTTTCATATTAGGACTTGTTTGTTTTCTGTGAATTGTCCCTTATTATGTCCTTGATGGTTCTGCCCTATAATTGGGTTGTTTCTTTCTCTTTTCTTCATAAATTAAGGCAATTAATGCTTTCTTTAATTGGATTTCAGGAGCTTTTTTTCTTGTTTGTCACTTATCTTCTGATCATGCTTTTGGTCTTGGGACTTCATTATCTTGCTTCCATCTTTTCTTCTGCTTACATATTCTTGTTTTATTGTATTGCTTCTACTTTTCATATCTTATAATAAATAGTTATTACATTGTGTTCCATGACCATAATTTCACATTAAGTCATAGTCCTGCAGGTGTGTGTATCAGATCTCAACACTTCTCCTCACGCTGACCACCCACGACCACCCATTACCACCCTAGGCTTAGACCGGCCACCCACCCCTGGGTAAGTTGTGGGCCTTCAAGCTTCCCACCAATTCTACCTGTACTTTTCAAGATGGCAAGTCACATCATCTCCTGTTTTCAATTCTCCATGTGCTTCCTCTTTCATTCAGATAAAGCTCTAAAATACTAAAGGTGGCCTATAAGGTTTGAGCCTGATTCTGAGCATCTTTCTGACCTCTTCTGACACCTCACTTCACTCCTTCTGTTTCAGCCACCATTGTTTTTCAGGTGCTCACACTGCTGAGCATTCTTGGGTTTCCTTTTCTCCTTAGATATCTGTGTGGTTAACACCCAAATTTAATTCATTGTTCTGTTCAAGTGTTGATCAGAGAAGTCTTCCCTAATGGTGGCATCTAATACAGCACCCCTCCATGCCTGTCTCCCTGACTTTCTGTTGTATTTCTCTTTAGTGTACCTGTCACCCCCACCTGTGTGTATTCTTTTGAAAAAAATGCCAGGGCACTTTGTCCATTTTTGAATCAGGTTGCTTATTTTCTTGCTCATGAATTGTTTGAATTCCTTATATGTTTTGGATATTAACTCCTCATCAGTGGTGTGGTTTGCAGATTCTTTATTCCATTCCATAGATTGTCATTTCACTCTTTTTATTATTTCTTTTGTTGCACCAACACTTTTTAGTTTGATGTAATCCCATTTATGCATTTTGCTTTTTTATCTTGTACTTTTGGGGTTATATCCTAAAAAGTTATTACCTGACTAAAATCAATTGAGGTTTTTCCCCCTATGCTTTCTTTTAGTAGTTTTATAGTTTTAGGTGTTATACTTTAAGACTTTAATCCATTTTGAGTTAATTCATGTCACCATGTAAGATAAAGATCCAGTTTCATGCTTTTGTATGTGGATGTTATTATAAAGAGGCTGTCCTTTCTCCCCTGTTGTTCTTGGCACCTTTGTCAAAAATCAATTAAATGCAAATATGTGGATTTATTTTGGGGCTGTTTAGTTAGTATATCTGATTTTATGCTAGTACCATGCTATTTTGATTACTATAGCTTTGTAATGTATTTTGAATTTAGATCGTGTAATGCTTAGAGATTGCTCTGCCTCTTTGGGCAGCTTTTGTGGTTCCATATAAGTTTTAGGATCATGTTTTCTATTTTGATGAAAATATCATTGCAATTTTGATAGAGAGTGTGTATTAAGTCTGTAGATCACTTTGGGTAGTATAGATATTTTAATAGTATTAATTCCCAAGTATTTTATTATTTTTTGTAGGTTTTTTTTTTTTTTTTTTTTTTTGCGGTGCTGGGTATTAAACCCAGGGCTTGTGCTTGCAAGGCAAGCACTCTACCAACTGAGCTATATCCCCGGACCTTTTTTTTATAGTTTTTATAAATGGAATTTTTATCTTGATTTCTTTGTTTATTACCATGTAGAGACACTACTTATTTTTGTATGTTGATTTTGTATTCTCAAATTTACTGAATTTATTAGTTTTAAAGTTTTGGGTGAAGGCCCTTAGTGTTTTCTATATATGGGATCAAAATTTTTTGCAAATGAAGATAATTCAGCTTCTTCCTTTCTAGTTTGTATGCCTTTCATTTCATTCTCTTGCCTAGTTGCTCTTACTAGAACTTCCAGTTCTGTATTGATTAGAAATGGTAAGAGGTGGACTTCTTATCCTCTTCCTGATCTTAGAGGAAAAACTTACACGTTTTCATTGTTGAAGATGATGACACTTGTGGATTTATCATATGTCACCTTGATTGTGTTGGAGTACAGTCTTTCTTTAATTTATTGAGTTTTTTTTTTTTTTTTTTTAATAAAAGGGAGTTGAGAGCTAGGGGTGTGGCTCAGTGGTAGAGTGCTTGCCTCTCATGGGTGAGGCATTGTGTTTGATCCTCAGCACCACATAAATAAATAAAATAAAGGTATTGTGTCCATTTAAAACTAAAATTTTTTTAAAAAAGGAGTTGAATTTTGTCATGCTTTTTCTGCTTTTGTAATGATCATGTGACTTTGTACTTCATTCTGTTAATGGTGATTTATTACATTTATATATTTGCATATGTTGAACCATCCTTGCATCCCTGGGATGAATTCCTCTTGATCATGGTAGATCATCTGTTTAATGTGCTGTTGAATTTGGTTCGTTAATATTTTGTTGAGGATTTTTGCATCTGTATTCATTAGGAATATTGACCTGTAATTTTCTTTTATTGTCCTTTTCTTGCTTTGGTATGAGGGTAATTTTGGCCTTGTAAAATGAGTTTGGAAGTGTTCCCTCTTCTTTATTTTTTGGAAGAGCTTGAAAAGACTTGGTATTCTTTCTTTAAAGGTTTAATAGACTTGTGTGTAAAGCCAAGTCTTGGGTTTTTCTTTGATGGGAGACTTTTTATTATTGCTTTAGTCCCCTATGTAGTTTGAGTCTGTTTGGAGTTTCTGTTTATTCATGATTCAGTGTTGGTAGACTGTATGTGTCTATCCATTTCTTCTAGCGGGTTATTCATTTCTATTTCTGTGATGTTAGTTGTAATGTCTGCCCTTTCATTTCTCATTTTATTTGAATGTTTTCTCTGTGTAGGTTATCTTTTCAAGAAACAGTTCTGTTGATCTTTTTCTATTTTTCTAAACAACATATACAACTAAAGTACATGTACAAAAAGTTACTGAAATGCTCGTAAGATGATTTTTTTGTTGTTCTTGTTTTGGCTTTTTTTACAAGATTTTTTTCCTCCATTGAGATTATAATGAACATGGTCACCACAAGTCAAAGTCAGAAGTTGGACGGAGAATGCCCCAAATGCTAGTCATCGGAGATCATTAAAAATGGCTGAGCCCTAACAACATGTTTAAAAATATAAAATGTGGATTAAAAAAATAGACATTCTCCTTTTTAAAAGTACTTTGAAGAAAAAAGGCAGGGCCTTGAAAGTGTTGGTTCTTTCCTCCCCCTGTTGCATATTGCTGTGGTTTAGGCTGAAGGAGCACTCGCTGGTCCTAGGTGGCCCTGCCCACAGGCCACTGCTGCACATGCTCTGTGCTGGGACCCAGCTGGAGGCAGCCTTTGTTCTTAGTTTAACTTTCCCTTTTTGGCAGCCTCCTCCTCCTCCTCCTCTTCTTCTTCTTCCTCTTCCTCCTCCTCTTCCTCTTCCTCCTCCTCTTCCTCCTCCTCTTCCTCTTCCTCCTCCTCTTCCTCTTCCTCCTCCTCTTCCTCTTCCTCCTCCTCTTCCTCTTCCTCCTCCTCTTCCTCTTCTTCTTCTTCTTCCTCTTTCTTCCTCTTCTTCCTCTTCTTCTTCTTCTCCTTCTCCTTCTCCTTCTTCTTCTCCTCCTTCTCCTCCTCCTCCTCCTCCTTCTTCTTCTCCTTCTCCTCCTCCTCCTTCTCCTTCTCCTCCTCCTCCTTCTTCTCCTTCTCCTTCTTCTTCTTCTTCTTTCTTCTTCCTTCTTCTCCTTCTCCTCCTTCTTCTCCTTCTTTCTTCTTCCTTCTTCTCCTTCTCCTTCTTCTCCTTCTTTCTTCTTCCTTCTTCTTCTTCTTCTCCTTCTTCCTTCTTCCTCCTTCCTCCTTCTTTCTTCTTCCTCCTTCTTCCTTCTTCCTCTTCCTTCTTCTTCTTTCTTCTTTCTTCTTCTTCTTCTTCTTCTTCTTCTGTTCTTGGTATCAACCTGGTTATCCTCATCATCTTCAGCTGCCCCTTAGCTGCCTCATCGCCATGTCCATCCTCTTCCTCACCATCACCCTCACCTTCCTCCCCACCTTCTCCCCCTCCCCCTCCTCCTCCCCCTCCTCAGCCTGTTGCTCCCCTTTTCCTCATTAGCATACCCATTAGCAGAGGCACCTCTTTCACCCTCTGCTTCCTGCACAGCCACTGAGGCCTCTGCCTCTCCTCCTCCTCCTCCCCTCCCCCCTCCCCCACTCCTCCCTCTCCTCCTCCTCTTGGGCCTTGCTGCTGACTGGAGCTGGTGTTCAGGGCCGCCCCTGACAGGGTAGGCCTTGCTGCCCAGCTGTGGGTTGAGGAGTGCAGGGCGCTGACCTTGAAGAACTGCCTAAAGCTGCGGGGCTGCAGGGAGCTGGACCCAGAAACAGTGCAAGCCAGGCCTTCAGAGTGGCCCGACTGCCTTTTTAAAATATGGAACTTTGTTCTCATTTTTATCCTCTCTCGAGGTGTAGCATTAAGTTGTTTATTCAAGATGTTCTTATTTCTGTAAAAGTATTTATTTGTATAAACTTGTCTCAAAGATCTGCTTTTGTGTATCCCACAAGTTTTGGTTTATTTCGTGCCCATATTTCTTGTCTCTAGGTATTTTAAATTTTTCTTTCTTTTTTTTTTTAATTGACCCAGTGGTTGTTTAGGAGCATGTTACTTAATTTCCATGTTATTTGAGAATTTTCCTCAGTTCTTCTTTCTATTGACTTGTAGTTTTATGCCATTGCGATGGAGAAGAAATTGGCTATGTTTCAGTCTTGTTACATTTGTTAATACACCACACATTTAAATGATTTGAATTTTATGGTATGAATACCGATGTATATTTTATAATTTTTTGTAATTATGGAAGTAAAGTGAAATTCCTGCAAGATACCAGGTGATTTTACTGTAGTTTAAAACAGTTTTAAAAAAGTATTTTTGGTACATAATTAAGTTTACTTACATGGCTTTATATGTTGTCTAACCTTTCTGTAGAAAATTTCTATTTTATTTTGTCATTTATTATTATTAGTAATTAGAAAATTTCTATTTTATCTTTTCACTTACTATTATTATATTAATATTTTTAAGGGTGAGCCAAGCAGACTTAAGTAAGCATCTACAAACAGGAGGGTTTACTCTCTAAATATCATGACCAAGATTAAGTTAGAAAGTGTTGTGTAACTGCAGATGGATTAGGATAAAGAAAACCTGAAAATAAAAAATTAAGTTCCTTTTAAAGTTTATGAAGTGAAGTGGATACAATAAGTGAAAAATTATTTAAGAAGGTCAATTAAAGAGTATTCAAAAATTGTTTTGAATGTACAGATGTGAAATAATATGTAAAAGTTATGGTTGCAAAACCTAACAAAAGTAGGTAGATCTGAATGCCCAATCTTTCAAAAAAAATGTTAACAGTGAAAAGAAAAATCAACTACTGTACTGAAGGAAGATTTAAGAACTTTCTCTCGTGAATATTTTATTTATGTATTTTATCAAAATATTCATTTATTACAAATATACTGTAATTCTTGGGCACTTTAGCAATTTATTGCTCCAATATTCTATATTTTAACTTAATAGTATTTTGTTAGCATAAAAAAAAAATCTAGAAGTGTTGAATTGAACATTCCTATCAGAGTGAGTTTTTTGATGGAAATCCATAAAAGTGGTGCTCTCATTTTTCTTCTTTTGTTGAGGCTGTTCAGAAATATGTAACATACATTTTTTTCTTGGCTGACTCTCATGTGACAAACTCACGTGCAAAGTTCATTGAGGGCATTGCAGATCCTTTGGGAATAGGTTGTTGATGAATGTAAAATTGAATATGATGAGTGGTAACATTGTGAATAAAGAAAATGAGCTGTCATTGTAGAAATTGTTTCCTTTTAAAGGTCAGCAGTGACAAAATGATGGCTTAAGTGGTTGGTTTAGGATCAGGATTGAATACTAATGTCTAAAGACAAAAACATCAGGTATGATTAAGCACTTGAGATCAATAGGCAGCAATAGAGATGTCTGTTCTGCTCCTTGTACTTGAGGAATGGTAACTAATCCCAATTTTAAAATGATGTTGCTGAGGTTCACTGAATCTTAATAACATGGAAATCGAAGATAAAATAGGGGAGAACTCTCAGCAGTCTATATGCAAAAACAAGTTGTTAATAAAGAATCTTAGATACGTGCCTACTGTGTAAGCATATTAATCTGTAGCTTCTACTTAATTTTTATCAGCATATCAAAATTAATAATCTTACCAAGATTAGCACAAATAATTTATTTTGTCATTATGTATGAGAGTCTGAGGATATGTGATTGTGAATCAGTCTTTGGTTCTTTGGGAATAAGACTACCATAGAAAATATGTTAGTATTTATGATAGACTAAATGTGTATTTTGATTCTTTTTTTAATGTCTAAAACAGATTTTTATGTTTGTGTTTCATGTAATTTTTTAAAGACATTTCTTCCTCATGATAAAAGTTGGGAAAATTACTACTTATGTATCAAAAAATAGTAAAACAAATTAAAAGCAAAATATTCTTCCCCATACTTTTCAAAAGCTCTCACTTACATGTAGTTGTTATGCTTTGTTGAACATATATAACATAAACAATTTTTGGTTTTAAATTTCTTCTTCCTAAAGGGAATGCAGTTGTTTTTGCATTGAGTTTTTTTTATATGAAGGATTTCATAGCAGCAGTGATTACGTTTATGTTTTCTCTGTCATTGTGAGCTGTTATAGTCACTGGAGATACCTCCTGATGCTCAGGATGGAATGCTTAATTTGCTTTGGAGGATGAGCTTCCTTTGCTCTCAGTATGACTTTCCTTCTTTCGACCCATTCTTAAGAAAGAAATGAAGGTGCATATTTTGTAGTTTAATTAGAAAGTTAACTGAAATCTTGTTTTTTTCCTCTTCTTAACTTAGTGCTGGTGACCCTAAGGGGTTTAATATATATTATGTGTATCTCTTAATGCTTCTGATTAATGCAGCATTTTCTACTCCCTCAATATGTTAACAAGAATCCTTTTGCATACCTTTAGCTATGATGTTTTGTGTTAGAAAAGTAGCACAAGTTTCACAAAGTGCTAGTTTTCTGTATTAGCCTGTCAGGTTGGTAAAGATGATGCCAGTGGTAGTCCTTAGCACTGGCTTGGATGCTGTGGCCCTTCTCATATTGTTTAGTCAGACATGCTGGTAAGCTTTTTTCATACATATTGTTTTTTTCCTCTTTTTAACTTAGTATGTATGTATGAAAAGGCTTAACATGATGACAGTCACTTATTTAGTATTTTCGTTGCTTAGAATTCATATGTAAGAAATAATAATCAGAGTTGTACCCCTATTTCTTGCAACTTGGCAAAATCATATGAAAGGGAACCATGTATTAAAATAAGATATTTGAAGAAATTTGAGTCATGCCATTAAGTAGAAAAAATGATTTTAATAGTGTTTTTTTCACTTAGTATCAGTTTTGTTTAAAATATGTAATTAAAATTATTTACATTTCTACTTAAAGAACATGATAGCCTGTACCAGTGAGGTGTGATTATGTGTGATTTTCTCTCATTGTGTTTTTCTCTGTTTTCCTCGGTTTTCTGTAACAGATATGATTTCTTTTTGTTGAGACAACATTTAAAACACCTGTTGAGTTTAGAGCATCTTTATTGACACGGTGAAGGCCCAGACCTACTAATTTTAACTTTTTAGCTCATAGTCTGGAACATAGTTAGCAACAAAAACTTTTATAAGAAAAACATGTAGCTTAATTAGAAAGTAAATATATTTTTAACAAATTTCATTTTTTAGAGTCCCAACCCACTCTTAGACTTGCTGGTTCTGACAGAGACCCAGGCACAAGAAGAAACAGAAGACATTGGGACTGCTGTCAGGCAGCAAGTTCAGAAGGAACTGATTGCATTTTTCAATACCTTGCTTCTCAGTTTCATGGCAGTTACTGACAGGTACCATTTGTATTGTCGAAAGTTTGTGTACATTTATACAGAATCTAGTTTTCCTTTGATTTCCAGAGTTTCACTTCTTCTTTAAAAGTAGGAGGTAGAAATACTTAGGTAGTAATACTTAGGTAGTAATAGTTTAAATTAGTCTGCTCGTTTGCATGTTAATGTGTGTTACATGTTGAAAAACAGAACATTTTTAATAGTGTTAATTTGGTTACTTTGTTGTTCACCTGTGAGGAATTGAACTTATATAAATAATTTGTAGGCTTTAGTATAAGTTCTTGTATTTCTAAAATACTTTAAAAGCAATTATGATCTTAAAATTCATGTACCTAATGGAATAGGTAATAATATAGTTAATAGTTATCAATTTTAGAGTCTAGTGATCTGTAAAATTGAGGAAATTTCAGATTTTATTCAGTGTTT
This sequence comes from Glaucomys volans, assembly GCA_020662805.1. Taxonomy (NCBI): domain Eukaryota; kingdom Metazoa; phylum Chordata; class Mammalia; order Rodentia; family Sciuridae; genus Glaucomys; species Glaucomys volans. The sequence goes on from JAJEJO010004620.1 coordinate 394,268, forward strand.
TTTATATTAAGATTTTTTTCCTTAAAAATTACATCTTTGAATTCATGCCTGGCTACTTAATTTTAAGAATTTTCTTTCTAATAGAAACTGTTCTATTGATTGTTCTGTTTCTGACAGTCTTGCTTAATTATATATCAAAATCATTAAAAGCTTCCATTTCCTTTTTCTTTCTAGGAAAAAATGTGTTTTAGTCAATTAAAAATTAATTTTTCATGACACATGATTTAAAGTATAGTTTTAATATATGCCAATTAAAGTCATTTACAGTGTGCATTTAATTTTTTTCAGTATTTCATTCTTGGGTAGTACAACCAATATCTAGTTATGTATTGTAAATGTGATTGCTACTTAGGTTTTGCATACATACTCAAATTGGTAGTTTCTCTAAGCTTCCCTTGCAAAGTCTTGTTTTGAGAGGGGATTTTTTTTTTGCCATTTTGTCTAGTTCATACCTTTCTAAAATATAAAAACTCCCTTGCAGCCAATAGGACAGCCCATTAAGTCCAGAACTCTTGCTCTGTGGTTGATTTTTTTCCCCCTTTTAAATGTATAGGAAATGCTTGGAACTTCTTTACGTTTTCCAAACACAGCTGGCTCTGAAACTGCTCCAGTGTCTGCGAGTCACAGATGCCCCTCATTTCTATGGCCTTCCTTCCCTCGAGCGGACGTTACGTGGGATGGCTCACCTTACTGCGTTTCAGGGCTGGAGCTCACATTCTCCACTTACACAACCTCTTGACATTTGCATGAAGTACTTGTCAGGTCTTCTAGAGGTAAGTAAAAATAAGAGCCGGAGTGACAACTATTATTTATTGCTTGCTTTTATTAGGTGCCAGGCACAAATGCATTATATATTTATTTAACTAATCATATTTTATTTAACTCATAATGGTCAAATGGTCAAATAGCATAAAGGTTAAATGTTTTAATTATTTTTATTAACAAATATGTACATAAGATCACCCTTAGGAATACTCTGATTTTCAAGAAAAATTGAGGCTTAAAGTCTTTTCATTAGGGTAATTATTCATTTATTTTGTTTGACCTTTTTAATTATGAAATATAACACATGCAGAAAATAGGTAGCTCAATGAATTATCACATAGTGGACACTTTGTAATCATCCCAGATCCAAAAGTAGAGCTGAGCTGGCATCCCAGAAGCATTCATCATTCCTCAGTTGAATTCTGTCTGTTCCTTTCCCAGAAAATATTTTGATATATTTTTTTTTATATTCCTCTTCTTGGCATTTCTTGATAGTTTTACCACTGTCTATGTTAAAATTATTTTTTGATTTTCAAAGAATTTTGTGTCAGTGGTTTCTTTCAGTATTATGCTTTTGAGGTTCATTCATTTTATTTCCTGTAGGTGGAGTTTAATTTTATTTTGTATGGTATTATGTGTATAACAGTGTAGAAGTGTATTTAATTTTCCTTTTTCTTTTATTTTCAGCTCTAATTACTTTCTAAGCATGTCCTTAATTATATTCTAGGGATTTTGATATGTTCTGGTTTCATCATCCTTTGGTTCAAAATAGCTTCAGTATGGTGTAAATAGGCACCACAATGATAAGGTTGTGCACTGTCCTGTAGGAGGACAGCTTTGCCACTGGGCTCTGGCAATCTTGCATGTCTGCACTTGGGCCACATAGACAAGGGTTAACCATAGCTGATTTTAGTCTTGGCAGAATTTCCTTTGATCCTCTGGAACATGAGAACATGGGAGGCTTTTGAGAAACTGCCAGGAGGTTGAATCTCATTCCCTTCATCATCTGTTAGAAGTCTGTGGTGAGCCTGGGCCTGAGGAAGTCTGGGCTTTCTGCCACAGTTCCCTGGGTTCCCGCTCTGGGGTGTAGAGCTGCTTCACTGCAGCAGGGTTTGGGCTTCTCAGCAGCAGAGTGCTCTGCCACCTGCAGTTCGGTGTCTGGCCCCTCTGTGCCAGTGTTCACCTGCACAAGGGACGTTGGGAGTGGCACCTGTGACTGTTCTTGCAAGCTGTTTATGCAGTAAACCTGGATCTTAAAATGTCTCATTATTTCCTTATTGGTCACATCTGTCAACTTAATTTTGCTTTGAAAGCCTCAGAGCAGAGATTAGAATATCTTATCAATATCTGTATTGGAACTTTGGGAAAGATTCTTGAGGAGGAAGTGTACAGTTATATTTTAAAAGATGAATAAATTGATCCACAGCAAATAGACTTCTAGACCTTAAATTTCTTTTTTTACCAAATTATATCTATAACTTCCTACTCCTTTTTGTGTTGCAGATTTGTGGGTTTTTAAAAAAAATTGTTATTTCCAAATTCTGAATACTCTGTACTATAAAATTTATGAATTTTACTCTATCACCTTTAATAAAATAAATTTTATTTAAAAATAATTATAAATATTGAAAAAGGGAATACTGTTGGTATAGTAATGAATTATTCCATGTTGCAAGATGTCCAGGAACAGAAATATATGAATTTTCAAATATTTTGGTTAAAAAATTTATAATGTTTTTTAAAAATTCATCCATTCTAATGCAGTTAAAATATTATTCAACCTATAGGAACCTAATTTCTAGCATTAGTTGTAATGTGATTTATAAATACTCCATTTATGAAACTCTTATTCAACACATCTCTCTAAAAAGTGTTTTATCTATTTTTAGATCTGGGATATGTAAGGAACTACCATAATAATAACTGAAAGGGAATTGTATTGTTTGTATTTGAAAGCTATCAGAAGTACTTTTGTTTTTAAAATTGGGTAAGAAGAGAGACTTTAGATCACAGCTATGTTGTAAATACTAAAAATTAAAGTGAGGTATTTATGGTATTAGAGAACAAAAGAATAGTTCTATGTAAGAAATCCAGGTAAAAGGCAGTAATCACATTCTCAGTTCACTTCTCGTTGAGGTAATTAAAGTCAGCGCAGTTTATTAGCTGAGGAATACATAAAAAGCATAGTCCCTATTTTATGTTTCATAGTTATGAAAAACTTGCCTAACATCCTGCTTTGGTATAAATAGGAGTTTGTTTCATGCTTTATAAAACATCTTGTGAAGAAAGTCTTTGTGTTTATATGACAGGAGAATAGTAAAGATAAATCTGTCACATTTGTTAGAAATTATAGCAGAGTGACTTTTAATCTTGGGACTTATGCTTAGTTTATTAGGTAAGCAAGTATTACTGAATAAATTTGTCTTTTTAAGCATAAAGTAAGGCTTATGTGAATGGACTTAGAAGCAAAGTCATTGTTGGTCCAGCTGTTTTGCTTCTTAGTTTCTTAGCAATTAAAGTGGATTCTGTCAAGGCCAGCCTCAGCAACTTAGCAAGACCTATCTAAATGAGAAGGGGGGGGGGAATGGGGGAGTGGCTTAGTGGTAGAGACCCTGAAGGGGGAGAGGGGAGCTGATTCCTTGTTGCAAGGGAGCCATATTTCTAGATTATTTTTGTTCTCCACAGTGAAATTTGAATACAAATATTATTTTTTTGTAGTAATGAAATGAGACTTTTAAACTAATCATGATTAATTATGATGGTTGAATAAACTGATAATTTAATCCTTAACATCAAATAAATTATGTATAATTCCAGAGATCTAACAAAAGGATCAAATTGAAAGGAGATAATTCCAAAGTTCTTGGCTTGCCACTTTTAAGCTAGAAATAAAATTATTGCCCAGATGTTAGATATCTCTGTTGATATCTAAAAGATAATAAGGACTTGACTGCTCAGACATCTTATTGTTAATGTAGTCACTTAAAGTTTTAAATTATGAAAAATTTCAAATATATACATGTGTTTAAAAAAATAGAACTCATATAGCTGTCACCCAATTTTAAAATCCTTGATCAATCTTGTTTTATTTTTGATGCCTTATTTGTTTTATGAAAATTGTAACTTATGCCAGAGCCCCTAAATTATTTAGCACTATACATATGCATTCAGATGTATGTTTATACATACATGTTTCTTTATGTATATATGTATTTATATAAATAATCTTTTTTGTTTTATGCCTGAAATAAAACAACAAAACAAAACAAAGCAAAAAGAAACCTAAAGAGACACTGAGATAGAATGGCTCACATGGAAGAATTCTGTGACGACTAAAAGTATAGAGACATTGGGTAAATGGATTGACATACTTTTTTGTGTGTTAACGTAGAAACAAGTAGTCTTGATTTTTTGATTTAGCACACATTTTCCCATCAAAATATATTGAGGCCTGAAAATTGTTACCATTCTCTTTTATTAAACTTTTGTGAATTTTTTTTTATTAAACTTTTGTGATTTTTGTTTCATTGAATATTTTTTATTTGTTTAAAAGTTGACACATGACAAAGTTCCTTTATTTTCTTTTTATTTTTTTGGAACCAGGGATTGAACTCAGGGGCACTTGGCCACTGAGCCACATCCCCAGCTCTATTTTGTATTTTATTTAGAGACAGGGTCTCACTGAGTTGCTTAGCATCTTGCCCATGCTGAGACTGGCTTTGAACCCACGATCTTCCTGCCTCAGCCTCCCGAGCTGCTGGGATTACAGGCGTGTACCACCATACCCAACTGACAAAGTTCCTTTTTATTCCATTGGCTCACAAATATTTACCAAACCCCTGTTTGGGGAACAGCAATCATTTTTTACAGTAATTGCCCTGAAGACTTTGCCACATGTTTCAAAGGGTTTTCTAAGTCAGGTGGAAGAACTTTGCAGAGTCAGCTCCTCAGTTAAGGGAATGACCCTTCAGAGGAGAAACATTTTTTTTGTTGTCAGAGATGGAAATGTGTTAAATGAGAACCAGTCATCTAAATAATAGGGATATACTTAAATATGTAATAGAAATCTAAGATCATTCACAAGTGAGGAAAGTGTCTATTTACATTTTAACCATGGTTCAAGAAAATTTAACATAACTGGTCAGTGAGCTTTGTAGAATTAGCTGTTCCAGTAACATCTGTAACATCTAAAAAATGTTGTAACAATATTCTATGTCTTAAAAATATCCTAGGAGGATACTGCGTATCTTTTGTACAAATCTCAAAAGGAAAAATATTTAAGAACATTTTTAACTGTTTTAAAATACACATAACATAAAATTTACCATCATAGTCAGTTTATAAATATATAAACTAAGAATATTATAAATATGTGTGGTTAAGGTTCAATTTAGACAAGTCAGGAGAATTTTATGTATGTATTTTTAAATGCCATTAAAAATAAAGCTTCTGTGCAACTATTCACATTGTCTTCCAGGTCATTACTTCTTTTTATGTGGAGCGTGGAGGAAATGCGATGTCCTTCATGGGAAAAGGTGTTACAAAGAGCACCGTTCTTTGCTTGCTTCACTTGTCCCATGAGATGATGGCCCAAGCGAGGAGCTCGGTGAGAGTATTAACAGCTGCCTGACTTCTGAACAGTTGCTTCAGAAGGGTTGTGCTGTGGCTAGAACGTTTCCAGTCTATAGGCTTGCTATAGGAAAATCTTTCTGCTGACTTTCATTTTTAGGAGACAAAAAGGACCTTTGACTAAGATGTAACTTGGAAGTTGCATATTATAAAAATCTGAAGTTTATTTATTTATGGTACTGGGGATTTAAGCTGGGGTGCTATACCACTGAGCCACATCCCTAGTTGTTTTTATTTTGAGACAGGATCTTACTAAATTGCTTAGGGCCTTACAAAGTTCCTGAGGCTGGTCTTGAACTTATAATTCTCTTGCTTCAGCCTTTGGAGTAGCTGGGATTACAGGTATGCACCACTATGTCCAACACAAATCTAAATTTTTATTTACAATGTATTTTGATTGAAATCTGCATTTGCCAGAAAGCTACATTTTGGCTAAATCATGGGGGAAAACAGCTTTTATAGAAAAAAATTGTTATGGTGAAGTTTTTTAGGACTGAGATTTTTGTTTGCATTGTTTTGGCCAAGTAATGGATTGAAACCAAGTCTTAAGTACATTTTTACTTTATTTTGATCTTTAAAGATTAGAATTATTTTAAACTTCCTAAACTTACCTAAAGTAGTTTTGTTTTCCTTTTTTTCATTTCTAGGAGTGGATTTCACTTTGGTTTTTACCTTTGGGTAGTCTTAGTGAAGAACAGGCCCCTACTCAACAAGGATTGGCTTGGTTGATTCCATTATGGGTTGATCGAGACCCAGAGGTCAGTATAAAGGAAAACTAAGTCCATCATGTTTAGATTAAAAAATAATTGAAAATAAAACATACATGTTTATGCATATTCATATTATGGTATTGTTATAGTTACCAAAGCTTATGCTTTATTTAAACCCTATTTAAGGTCCCAGTTGCCCTAATAAAATACTGTGGACTGGTTTGCTTAAGTAACAAAAATTTGTTTTCTCATAATTCTAAAGGCTGAAAATCCAAGCTCCAAATACCAGTATACCTTTTTTTGGCTTTTAGAGAACCACCTTAGTGCGGCATGTTGCCAGGTCATTTCCTTGACACATATATGCAGGGAGAGAGATTTCACTCTTTTCCATTTCTTATAAGGCCACTGATCCTGTTGGATTAGGGTCTCACCTTATGATCTCATTTAACCTTGCCGTAGTTCCAAATATAGTCACATGGGGATTAAGGCTTCAACATAGGAGTTTTGGAGGGATACAGTTCATTGTAGTTTTCCACTCTTTGTCCCCCCAGTTCATGACCTTCTTTCCTGTAAAGTGCATTCTTTCCATTATCAACAGCTCCAAACATCTAACTCATTTTAGCATCAACTGTAAAGTCCAGATGAGAATTCAGATCTAATTCATCCTGTGGAAAAATTCTTCTCCAGATACAAATCTGTGAAACCATATATAATATAGTGCTTCCAAAATGATAGAACAGTTGTAGAATAAATAGTCACAGGCCAAATGGAAGAAATAGGAGAGAAGGAAGGAATGATGGTTCTAAGAAAGTTCAAAACCTGGCAAAACAAATGTCTTTAGGTCTTGAGGCACAAGCCCTTTGGCTCAGTACTGTCTTTACAGCCCTGCTGCTGTGACTCCTCTCCACTCCCCTAAACTCTTGGGTGATCGCTCCCTGTCATCTCTCTGCAAGGGCCCATCCATGTTGTACTCAAAGGCAGCACCACAGTCCCTGAGGCTCTGGGCAGGGGCAGCCCTGCCCACTGACACCAGAAAAACAGGCCTGCTCTTTGAAACCAAGGAGAAAACAGTATTGTCCTCTGGGCCTGTGGTGGGGATAGCCAACCTCATGATCTCCGAGTCACCTTTGGCTTGTTTTCTTTCCTTGAAGAATAGCCCACATTTGCCAATAGAATCTAAATACAATATTCTCCATCAATCTGTCCCACCTTCTTTGTTCCCTGGAATTCACATTGGCAGTATCTGCTCATACAGTGCCATCTATATTCCTGGCTTCCTCTGAGATGACTGACCAAATCACCCTAATATCTCTTTCTGAAATGGTTGATCAGCCAGATCCTCTGTGTTCTCTTTAGAATAATCTTTCTCATTTTTTCCATGGATAGGCTGAGCATTTTCTACATTCTTGTTTATGTCCCTTTTTGCTTACCTGTTCTTAATTCCTTCTTCAATTTATCTCTTTCCTTTTGAATTTTTCTATAAGCAGTGGGAGGAACCAAGTCACTTCTTCAATGCTTTGCTTAGAATTGTATCATCTAAATAACAATTTAATTGCCAGCAAGTTCTGCATTCCACAGTGTACTGGATGTGAATGCAGATGAGCTTTGCTATTCTAGCTCGCATTAAGAAGATTCAGAAATGCACCAACGTGCGTGCCTTGAACATAGTGGTACCATGACAAGCATATTATACCATGTTGATCTTATTGAAACAGTGTCTTTGCCACTTGTATTAGCCAGCTTTCTATTACTATAACAAATTTCTGAGATAAGCAGCTTAAAAGGAGGAATGGTTTATTTTGGCTCATAGTTTTAGAGGTTTTAGTCCATTGGCAGTTGGAACCATTCCTTTTAGGCCTGTGGCCAGATAGTACATCGAGGTGGAGAATGCACGCAGGAGCAGAGCTGCTCACTCACGGCAGCCGGCAAGCAGAAAGGAAAAAAGAGGCAGGTGCAGGATCCCAGCATCTGCTTCAAGGGCACACTGCCGTATGATTAGCAGACTTTCGGCTATGCCCCACCTCTTAAAGCTTCCACCTCCTCACAATAGCACCATGTGCTGGGGACCAACTTTGACAAACCTTCATGGGGCACTGATCCAAACCACTTGATAAAAGGATCACCTTTTCCTCTGTTAACATGTTTTCAATAACATGTTCTTCATGCCTGTCTTGAGATTGTTCCAGAATCACCTCTCATGTTCATATCCTGGCATGTACCTCAAAATTCTTCTGGTTCTTTAACCCATACTCAGTTCCAAAGTCACTTTCATATGTTTAGCTGTTTATTTCAGCTACAGCCCCACTTCTTGGTACAAAAACCTTATTAATATGTTTGGGCTTCCTTAATAAAATACCATAGAATAGGTCGCTTAAACACCAGAGATTTATTTTCTCATATGCTGGAGGCTGGAAGTCCAAGGTTAGGATGCCAGCATGGTTGGTTTCTGGTGAGGGCCCTCTTCCTGGTTTGCAGATGACTGCTTTCTCACTGTATGCTCACGGCACACAACGTGTATGTGTGCAGAGAGAAATCCCTTTCTTCCTAGGGTCACCAATGCTGGTGCAGAGGTGTGCTCCCCTTGAGAACTTCCATTTCATCTTACTCACCTCGTAGGAGCTCTGTCTCCATATGATTATGTTGGGGATTAGAGTTTCCATGTGTGAATTTTCAGAGATGACAATTCACTGCATAGGATACCCTTTTTAATCATGTTCAGTAGAGTACAGATTGGAAATAGAAAATCAAAAAAGAAAACATAGTATAATCTATCACTTTTCGAAGTAACAGTGGAAAATTGTTGGAAAAGCCCAGGCAATTTCAAACAATTTAGGAGGACAGTGGGAAGTTATGTTATGAATCCTAGTAATATTTAACTGCCACTTAATGGAATTGTACCATATGATACAAAATGTTCTATTGTTAGTAACTTCCCAGTTTTAGTCATCTGTCCCTTGATTTTGAGGAAGAAATGATTAGATCCTAGTATAATAAAAATCTTGGTTTGTAGAAACATTTGATGTAACTCTGAAGTTACATATTTTATGCACTTAAAATTTGGGCATATTCCTTGACTGTGTTAGGAATACCTTATTTTATCCTGTAGCTATTATGGAAAACACATTTTGGGGTCAGAATTCAGAAATTCATCAAAATGTGTGACTTAAACAGCATTGGTACTATGGCAAGAATATAACACCACATCAATTTTATTTGAAATACTTTTAAAATTGAGAAAATAACAAATACTTTGTAAAATATATAATTCAGTTAGTTTGCTTTGAAAAGAAGTTTCAAGAAAATTAAAACCTTTTATTTGAAACACTAAAAAATAAAGAAAGGTAGAACAAAATAAAAGTTACCTTTTTTAAGAAGGAGGAATGAATAGAGTTTGTGCTCATGAAAGATATGTAATTATACTCTGCTTTCCCTTGAAAAGGGCTTGTAAAATGCAAGTTTATACTTTTTATTTATAGTTGGTTTTAACTTTGTGTGACATTTGCTTATAGTGAATTTTTTTTCTATATTATTTCTTTTTTATTTCTTCATAAACACATAGGACACTGAGTGTCCTTTACAGTTTAGTTTTGGAAAGCTAGTGTTGTATTTACAACATATGATATTTTATATGCCAGAAAGATTAATTTATGCTAGGAAATAGGATACATGGATTTGACAGTTCTCTCTTTGACAGGTGAGATTCACTTCACTGGGATTAGGATCAGCACTGACCACTTTTGAAGCCGGCTGTGTGGCCTTGGCAAACAGTTGTCAAAACATTTCTGGTGGGCTCTGGGGAACTGTGGTGAACATTCTTCTGGACCAGTCAGAATGTAGTATGGTACGCCGTGAGGTATGGCTGTCTTTCTGGCATGCTTCTGTTTTTTCCTTAGAAATCCATTGTAATATTGTCTATAAAGCATACTCAACTCGCTGTTCAGCAGGGTGAATGACCCATTGACCATTATCTGGTCTTATGAAAACCCAAATAAAATGACAGTAAAGATAAAAAAGGTATTATTAATTTATAGTAAAAATTGAAGTCCTTTTTTCTGATAAGATCAAAGTAGAATATGGTGCATTTTAATGTGAACTCTTCTGTTTTATTACAGTTGAAAGTGGTTCACAGAAAATAAATTTACTTTTACCTCAACATATGAGTTTATAAAGCCTTAATAATAATGAAGCACTGTTGAAATAACACCTTTGTATAGTATGTCATGTAACATGAGAAAAAAATTTAACCCAAGTTTAATTTGTGGTTTTCTTTCTATTGCTGCTTCCATCAAATAGTTCTTAGAGGCTTATCAAAACAGTCATAGCTCTGGAGTCCACTGTTCGCCAGTGCCCACTTCCAAACTCACAAGATTTGTTTTCTTGTTAATTGCTTTCATGTTTTTAAATGATAATGCTTACACTTAAGGCCTTTGCATGATTTATTTAACACTTTTTATTGTCTCCTAGTGAAGATGTTTGGAAATTTCACTCTGTTACAATTTTGCTGATACTCCAGTATTGCTCTATCAGAGTCATTTATTAAATAGATAATCTAAGAACTGGGGGTGTAGCTCAGTGGTAAAGTGTTTGCCTAGCACGCATGAGAGTCTGGGTTTAATCCTGCACACCCACCCCACCATACACACAACAGTTGGTGTTTACATGGATGTGATTATTTCATTTGATCATCTTTAGGTCTTAGTAGTTTAAGTTGGACATTTGTGGTTTATATTTCTAGTTAGCAGGTTTTTATTGAGAGGAGATTGTATGAGAAAAGGCGGGGGCAAGGTGGGGTGTATGTGTGTGATATGTAAGTTTAGTGGAGACCTGGATGTTCATTTTTTAAATGCTGCCAAAATAGTTTATTTTATATCAATCATTTTTAGTATAGAATTGAATTCCAAAGTAGAAAAAAATATATTTCCTAATGAAATAATTTTGTGCAATGCTTGATCATCACCTAACAAAGTCATTACTTAATAAATACAGTTTAACAATTCTTGTTGAGGACCCGTGAGTATGTTCAATGGACTAGAGATACATCTTTTGTTATTACAATATGTTAGATATTTCAGAGATGACAACAAGATGGCAGTATTGACTTTTTTTTAATATTTTCAGGCTGCATTTATTCTTCAGAATCTCCTTGTAATTCCCATGCCTATGAAAACTATGAAGGATTATACTTGGCAGGTGGGTGATTTTAGACAATTACCAACCTAGTAGGTACTCAAGATTAATTTGTGATAAATTTTCAGCCTATGTGAGTAGTTGGCTCTTTGTATCTCTGGATTATACTTTCATGGAATCATCCATCCAGGGATTGAAAGTACTTGAAAGAAAATTATAACTGCACCAAACAGGTACAGAATTATTTTATTATTTCCTAAACAATATACTGTAACAACTATTTACAAAGCATTTGCATTGTGTTAGGCATTATAAATAAATTACAGATTGTTTAAAGCATATGACAGGATGTGCATGTTGATATGCAAATACTGTGCTATTTTTTGTAAGGAACTTGAGCATCTGCGGAGTGTGGTGTCCATGGGAATGCAAGAACCAGTCTTCCGTGGATACCAAGGAAGGACAATATTCCATCACTGCTGAAATTGTACATATAGAAGCAAGGATATCTTAAATTAGAATGTAGAAATTTCCTTATGCTTGACCATGGTTAAGAATTCTCCGTAGTGTTAAGAATAATTTAAAAAGTAATGATGGCTAACAAGTTATATACTAGGCATTCTTCTAGAAACTTAATACATATTAATATTGGGCAAACTATTTTCCTCATTTTGCCAGCCTAGAAGCTTTAGCACAGAGGGTTTAAGTGACTTGCCCTAAGTCGCATAGCTAGGCAGTGGTACACCTTTGATGCTTTGAGTATAGGCTATCTCTTTCTTATCCGTTTACTATTTTGCTTCTCTAATTTAACAATAATTAATAAATTTATTTATAGTTTAGTGTGTATTGATGTTAATATTTTTCCTAACTGTTGCACAGTTGGGGTCATAATTGATCTTTTTCACTAATGTTAGATTCATTTTAAAATTTTATGTTCTGAATATCAATTCAATAAATAGTTGCCTGATATTTTTATAGCCTGTGATTTGTAGATAATTCAGAGAATGCAAAGTACTCTCATTGTGGTGGTTAAGATGTGTTTCATACCCTTTAACCTGCCCACATATCTTCATCCTGTCAGTGTGTTTTTTATCATAATGTTACACAGTACTCCTCAGGGTACTGTGTAAATCCAAGGTTTATTTTTATATTTTCATTAGGACCTACTCTTACGGAGGTTACTGATTCAAACTGAGTTATAGGACAGAGCTTGGTTAGCACTAAAGCATGACTGAGGTGGCTGTCAAGGTCGGATTGCATTTAACTCCAAGAAAACTTACCTCTGGTCTTAACTTCACTCTGCCAGCTGAACTTCCCAGGCCACTTTTCCACTATTACCTCATATTCTTTGACATTGCCTTCTGATAACGGTTGCTTATTTACAGTCTGTGTTGTAATAAAGCCATAAGAGACAGTGAAAGGATTATACAGTGTAGTAGTTTTGGTGCCTACATTTAAAAAATTTATTCTTTTTGACTCAATTCTTAATCATCTCTGCTCTCATCATTAAACTAGTGACACTTGTTTACAAATAAGCTTGATGATGTACTGCCAGTGAATTTATGTTTTTGAAATACATGTAAACTAGTAAGAGCAGTAAGATTTCTGGGTTATATTAGAGCTACATGCCCAAGTTCACAGTTTTCTATTACAGGTTAAACCATAGTTCCTATTTGTTGCCAATTACACATTTTCTGCAGTTCATTGGATTTGTCATCAGTTTTTCATAAAAATCTGAAAACAGGGACTTGAGCTGTAGAGTCTTTTGCCTTGCCCATTGGCTAAAATCAAGAAAGTTTGAGAGCTAGTCCAATGCCAACCAGAACTTTAGGAAACTTTGCTAGTCTTAAGCAAAATTAGAAAAATTTTGTGTGCTTTTAAAAATAAACTCAGATTTTCTCTGTCTTTTAAAAATTCATTTTTTTTTAAAATTTTTTGTTTTTCAGTGCTCTCACTAAACCCTATAAATATTTGGGAACCTCATATTAGTCTCCAATATTAAATTTAGTAGTACCTAAAATCCCAAAGTGGAAATGGTTTCTCCCTTTTAGAAGGGAGAAAAATAGTCTTGAAATATATGTGATGGAGTTGTGTAATCTCAGAGAATTTGTGAGTTTTGCAAGTTTTTTAAAGTCAGAACGAAGGAGCTACATACATATACAGTCCAGTAGGCTAAAATTAGAAGTCATCGGTAAAATTATGAATAATAACCTTATTCAAAGAAGTGTTTTATTGGTGTGCCTTTCTCAGTGTCTTGGAGGAGATAGCAGAAGTGGCATGTGGAGGAGCCATGTTAAAATTTTATTTTGCTTGAAGTGGCTGTTTGATTTTTAACAAAGAAAACTGTATACTTTGTTTAGATGCTTTGATCTAAATTGACGCCTTCTTATACTCCTGTTCTGCTAGGCTTTTTGTGGCAGCCTCAGCATGATTACTACCTACCCTGCCCCCTGCCAGCATGAATTCCTACTTCATGTCAGTATCTGAAATTGTGATACTTCTGAGCAATAGTAAAATAGACATATTTACGAATCATTTGGGTTTCTTTTTCATTGTTAGATGCTGGAAGTTTGGAGCCCTCTTACCAAATGTGGCTCTTCTGGTATATACTAATTTTTAGCTTCCTTTCTGCTTTCACTTTTTTCTTTTTTAATCCATCATTCCCTTTTTTCTTTGACCCCTGCTCTACTTCTGCCATTATGCTGAAATTGACCTTTTCTTGTAATGGGACTTCATTTTTTTATGGAAAAAAGTAAAAATTAAATACAATAGGTTTTAATATTTTTGGTATCAGGGTTTGAACCCAGGGCTCTTAACCACTGAGCCACATTGCCAGCCCTTTAAAAAAAAATTTCTATTTTGAGACAGGGTCTTGCTAAGTTGCTGAAGCTGAACTTGAACCTGTGATCCTCCTGCCTCAGTCTCCTGAGTTGCTGGGATTACGGGCTTTTACCACTATGCCTGGCTTAATTTTTTAATTTTAAAAAGTTTTTTTAAAAAGTGTACTTTTCCTAAGCTCTTCCTAAGCTCTCTCACTCGTTTTAATCTTCCTCTCTGAAAGACATTAGCATTTAATGTTTTTACTATTAAGTTAGATTCTTTTGCAAATATTATCTTTATTGTTTTGCTTTATTTCTTACCATTTAACTTAATCTTTTTAAGTAGAAGGTTTGTTTCTGAACATTAAGGCCATAGTTTGTGTGTGGGAGGTGGGGGTGCACTGGAGATTGAACTCAGGGCCTTGCACATGCTAGACAAGTGTTCTAACACTAAGCTGCTAGGTGGAAGCCCTTTTTAAATTTTGTTTTGAGACAGTCTCACTGAGTTGCCTAGGCTGGCCTCAAACTTGAGATCTTCCTTCCTCAGCCTCCCAAATAGCTGGAATTATAAGTGTGCATCGCATCACCATACCTGACATAGTTTATAAAATTAAAAAATGTTTCTCTCAGCTCCCACCATTTAGAAGAAGATAGATGTTCCACTAGTCTTTGTTGATTTATTAAAGTATGCTTTGCATACTTACTTGTAAGTAAATTAAGTTATGAATAAAATCTTAGTTTTGTAGTATAATTTTCCATGGATATAGAAACATACTAGAAGCAGAGTAGTCACAAGAGGAGAAGCAGATGAAGAGCTTATTCGGTTCAGCTTCCATTGGCAGTGGGCCTACAAGCTGGACTCCTGCTGGATGTGAGATCCCAATTCTTGGTCCATCGGTCCTTGGTGCATTACAGCTCTTTCATACTATGGGCAGTGGTTTTTAAGAGGGATGTTTGGAAATATTGAGCTGGTTCTTGGGTCAAACTCAGCTTCCTCAAGGCTACATCTCTCTTTCTAAAGGAGAGAAAACAGCATCAGCATTCAAGTGACTCAGAACTGAGTTGTGGCTCCCAGCTATCTGGTAGTTTGTAAACTAGTTTCTCACAGTCTGACTGGGAGTTAGTACTACTGAATATGAATGGTTCTTCAGATTACTCACTGACTGCCGTCTATCATCCGTCACTTGCCTGTTTGCCTGCCTCTGGCCTGCCCATCACCTGCCTTCCATCGCCTGCCTTTCACCTACCCATCTCCCACCAACCGAGGTTCATCTGCTGATCATCCGCCAATAGCCTGCAGAGCCCACAGACCATCAGTGGATCGCCAGCTGCCTGCTATTGCCTCAAAGCCCACGGTCACAGTACCCGCAGGTTTGGTTATACGTGGCTGCTGCCATTTTGGAAAACAGCCAGGAACTGCAGGACCACCAACCTGACTGACAACAGCCTAACTGCACCCACCTCCAGGATCCCCAGCCTGACTGACAGCACCCCACACAGACTCGGCACCCACACCCTGCACTGCATCTCCCCATTTGCCAACACGTTTGGAAGCCAGCACAGCCATCTTGGATTATCCTGGAAGTGGAAACTGTCATTAGGTGGGGAAAATCCCATCCTGAGACGCCTGCTGGAGGCTAGAAGCTCAATGTCAGATACCTCTTGTGCATCAGGCTACTGGAGACTGGGAGGTTTGAATAGTATATGACTGTTATAGTGTAGATTTTTTTTTCTCCTTTGTGAAAGCTTTTAAATTTTTATATCTTTACTTTTCTTGCTCTCTACTTTCCTTTTGTTTACCTGTTTCCTCAAAGTCTTTTTCTCCCTTTTCTCATGCTAATAACCGACTTCTTTTGACTACACTTTAACTCTTCCTATGATCTATAACTTCTTCATACTCTTTTCTTATACCATTAACAGTTACATCCTACACCCCTCCTCATTCTCTTTGTCCTACATTAGAAACTGCAGTCCTCATTACAAATCTGTTTGTTATACTGTAGATAGTATTTAAACTCATCCTCTCTGTTTATTCCGACAATATTGTAACAATATTGTAACAGTATGACTATTGTAACAATAGTCTTCATAGGGGCTATTTAGTTTATGGCCTCATATTGTCTGTACTGACTGTTGCTAATATTGATCTCCCCCCTTAAAGAAGAGGTTTTGGAAAACTACAGGGTCACTATAAGCCTATAGGGCAGAAACTGCAATACCCCAGATCTGCATGGCTAAAGGGGAAGATACATGAACAACATGAAAAAACAAGGGAAAAAAGTTCCAAACAAACCAAGATTCTACTAATAGAATCCAATGACAGCATGGTGGAAGAAATGCCAGAAAAGGAGTTCAGAATATACATGATTAAAATGATCAGAGAAGCAAGCAATGAGTTAAGAGAGCAAATGCCAGCAATGATTGATCATTCCAGTAAGTAGCTGAAAGAGCAACTACAGGAAACAAAAGATCACTCAGCAAAGAGATAGAGATTCTGAAAAAGAACCAAACAGAAATCCTTGAGATGAAGGAAACAATAAACCAAATAAAAAACTCAATGGAAAGCATCACCAACAGACTAGATCACTCGGAAGACAGAACCTCAGACAATGACGACAAAATATTGAATCTTGAAAATAAAGTTGCCCAAACAGAGAAGATGGTAAGAAAACATAAATGGAACCTACAAGAACTATGGGATATCATGAAGAGACCAAATTTAAGAATTATCGGGATTGAGGAAGGCACAGAGATACAAACCAAAGGAAATGAGCAACCTATTCAATGAAATAATATCAGAAAATTTCCCAAACCTGAAGAATGAAAGGAAAATTCAACTATAAGAAGCTTACAGAACACCAAATGCACAAAATTACAGCAGATCCACACCAAGACACATTATAATGAAAATGCCAAATATACAAAGTAAAGATAGGATTTTAAAGGATGCAAGAGAAAAGCATCAGATAACATGTAGGGGGAAACCAATATGGACATCAGCAGACTTCTCAGCCCAGACGCTAAAAGCTGGAAGGGCCTGGAACAGTATATTTCAAGCTCTGAAAGAACATGTTGACAACCAAGAATCCTATATCCAACAAAACTAACCTTCAGATTTGAAGACGAAACATAATCCTTCCATGACAAACAAAAGTTAAAGGAATTTACACATAGAAAGCCTGGGCTACAGAACATTCTCAGCAAAATATTCCTCGAGGAAGAAATTAAAACAACAATGTAAGTCAGCAAAGGGAGGAACTACCTTAAAGGGAAAGCCAATCAAAGGAGAAACCAAGTCAAGTTAAAAACCAAAACTAAGCCAAAATGACTGGGAATATAAATCATATCTCAGTAATAACCCTGAATGTTAATGGCCTAAACTCTTCAATCAAAAGACATAGATTGGCAGATTGGATTAAAAAGAAAGACCCAACAATATGCTGCCTTCAAGAGACTCATCTCATAGAAAAGGACATCCACAGATTAAAGGTGAAAGATAAAGTGGACTTCAAGCCAAAGTTAGTCAGAAGGGATAAAGAAGGTCATTTCATACTGCTTAAGGGAACCATAAATCAAAAAGACATAATGTTCATAAATATTTATACCCCAAACAATGGCCCATCCATGTACATCAAACAAATCCTTCTCAATTCCAGGAATCAAATAGACCATAGCACAATAATTCTCGGTGATTTTAAACACACCAGTGTCACCACTGGGTAGATCTTCCAAACAAAAACTCAACAAAGAAACCATAGAACTCAATAACATAATCAATAACTTAGACTTAACAGACATATATAGAATATTCCATCCATCAACGAGCAAATACACTTCCTTCTCAGCAGCACATGGGTCCTTCTGTAAAATAGACCGTATGTTGTGCCACAAAGCAGCCCTTAGTAAATGCAAAAAAGTAGAGATGAATGGTTCTCTTGCCGGGTTTAATCTGAAGAACAATTTTACAAATCTGCATAATTTTAACAACCAGCTTTGGAGTCAATTATAATAAATCTATTGGTCTGTACAGTTTGTTTGAGTTCATATTTGTAAATATTTGTCAAGTGCCTAAATGTTGGGGACTTACAGATTATCAGATTTTGTGCTCTGACATCTGTGACCTGCAAGGGAAGACAGACACATAGCTTGGGAACATTATGTAGTATTCTACATATATAATATCATATTAATGGCAGCTTATACATAATTTTTGTGATAGTCAAGTTGTTCTTTCCAATTTATTTTATTTTAGTTTTTTTTTTTGGAACCAGGGATTGAACTCAGGGACACTTGGCCACTGAGCCACATCCCCAGCCCTATTTTGTATTTTATTTAGAGACAGGGTCTCACTGAGTTGCTAAGGGCCTCACTAAGTTGCTGAGGCTGGCTTTGAACTCGTGATCCTCCTGACTCAGCCTCCCAAGTCGCTTGGATTACAGGCGTGCGCCACCGTGCCTGGCCTCCAATTTAAAATGTCATCACATTTAAATATGAAATTAATTTCATGCACTTAAATAATATACGTAATGGGTTATTGGTTCATAATATAAATGCATGTTTATGCTTTTCTTTCCACATTTGTATTAAGACTTTGAATTGGCAGATTTACTTTGTTTCAAAAATTTTTTTGAAAAAAATTATAGAAAAGTTGCAGAAACAGTACAATTTTCATATACTTTCCATCCAGGTCCCCAAATGTTATTTTATTCCATTTGCTTTAACTTTGTCTACTTAACATCTTTTTTTCTAAACTGCTGGAGAATCATAGACAAAATGCTTCATTTTCCCTAAATCTTGAAGTATGACTTTCCTAAAAAACAAGAATATTGTCTTACGTGAGCATACTAATAACTTCTGAAACTAGGAAATTATGCAAGTTTTCCCTGTTGTCTCATGGCTTTCCTTTTTAGAATAAAATATCCAATCTAGAATTCATTTCAGGAATACATCTTGTGTATAGTTGTCAGATCTATTTAATTGCTTTCATCTGAAATCTTTTCTAGGTCTTCAACATTTATAACCTTAACGTTTTAGAAGAGTGCATGCTATTTAGTTTATGTAATACCTATAATATTCTATAATTAGATTTATCTGCTTTCTTATGATTAGATTTTGGTTCTGCATTTTGGGCAGAAAAATCGTAGAAGAGATATATTCTTCTCAGTGCATCATATCAGGAGATATATCTTTTTTCTATTATTGGTAATGTTGAATTGATTTCTTGGTTAAGATGAGTCTATTTTCTTCATTTTTTTTTTCTTTAAGAAGGTACTTTGAGACTATGTAAATGTGTTTCTATACTTTCTTTAACTAGTTATACCTTCCATTCTTAATTCTTGTCCAAGGCAATTATTACATAATGGTTGACAAATGGTTTTCTAATTGTATCATTTATTAAGTTCTACTATAAGGAAAAATTTCCTTTCTTTCCCACTTACTACTTCTTCACTCATTTGCAGCAGTGTAGACTCAGGGCATTCAATTTGTTTCATGCATTATGATCTATTTGATGATAGCCAGCGTTTGGATGATCAGATTGTTTTAGTTTATGGAGGGACTCTTGATAGACTCTTGTGTCCTTTGGACATGTCTTTTTCATCAGTTTCGAGTATTTCCTATTTTCTAGTACATCAAGGTGTGCTAGACTCCCCTAGCCCCGTCATAGAATGAGATATTTGCTCCCAGGGCTTTGATTTATTCTTTTGAAGAAAGGGTATTTAGAAATCAAAATCTATCAAGTAGCTATGCTCGTTGTTCCTGAGTTGTCAGTGCCTCTCTGCTCTCAGAACTATGTGTGTCTTTATGTACATGTGTTTTGGATAGATAGTACAAATCACTTATCATTATGGTATGTGTTATTTTCACATTTGAAGTGATTAATATGCATTAAATTTTTTTTTTTTTCGTATCAGGTCAGGGACAGTTAACCACTGTAGCCACATCCCTAGCCCTCTTTTGTATTTTATTTCGAGATAGTGTCTCACTAGGTGCTTAGGTCCTTGATAAGTTGCTGAGGCTGACTTTAAACTTGGATCCTTCTGCCTCAGCCTCCTGAGCCACTGAGATTATAGGCATGGGCCACTGCACCTGGCTTTTAATGTGTTCTTGAAGCATCATGAGTATTAATTTTACAAAACTAATTCTTTGATTAAGTGAGGTCATTTTAATGGTGTTCATAATTTATGTATAATTAAGGATTTCTAATGTTTTTAGGATCATTTTTATAGACTTTGGGTTATAGCACTTTTTATTTTCAAAATAATACATACTTCTTCTTGGAAATATTGTCTATTGTTCTTATTGAATGTAATTCTTACTTTGGCTATAGTTCCTTTTCAATGATAGCTAATAGGTATATAGTAAAATGACCCTAGTAGTAAAATGTGTGCTTTAAAATTAATATTCTAATTTATTTTCTTGAGAACAATATATTTCAAGTTAGTTGGAGATTTCTATGATATAATTAATTTGTAATTTTTTTGGTAAATGTATTTGAAATTGGCATCTGGTAACGTTTGTTTTCTTTCTTCACATACTGATCTTCTCAGTTCTCCTTTGTGATTCAGCATGTGATTTGGCAGCTCCAGAATTTACCTGAGGGCAAGGCTGATAAGGGTGCATACATTTTGAAATAGAACAACTAGATGGTGCTGCTTTTCTCACTCTGCCGGAAGGCAGCCCTATCAATTACTGATGGTGATTTCATGCCAACCTATGGAGCAGAGCTTAGTCATGCATGAAAGCCTTCATTGTTCTGGTCCTTATACCATTAGTCATTTAGGAAAGCCTAAGTTGTGCCATCGTTTGGGCATATGCTGAGCTTGGCTTCATTGCTAGGAGTAAAGATCTTTTGACAATATGCCATTGCCACTAGGAAGCCTTAGCATGCAGAGAATAGGGAATCAGCTTAATGTGTAGTTAAAATACATCAAATAAAAAATAGATAATAGTGATGTAATATGTGAATATTCGAGTTCATTTGGTTTTCTTTTGAGAAGTTAAAAAATATTTGGAATGCACTAATTATTTGAATTGTTTAGCAGAAATAGTTTTTTCAAGTAATAAATGCTTGACATTACAAAAACTGGTAGAACTTATAATGAAATACACCACCCCTCTCCATACACTGAGACACGTTTACCTCTGATTTTAATTCTTCAGGGAGTTACCCCTATTTGTTCCTTCACTACTTGGATATATAAGGATTTTGTTGATTTATGTCATCTCTTGCCATTGTATTGTTTTACTGTTCTTAGATTCTCCAGTGGTTGCCCTTGCTGTTGCTGATTTCATTACTGTGAGAAACGCTCACCTGTCCAAACCCAGAGACTGGACAGAAACACTTAAAGGTATAGAGAAAGTGAGACTTCTAATGATGGTCTTGCAAGAGTGGGTGTCTGGGTGAGCAGGCACGCCCAGAGCAGTTACAATCAGCATTTTATTTCCTAGTATACAAGGTCCCTCATTGGCTGGTTCCTCATTGGCTGGTTCCTCATTGGCTCAGTACTATGGGTACCCAGAGTCTTGCACATGCCAGTGTTCTTCCCGAACATTGCCTAGGTTTTACTGTCTTCTGTTGGGTTATTTACTTGTTCCCACCTCCCTTTGTTCTCTTGTGGCAGGAAGACCTTCTTGGATCGAGTGCATCTTGGAACAGACATCCATACATACATACATAGATACATACATAGTTGGTTAGGCTGACCCTTTCCCCCTACCTCCTGTTTGTCAAGGGGCTGTGAATTGACCAATTCACACTCCATTATTAACTGCTTTTAACTTTGTACTCTGCTGTGCCCTCCAGCTGCCTTTCTCACATCCCAAGTAGTTTTACATTTAAGGCTCAATTGGGTATTCTGAAAGTGGACCACTGGACTTTCTGTTTCTCACAGTTACCCACGCCTCCTGTCTCTTGGCCCCCGTATGTATTGTAGATGTGGCTAGGTTATTATCTGATCCTTGGTCTCTGCTAATCTTTGCTAGTTTTTTTTTTTTTAACTTTTGTTTTGTGGGAAATGATTATGTTTACATCTTTCCTGAATTTGTTTATCAGTTGATTCTAAAAACTGAAGATTAATAATTCACTACAGAGCCACTTAGTAGTTTATAATTACCTTTTCTAATCTCTGCTTCCAAGATTGACCCATCTAGTACTTAGAGGAAAAATTCCCTGGTTTTTATAAATATGTAATATATACATTTATACTGTGTGTGTGTGTGTGTGTGTGTGTGTGTGTGTGTGTGTGTGTGTGATTTTAAAAACTGATTTGGAAGATCTTTTCCCCCTTTGGAGTTTCTGTCTTTTTTCCTTGTATTGTGAGTCCCTATCATTCTCAGGCTTTTTTCTTAGCTCTTAATCATGTTTTCCCTTCATTTAGAGCCCCTTTTCCTAGTAATAGTAATTTTCTTCAAAATGATCATACTGCTGTCCAGTAACAAGCATGTTAGAATTAGGCTGCATGAATTTTTGCAAAATTAAAAAATGTCTTTGAATTGTTCTGGATTGGTAATGTGGCTAGTTACCACATACCAGGTTGAAATCATAGCTCCTGCAAGTTTTGCCAAACTGTCTTCTGGTATCCAGTGCTGTTGACAAGAAGTTGGGTTCCTGGCTGATTCTTTTTTGTTTGTGGCTGATCTTTTATTTGGCATCCTCTCTTTTTATTTATAGTATTCTAGAATTTTATGATTTTTTGTCATTTTTTCATTTCTCTTGACAGTAACTTATGCTCCTTAATTTCAAATTTTATGTATTCCGTATCATTTTGGCTCTGGCAAATATTTTTATATTTCTTTAAAAATGACTTTCCCTTCAGATCAATGTAAAGCAGCAGTTTAGTTTAAATGAAGGGAAATCTCTATATTGTTATGACAACATACTCCTAAGAAGACTTCTTTGTTAATTATGCATTTCAATAAAATGAAGGTAATGGAAAAAAAAAGGCTTTCCCTTTTCTGCATTTTTTCCCCCTTTCTGAAATACATCTGAATCCTATAGTAGGCCTCTTGAGTAGATTTTCTCTTTCTCCTTACCTTGTATAGTTCTCTCAGTTTTACACTGCTTTCTGGGATATGAATTCTTTTGTTCGTGGCTGAATTAGTTTAGATTTTACTTGGCTTCTTTTCCTATCTTTGTTTTCTTAATCTGGTTTTTTTTTTTTTGTATTAGGGAGAAAGAACTAGAGAAAAAATGAATTTTTAAAATTTATTAATTGAAAGAGAAATATGTTTAGAGTATTTAGGTTACCACTGGTAATTTTACAGTTTGGTAAATAATTACAAGAATTCTCATAGTATATTTTATGTATTACTTCTCACTTACTTTGAAAATGTTTGCAACACAAGAAGGGTTGGGTTTCAGAAAACAGTGGGTTTGTAGCTTCTGCCTTCCCAGCAGATAGTATACTGGTCTGGCCCTCCGCAGATGGAAGAGCTATTCAAAAGCAACAAATTCTCACGTGTTGTCTGTTTTCAAGATTTACATGGTTGGCATTCCTTTACCTATTATGTAACTATTCATGAATTTAGGAATTTTTGGTGTAACTGACACAAGATGCAATAGTGTAGATACTATTCTGCAAAACTAATTTTGGGGAGGGGTACCAGGGATTGAACTCAGGGGTACTTGACCACTGAGCCACATCCCCAGGCATATTTTATGTTTTAGAGACAGGGTCTCACTGAGTTGCCTAGTGCCTCACTTTTGCTGAGGCTGGCTGTGAACTCACAATCCTCCTACGCTGCTGGAATTATAGGCATGTGCCACTACTCCTGGCAATAAAACTAAATGTGTATAACAACTTTAAAATTATTCTGATCATCATATAATATAGAAAAAAATAATTTTTGTACCATTTTATTTAATAATTTTATGGATTTATTGAGCTTTTTAAGGTAGTTGTAGTTAAACTGGTGAGTTCATTTAATTATGTCCCCTATCCAACCCAGTTGGGGTCAAACTCAGGGCCTCACACTTGTTAAGCCAGTGCTCTATCACTGAGATACATCCCTAGCCTAACTTAGCTAGACTGTAATTCTCATCTTGGTTGTTAATTCATTCCCTGAATTATTATAATGGAGATTTTAATTGGTGATTTTAAGGAGCTATTGCATGTCTTTTGTGTGACATATTTTGTATATTTAAGAATGTTATAACTTACTTAAAAGGTAGAATATTTTGTAACTATGTCATGGTTGACTGTAAGATTGTGGATGAATATTTCACCCTAAAAAATTAAATTAAGGTAATGCATTAGAGAACACATTGTTGGTAACATAGACCTTGGTTAATTATGAGAGTCTTATGACCTAATTCTCTGTGTATTCTCCAGCTTTACCTGTTTCTTCTAGACCTCTAAAGTTAGATGAACAACACCATCATGTGCTGACTGTTCATTAGTCTTACTTTTCTTTCTTCCTGTTGTAGTGCTGGGGATTGAACCCAGGGTCTTGTACATGCCAGGCAAGCATTCCACCACTGAGCTATAACCAAAGCCCTATTAATCTTACTTCTCATCTGATTCGCTGTATTTGTGGAGAATAAACTCTCATTGATGAATAGATTTACTAGAGTTAATAATAACAACTTCATACTCATAAAAGATATTCAGTATTGAAAGGATTAGTTATAATAATACTTCAACAAGAAATGTTAGTGGAAATTGTTAATATTGTTACTATTGCTGTGCTAACTGGTGAGTGACTATCTTTCTGAAAGTAAGTTTTGATACCCTTTTCTTCCCCTGTTGTTGGGAGGGGTGCAAGAAGATAAATGTAAATATATCTTATTGTTAAAGCTAAACTTTGAGTATGGTTTGACCATACTTTCCTTTCTTATTGGCATTTTGATTTCTATTTTTTCCTTTCTCTTATAATATATTTTAAAAAACCTTAACTTAATTATCATTTTCAGAAAATAGAAATATTTATAAACTATTAATGGTGTTATTGTAAACTTACACCAGTCCTGTAAGATAGATTCTTATCGTTGGATATTGTAGGAAAATTTAGTGAATAGCAATGCAAAAGGTATTGGAACAAAAGTGCAAAGAGATGAAACTGTGTAATAGTAGATTCTTTTCAGGTGACAGGTGTATATGTGTGTATGTGTGTGTGTGTGTGTCAGTGTGTGCTTTTTCCTCATGTGGGCTCATTCAGAGGAAAGTAACATGGCAAGCAGATTTTACCATGGATGTTGATGAGCTTTTTCATTTTATCTGATTTGTCGATAGATACAATGTTTTTGAACATAATTACTTGGATGGCATTATTTTGGATATTTTAATAATTATTTTACTATTGTCTGTAGGTTGAAAAGTACTGCTTTTATTGTGTTTGTGGCTCAAGCATGTAATTACTTGGGTAAAGCTTTTTAGAGAAGCATTTTAAAAGATGTGACTTGTCAAGAGAGAGAATAGATGAATCTGCTGCCTTCAGAGGGGGCGTAGGCAGTGCAGACCACAGTGTAATGAAATGTTATGAAAAGGTTGAGCTGCAATGATTGTGGAAAGAGTGTGGTAGGATCTGGGATCCATTTGTGTCAAGTGAAGACAGTGGACTTTTTTGAAGAAACTGTGATAAGTTAGTGTCTTTCTCTTCTTTATACCCTCCTTTCCTATAGGGTCCTTGTGTCCACGATGAGGACTCTGGCTTGTCACTCATAGGAAAACCTGCCCTTCAAGCTCTTTTATATCACTGCCATTTTTATGAACATTTGAATCAGATGGTGAAACACTGTTACCTGGGACGTTATGTGTTTGATTTAAACTCTTCTCTTGTAACTTCAGAAGGCAGTGATTCAAATGGTAAGTAGAATATCTTTATATTTTACTTTTTCAAAATGTAAAACTTTTAAAAAAGATGTTCAAACCACACGTGTTTGTTAGAAATCACTTGGAAAATAATAAAAGCTACATGGGAAAAAGATTCTGCCCCAGTCCTATTACAGAGAGGGTACCCTTATAATGTTGGAGTACATTTTTTCCAGCCTTGTTTCTCCGTGTAGCATCTGTTTATTTTCTATAATTGTGTTCATGTCTTTTGTGCATTTTTGTATTCCCTTCTTTCCTAAACATTGCCTAAGGATTTTTCTGTTACAAATTCCTCATGAAAGCCATTTTTGATACCATATTGTTTCATAAGTTATTTTATGCTCTTCATTGAATTTTTATAATTTTTTTCTCTATTAATAATCTCATACTTTTTTGGAACGTTCGTCCCTTGGCAGATTATAAGTTTTTCACCCTTCTTGTGAATGAAACCTTTTCCCTCTAAGTTTTCTAATTTGTTTTATTAGCGGATTCAAAAAGCTGTTTATTTTTGTTATGTTTTTCTTTAACAATATTTCATTGTTAATGAAAACAATTATTGTTTCTTCTTTGTGTAGAAATATTGTTACTTCTTTATGTAGATGCTTTTGGATTTTCTAAGTAATAAATATTAGTGCATATAAATAATTGTATTATAATAAATAATTTAATAAAATTGCCTTGTACTTTTAAGTTAATTTTTAAAAGCAATTTTTAAGAATCTTGACATAATTTCACACTTACAGAGAAGGTTAAAGAATAGCACAAAATTTCCCCAAAGTTAACATTGTACTGTATTTACTTCCTATCTCGTGTATATGTGCATATGTGTATAAGTAATATTTGTTTACATGCATGTATGTTTTTCTGCACCATTTAAGAATAGGTTGCAGACATGAAGATTCTTTATTCCCCAATAAGTTGTGAATTTGTAATTCGCTTTTCTGTTCACTTCCTAGAGGAAACTAGAAGAAAGTAGACATTTGATAAAGTTTTTGAACATTCTAAATAAATGTCCCTATAGGGAAGGGACTTGTTTTTTTCCAGATCTATTTACTCAGATCATGACCCTTGAACCAGCTGCCTTTTTGTCTGTGAGCTTGTTTGAAATGCACATGCATGGCTGGCTGAGGGTGTTAGACTTTCTGGGACTAGGATTCAGGAAACTGCTTTAACAAGCTTATGATGATTCCTGCACATTAAGAAACCTTTCTCCATAGTCCTTTGTTGATTTCCAGTGATGAGTATTTTTTCTGTAAGTTATTGCAATACCTAGAAGAGTGTCCATGCTAACAACTTTCTTGTTGTCACAGGTTTGGATGACTCATTTAAGTTTTGGAGGGCCCCATCAAGAACGTCCAGTCGAGATCATGATCCAAGTTCTCTCTCCACCTCAGAAACAATGGTACTTGCAAAGAATGCATGAGTGCTTAATCTCTGAAAAATAGTGGAGATAAGAATAGATATAGAATATAAGTAGGTTATGATTATAGTAGGTATGAGTTTTTATAAAGTATTCTCTGTGTGGAATTCTGCTTTGCATTTACTTAAGTCATTGCATTTACCCTATCATCAATCATACATACATGGTAGATTCTTTTGTGTTTTTCTGTATAGGGAGGTCACTCAGAAGTTCAGTAACTCTGTGATCAATTGTGTCAGAAATAGCAGTGTTAGAACGTCAAGTTGGGGTTGTCTTCTTCCAATAATAGTTGCACTGAATATTCTTTCAGCTGAGTTTTTTTTACCCCTTTTTTCTGTCTTTTTCATAGAATCAGCACAAAAACATTAAAATATTTATCATTAATAATAGAAGAAAAAATCCTATATGCTTAAAAATGATTATCCTGAAACTTGACTTAAGGGCAAAGCATCATGAGAAAGTTTGCCACCTGGTACTGAAATTATTTGAATGGGTAGATTATCTGAATCGCCTGAAATGTGTGTAAGCTCATTTGCCAACCTGTCTGCCTTCAGTTTTCATTGTGCTTAAGTTGCTCTGTGCCTTACAGTTCATACTAGCTTTCTCTTTGGTACATAATCATTTTTCTCAATGGAAAACATGTTTAATTTTAAAGATAGTGACTGAGTTGCAGATTCCATTAGAAAGGCAAAGGTTTTGAACTCTTTCAGAAGTAAAAAATAATGTGAAAATGATAAGTAATTATACAGATATTAATAAAATCATCCTTATATAATTTTCCAAAAGACTGGTACTTTTTGCTACAATTTTAAGAGTATTTTTTTTTTCTTTTCCTAGATTTGAAGGAAAAGAGTTTGTGTTTAGTCCTGCATTGGATTTGTATATAGAAAAGTAAAAAAAAAAAAAAAAAAAAGAAAAGTAGGATAATTACCTACCTTCCACTAGATGTCGTGCTTCCCTTCCAGATCAGGGCTAGTGTATATCTGTTTCAGCAGAAATAGAATGGTTAAATGCCAAGTGACTTCTATTAATTGGCAATTTAGTCCACGGAAGGGCGGCATCAATTTATGCTTAAAAGTAAATCATCCCAAGTTGTTCTGTTGTTATAAGGACTGTAGAATAGCTTAGAAATATTGTACATTCTTCAGTTCTTTCCTTATTGTAGATAGTCAGTAAACAGCAATTTCTCTAATTAACTATGAATTATCATGGTTAATTTGTAGACACCATTCAAGCTGTATTTTATTCTGTCTATACAAGAAGACCTATGAACCAACAGCAAAATCAAATCATCCTTTTACATTTCTCTATTTTATATCAACATACACGTTTTACATTTTAGACTACTATATTTCCTGAGAATAATTTTATAAATATTTATTAAAACCATTATTAAAACAGAAGCACCTCTGTGCTAGTCAGCTTTCTATTAGCCCACAAAATACCTTAGGTAATCCACTTAGAAGAAGGAAAGGTTTATTTTGGCTCATGGTTCCAGGGGTTGCAGTCACTCGTCTCTTGCCCTCTTGCTTTGGGCCTGTATTGGCACAGCATGAGGTGGAAGGAAGCAAGGAGAGCAGGAGGAAGGGGCTGGGGTCCTTGTATCTGCTTCAAGGGCACGCTCCCAGAGACTCATTTCCTCCCCTGGGCCAGCTCTCAAGGGTTCTATCCCCTGCCCCCTAGTAGCACTATGTCCTGGGAACCAGGCCTTCAGCACATGGGCCTTTTGGGCACGAAGTTCACACTATAACAATCTTCATTAATGGAAAGGTCTTTAGCTTCTTTGTGTGTGGAGGTTACATAGAGTTTGAAAAATTTATACCATTAAAGTATTTTAATTTTTTAAAAATATTTTTTAGTTGTAATGGACACAATGCCTTTATTTATTCATTTATTTTTATGTGGTGCTGAGGATTGAACTCAGTGCCTCACACGTGCTAAGCTGGTGCATTACCACTGAACCCCAACCCCAACCCCATATTTTAACTAAAAGATTTTTAGTATATAGTTCTATGTAGCATATAATCTTTATTGTTTTTCTGAAAGACTGGCATTTTGTTAGAATTTTTAGTCAACTCTTTTCCTTTTTTAAAAAATTTATAGACAGATACTTTGGAATTGGTGGATTTTATTCACAAAAATAGTCTAATTACTCTAATTTTACTATTTGTCGTGTTTTCCTTATCATGCCTATTTTCCCAAAAGGAGAAAAATCTGGAGAGTTTTTTATGCCAATATTACTCTATACCAAAACAATTATACTTGGGCCAAATTATACTTTCTCTAGTATAAGAAAAGGTTGAACTTACAAATTAAGGTATAAGTTGAATGGGTATAAATCTTGCCAATCTGCTTATCTTGTTATTTGTGTCTTTTTTTGTTTATCTCCTAGACTGAGAAAAGCTGCAGGTTTTTGTTTGTTTATTTGTTTTGTTTTGTTGGCTGGTTGGTTTGGTTCTCCATTTTCTCTTTCTAAGGAAAGCAGTCTTTTGATTTGGGTCATATCATGCACTATGCTCTTGCTAGGTCATTATCTATTCTGTGCTGTTAATGCGACACCAGGGATTTTAATAGTGTTATCTAATGAATATTAGTTCAGTTGGTTGGCAAGCTCTGTGGTCACTGGGCCCTGTATGTTGTATAAACTGCAGATGGAATAAGCTGAGGATCATCATTACCTTCAGGGTAGCGTCCTTGTAAGTCTCCTCAGAAGTGGCCTCCATCCAACTCAGTCAGGCATTTGGTGTTGTTTTTTCTTCCGAAATCACATTTCTATTCTCCTACTACTCAAAATGGATGTGTGTTTATGCCTAGTACATACCAGTATGTAGCACCAGCTTGAGACCAAAATTTGGTCATTTTTGTTGCTTTTGAGCTAAGCAAAGTATGTTTTTTAAAAAATCTGTTTTGTCTTGTATCTCTGTGATGTGGAGTACAAATCTAAAGAAAATTGATTTTAGTTTATTTCATTTAAAGAGAAAATTTTACTTATGAATCTTTTTTGTCTTAGAAAAAGCTAAAAGTTAGTCTTACTATACTATTTTACAAAAGAGGAAATAAGGTCATAGAATGAGGTCCCAGCATCTGCAACTGGTAGAGCATTCTTTGAATCCAGATATGTTTGGCTTTAGTTGTTGGTCACAGTGGTATACCCTATTCCAAAGCCAGCCATGCTTGATACCGCAGGAGATGTTAAGTCAAGGTGCAGTGAAATTACCCTGGACGGTGATAGACTAGAAAGTGATTTTATGTAGGAAGTAGCAATTGAAATGGTCTCTAAAGGACCAGCCCCTTGCCTCTTAAATATTTATAAGATGCTAGACAATTTAAAGTTGTCTTATTTGGGGCTGGGGATACATAGCTCAGTTGGTAGAGTGCTTGCCTCGCAAGCACAAAGCTGTGGGTTCAGTCCCCAGCACCGCAAAACAAACAAACAAACAAACAAAAAAACATGTCTTAGAATTCAGTACCCACTTACAAGAGTTAAAACATCTAGTTGAGAACATAAAGGGGAATTAGAAATAACTGGATACCAGCTTTTTTATATTGAAAGCATTAGACTTTCATAGAATGCATAGGATTGTTTGGTGTGGGGTGTAAAGATTGATTTCTGATTCAAGTCTGAAGGTTGATTACCAGAGTAACCAGATAGGGATTAGCCAAGTAAGTTGAGTCAGCTTTTAGACTTGAAGAGGTAAAATATAATAGCAATAAAGGTAAATATATAAAGGTATTTCAGCAAAATGAAATGGCAGGAAACATTACTATTGACATTAGAAAAACAGTGTATTGACACTTGTTTAGGAGTTAAAACATGTTTCATAGAATGAAGAATAGATCAAGGACAATTTAAGCAGGGATGAATCCAAGAGGCTTTTTGAAGAAAAGTAGCTTGGACATAGGCATCAGTGATTCGGCATGTGTATACCTCCAGTATAGTGACCAGAGGAAATCTTTGAGATGGCAATGTGTGATAGTGGAGGTAGTGGAGTGATATACTATCTTTAAGTAAATTTCAACTCCCCGTGGTTTACCAGGGACTTAAAATCTTGTTTCTAGTTCTTGAGTATCGTTAGTATAGACCTCTGGGCTGCAATACAATGAAAGCTGGTTTTTTTGGCTTTGGGGTTTTTTTGGTATAAAAATTTAATATTAAGTCTATTAATGAAACTTAAATATTAATGGTTACTGATGCATATATATTAGTTTTTTTCCTAATGAAACAATATTTAGTATATAACATTAGAATGAATATAATAGTAGGTAAAAATAGAATATTCATTCTGTTCCATTTGCATAACGTATTATTTTGTAAAATATTATCCTTTTAAAATATTAGAAAGAACAAATAAGATTTATGTTTTCCTCTATTTTTTGTAATGATTTAAGTGAACAGACAAAAGTATTTTGAACAAAATATCAACAATTTTATTAAGTAGGTAACTACAACTAAGTAAAATACATTTTGATCTTGTTTTATATTTGTATTAGTATATTTTGGTAGTGGCTTGATCATTTCATATAATAGACTTCTATGTGTAGAAAGAGTCAACTTCCTCACATGTAGAGCTCAGATAAATTCCTAGTTTGCCATGTGCTGTTACCTGTATTAAATGCTGTGAGTGAATTAAATTATGAAATCCACACCATTCCCTTTTTACACATGAAGAAACAGCATCAGAGAACTTAAGTATTTGACCACAAGGCTTAGAAGAGGAGGGAATGAGATAAGCACTGGAAATTTTGCTTTTCTGTTAAAGGCAGCACAGCACAGGGGTTTGTGGCTGCTATGATGTCCATGTCTGCAGGTAAGTGGTCTTCTAGTTGACTTGCAGGAAGCTTGTATCATCCTCTGCTGTTTCTTTCAGTTGTGCTTTTCTGAGCTTTCTTTTGTTTATACACTGTTATATAATCTGTTGAAGGATGAATCTATTTCAGTTGAGCTGATTTAAACTTCTTGTTACAAATTGGTTAGAATTGTTGATTACAAATTGCAAAGACTGAGGAAACCTGTCTGCTCTTGACATGTAAAGAAAGAGATCATTTTAAAAAATGAATAAATGGGCCATATATTCCTGTAGATACTTTCATTCCTGCCCTTTTGCCATGTTTTAAAAATGCTTCTAGATTTGTTATCTTATATCTGAAAGTTCGTACACTTTGATCAGCATCTCCCCATTTTCCCAGCCCTAGCTCTGGCAACCATGCTTAGACTAATTTGAAGCAGTTTTAGGACAGTGGCTTTAAGTAGCATCAGTGTATCTCCTCTGACTAGCTCTTATTGTCTTCTATGACATCAGCAAGGCATTAAGGTTACAGGTGTATAGATGTCACAGAAAACTGTTTCACTTTTCTTATCAAGGGCATGTAAATTGAAAACCTCAGGGTTTATCCTATGGCGGATAAGAAGGTGAAGACAAGGTTGTAATTTTACACTGAAGCCATTTTAATGAGTCTAGAAAGTGATGATTACAAGAATTAGATAGAGTAGAGGACAATTGTAAGCCTCTCCTTGGTGCTTCCCACTTAAAATGGGTTAGAGAGCAGAGAGAATGAGAATTCTGTGTTATGAAAAAAGAACAGGAGATTAAGAACTTGATGTGCTTCATCCCAAGCACTATCTTGTCACACATTTAGAATGCTGAACTGAGGATCCAAGTTGGGAGTCTCAGCTGGGCAAATCCCTAACTTTGTAGTCCTCATCTCTAAGGGAGGATGAAACTGCACCTTCATTAGTTAATGTGTGACTACCAAGGCTCATTAATTATTATTTGGGTTTCAAGTCAGAGTAACAGATTTGCATACCAAGTTTGTTATCAAATATAATCATATTAATACTGGAGATTATTTCCAAACAAACATGAATTTGAGCATAGCGATTCAGCTTAAGACTTTTTTGTTTTTATTTATTAAAGAAGTAATATCGTAATATCAAATTTCAGGAATATAGAAAGGATAGTAGAAATATAGATAACCCCAAGTCAACTTTTAAAGCATAATAATGTATTACCAAATAAAGAATACCTTGTGTTTTCCTCAGGACATGAGCAAAGTTATAATATAACTGTTAGGTACTTTTTATGAGCATTGTTTCTAAATTGATGTTTCTCTTTCCTGGACTATATTGAGGAAAACTGCTACTTCTATTAATGCCTGACCTTTGGTCACAGGTCACTCCTTTCCTTTCTTCTAATGAGCCAGATATTTAGTGAGCTCCTGCAAACTTTGTTTTCCCACCCTGAGTGCCAAAACTACAAACCAGTTCCCTGCCTCTGTTTTCACCAATGATAAGGGGCTTTTTGAGTTGGCACTTGAAAGAATGTTCAATGGAATGATAAAAGATTCCAGCATCATTTGTCCTCTTAACTTTCTTACACAGCCAGAGGAGTCTCTGTCAGGAGCCAGATAGATTAATCCACTCCTGCATAGTCTGTGATATCAGTATTAGTGTTTGATTGTTTTCTTCCCAGAATTGAAAACTTATCTTAATGTCTGTTGACAGGAAAATTTTTTTACACCTGGGCAAATACGTTTTTCAAAAAATGAAAAACATTTTCAACCTGGGCAAATACGATTTTTAAAAATGAACAAATTTTACATTTTTATTCCCCTATTATTTGAATCTAATATCACATAAAATAAGAGATTTAATGCCTGTTTATGAGGGATTTATTTAGACTGAACTAAGTAGCCTTAGGTTTTGCTTTCATTGATCATAGTAAGCCTAAGGTGCAACACTTTAAGTGGTAGGGCATGTACACAATCAACATAAGAATGTTGCACACCACGTGGTACCTGAGGCTGTGCTAGCACTGATTGATAAGTTCTGTTGATACCTGCCGCCCTGTGCTTGCACTGTCCCAGAGGCTTCCTGATGTGGGCACATCATGCCCTCTCCCAGAGAAGAAGTCAATGGTAAGAAAGACAGAGCTGTCTGACCTTGCCAGATACTGTGTTTTTATATAGAACGTGCCAAATACATCAGCCTGGGTGCTTTTAGTTGTAGGAGGCCGCACAGTCTGCTCATCTTTAAGCCTCTGGGCAAAACTGCATTTGCTTTGTGCAGCACTTGCTATGTTTAAAATTTTAAAACATGTGATATTCTGAAGCACAGTATCAAAATATTGTTGAACTTTTAAAATACTTATTTTCTGGTATGAGACAAGGTGAAGAAAAATCTTTTAATACTTCTAATTTTTATAGGCATTATTAAAATTAGTGTGTGCCATTCAAAACATTAAAAACCAACACTTTTATTATTACAAATCCAGAAGTGCAAATTATCTCAGGGGCATAAAGAATTTTAGGTAAAGTAGTTTATTTTAGCCTTTTAACATTTGGGCAGTGAGGAAATAGAGCTTATATAGGAAACTAAACTTTAAATCAGAACTGCTCCTTTGAGTTATTGATTTATGTCAACTATAACAGTTCTTATAAGTAGTAGAAAATGCTGTTAAAAAACTTGCTATGTCTCTCAAGGTATGGAATGTTGTTCTCTAGTCTTGCCAACTAGTATGATTCTGTTTTAAACCTTCCTGAGTAAGGTGGTCTTATGTATGTGTTGCTTGTGCATCCTTTTCCAGACTATATTAGTGAGTAAAATATTCTTCCTTCCTGACTTGTAGGTAGCAGCCTCAGCGGGCAGTGCTGAAATCCAGCCACTTGTGCAGTTAACAGTGCTACTGCCTGAAGCCTCACATGAGCAGCCGGTGGCTCAAGGTATCCTAGAGACAATCGGCTTTCAAAAAGAAAAGTGATAAGTTGATCCAGGCACATATTTTTAAAGAAATGTTTAAAGAACAAAATGTTAATGGAGGAAATCTCAGAATATGATAGAATAAATATGTCAGAAATTGACAAAACAAGTGCTCTTAATTAATAAATAAGAGTGTGGCTATCATACAAATAATCTGATTGTGATAAGGTTCCTTATTGGTTAAATGTAGATATTTAATATTTGAGTCAGGAAACCAATGAATTTTAGTTAATTCTGTTTTTTTAGCTTCCTTTTTTGGGAAAACACCATAGTTGTCCACTTGAAAGTGAAAAGATTCTAATCATAAGTATTTTCTAAGACTGTGCTTCCATTTGAAAGAAAGAAAATCTGTTGAGTATTGTGTTAGAAATACATAATAAACAACCTGGGATTTACTTTATTCATGGCAATATAGTTTATTACTTTCAATTTTGCTTTGCTTTAAATTTTATTTTGAAGACTACAGTGTAGCTTTTGGTAATTCTAGAAAGTATATTGACTTTATTCAGTAACTTTAAATTCCTGAGCTAAAAGGAATATGGATTCTAAAATGAGAATAAGTTTAAACACTGAAGTATAGCATATATACAGAAAATGCTTTTAGAAATACTTGTCTAATTAAAACTTTGCATATTCATTCCAGTATTTGTCCCACTAATTTCCTAATATCTCATATTGAGTTTTAGTAATTTCTGTTAACAGAATATAAAAGTGTTTAATTATAAAAAATATTTGATTTTCTACATAGTATGCGTAGAAATCTTTAGAGAATTAATAAGACTAATTTCAATAGTAGAAGAATTCAGTAAGATAGCATGACATAAAATTAACATAAAATTCAATAAATTTCATATATGCACATAAGCAATTAGAAAAGATAATGTTAGAGAAAAACCACAGTTTACAGTAGCAACAAAGAAGATAAAATGTTTAGGAATAAACTTAATTAGAAACACACAAAACATATAGGAGAAAAACTTTGAAAAGCCCCTGAAAACTACAAAAATAAACATACGCATGTGGAAAGACTTTCTTTATTTTAGATAGGATGATTCAACATCAGAAAGATAATAGTTGTTCCTAAATTAATCTATAAATACAGTCCTAATAAAAATATCAACAGACTTCATTATGGTGAACAAAATTTTATTCATGTAGAAAAATGAGTGTTCAAAGTAGCCAGGAAAATACTCAAAAAGGGGAATACCCTCCTGAACATTAAATCATACTTTAAGAAATATAATTAAATCAATATTTATAATACTGCCACATGAAAAATAAATAGAATTGAAAATGTACCCTAAATGATTAAATTTGCATCTTAGATCTCTGGATGATGAATGGATCTTTTGATAAATGCTTGAAGCTGGGTAGCTACTTAAAATCAGACAGAATAAATCTATATGCTTCACATCATACACAAGAATCATCTGGGTTCTAAAATCAGAATCATATACATACCAGAAGTAAACATACATGAATTCCTCATAAATTCAGCATAGGAAAAGGTTATCTAATTATGCCTCAACATACAGATAAAATGAGAAAAGACTGACAAATTGTACAGTATATAATTAAAATAAAAAGTAATTTTTTCAGGGCAGAAAATTCCATAAACAAAGTCAAAAGACAGATCAT
Organism: Glaucomys volans; assembly: GCA_020662805.1. Classification (NCBI taxonomy): domain Eukaryota; kingdom Metazoa; phylum Chordata; class Mammalia; order Rodentia; family Sciuridae; genus Glaucomys; species Glaucomys volans. Next base: position 430,942 of record JAJEJO010004620.1, read on the forward strand.
GAAAACTTCTTGCAGCATAACTGATAGACATAACCCCTGGACAGAGATATTTAAACATGTAACGTAAAAGATTCTTAATATTTGAGAAGGAAAAGAACCCTAAGCCTCATATGAAAGTAATCAGAAACATGAGGAGATAATTCACAAAAACACCTGAAAGTGACTTAACCTTAGTTAGTACTAATTAGTACCTCACTGAGATCCAACAATTATAAAGCATTGGCAGTGGATTCTGTAGGCAAGGCTGTGGGAAATGGATATTCTTATACATTGGTAGAGGAGATAGACTTGGCATGTTATTCCTGGAAGGGAATGTGGTGGTATCTAATAAACCTACATGAGTATTTAAATTATAGGTAGGAATTCCTCTTGGCTCATCACCAACACTGTAAAAATACATATGCATGTAGTTATTTCATGCATTATTGTATGTAAGTGGAAAATGATGAAAAACAACCTGAATTTCCATTATTGGGAGAGTGGATTTTAAATAAACATCTACCCAGTGAAGAACTATAGGGCTATTAAAATGTACAAGGAGTATGTCTTCAAAATTATATGTAGTGATTTTTCAAGAAATATTAAGTGAAGAAGGTACATTGCAAAAGAGTGTACTGTGTAGAACTTAACACTTTTTTATTGTTTATGTAAGAAAAGAAGGAAAAATAAAAAATTTAGTTCCTCACTTATGCAAAAATAAAGAATAAACAAGAAACTAAGGAGCTTAGTTATGAGTGTGGGTGGGAGTTAGGCAGGAAATGCCAGAGTATGGGACAGGGCAGAAGGGATAGAAGTGGGAATAGTGGCTTATCTCTGCATGTGTCTTCTTATATAGCTTGACTTTTATAGCAATGAATATTTCACTTGATGTGAAGAAAAATAAAATGGGAAAATAATGTGGAACTCAGATGAATTAGTTTAGCTGCATTCCACATGAATAACACTGAAGTGAGTCAGGAACTAACCCAAGTTATTTCTTGAACATATTTTTTAAGGCTCTTTTCCTCATGCTAATGTGGAGAGAACTGTAAACAAGCATTGGGTTCTTTTTAGTAGTTTTACTTTTTGCAGTAGTATGAGTTAACAGTTCTAAAAGTACTTAATCTGTGCCTCATGCTGGGTTAATAAGTAAATGTACTGTGAATGAGGAAAGCCAGATTTCTTCCTTTCATGTAAATGAATTACAGCATGGGAGGGGGAAAGATGTCCAGTAGACCCTGCAGGGTTAGATTAGATCTAGAACTTTCTTCATGAATCGATGTTTTTAATTAATAGATATAGATGTGTATGTACTTGTGTGTGGCATGCAAGCATGTATGCACTCACATAGCACACACAGGCACATATTTCCAACTCAGGATCAAGACACACTAGAGCAATATATGCACTTTGGGACTCAAATTTTTTTTTTCTGAATTCCATTCTCCCTTTCAAGGAATCAGGGTTCTTTGGAACAAACATCTGATTTCAGGGCTTGTGCTGGGAAAGAACAAGATGAACTTGGAGCATCTTGCTGTGCTAGAAAATAAAATTCTCTAATGTTAATTTGGTAAATGTAAAAGGATTTAGGAGTCATGTTGAAGGGGCCAATTCCTGGGTTAATTTGAACATCAAAATAAATAGTAGTAGGAGATTATAATGCAGAAATTAAGAATCCTTGAATTATACTGACATGAATGAATGAGGGGAAGGGAATGCTCTTCCACATAGTACAAAGTAAACTAAAATTGTTTAAAAAACATAATGATGGAATTAGAAAAATCACTATCGGACAACTGGTTTTTCACAAAGGGAAACATAATTTTGCAAAGGAGAAATTTAGCAGACACTCCCTTAATCAGATGGTTAAAATTAAGGCCTCCAGTAATGGGAGAATATGGATCATTATCTCCCCTGATAAGTTGACTGAAAGTCTGTATCATGAGGAAACCTTAGGCATTCGCCACAGAACTGGCCTGCGTTCTTCAGTGTCAGGGTCATGAAAGACTAAGCAAGACTGAAGGATTCTTTCAGTTTGGAAAGCAGAGACCTAACAACTAAATGCAAAATGGTGTCCCAAATTTGATCCAAAGAAGAAAAATATTTTTTATACAAATGTATAAAATATACAAATGTATAAAACATTTGTGAAACAATTGCTAAAGTTGTTAGAACAGTGCATCAAGGTTAATTTCCTGGTTTTAAGAATGAGCATTGTGGTAATAAGAGACAACGTACTTGTTTTTAGGAAGGAAGTTAATTCAGGATTAAAGGATTATGTCAGCAACTCAAAAGCAGTTCACAAAATGATAGGTTGACAGGTGGATAAATAAAACATGGCAAAATAAGATTTAACTTATAGGCTTAGGAGAATTCCTTGTACTTGTGTTTTTGTGAATAAATTCTTTGAATTTATTCAAAGTGTAATATTTTCTTTTAAAAAGAAATAAGCAATGAAGGTAATCAGGGAAAGTGTTGAAGCAGGTTAGTCTGCTAGGAAAGATCCATAATCCCAGTATCTTCAAATGTCAAATCTCAAATCCCCCAAACGTGTTTTTTCAGTTTTTTCCATTGTTAACTCAATTGGTAGCTACACTTGGCCACACCCAAATACATTTGGCTACAAATGACCAGTGCTGATTTGAGGTCCTGTTTACTCCTTTATTCACCCTGTTATAAACATACATTGGCTCTATCAGCAAATTCATGTGGGATGTTATCTGAGATCTCATTGGAGGTGTTAACGTGTACTATGTGTACCTTACTGCTTTTCTAAAATCCAAAGATGTTTTGAATTTGGAACCACTTCTGACCCTGACGTTTTCCGGAAAAGGACTGAGGACCATCTATTTGTTCCTCAGTGTCTTAATACTTGGGGCACAAAGGCATGTTCTGTTCTTCTTGCCTTGACTGTTCTGTGGTCTCAGAGAACATTCACATACATCCATGTACATATGTGTACACACACATACAGTGGAGGATGGAGCTCAGGAATATGAGGAGCAGCCTGATTCCCCAGCCAAAGTGTTAAGATGAACCAAGCAACTAGGAGAATTAACCAACCATCTGTTTTAATAATTTTTGGTATGTTTCCTCTGTTATGAAAACTTGTGAATATTATGTATAACCATAGGTAAATTCAGTAATAATTTTATGTTTATTTTCAATAATAGGTGAGCATGACCCTACATCATCACGGCCACCTCCTCATTCATCCCTGTCTGCTCCACTGCCCAAACAATGTGTTTTGGTTACCCCATCTCTTCTTTCAGCAATCTGCAGCCTCTTAGACAACCTCTTGGTGATTGCTCCAAGAGACACTGTGAATGCTTTTTGGAAAGCCCATCTCATAGAGCTTCTCTGTGGGTAAGAGATGAATGCTGCAAGGGAGGCATGATTTTGGAGTGAACTGACATGAGTGTTATGCCTGAAATGATGGGAGACTTCGTGTGTACTGGCAGTGCATGCTCATTCAACTCCAGGTTTTTGTGTTTGTCTTAACGGTTTTTTTTTTTCTTTTTTTTTAAGGTCTATTAAAGCACTTGTATTGGCTTGTTATCTTGACTTTAAAGGCCAATATTAAAAAACAATTCAGTGTTCTCAACCTCATTTGTCATCTTGGACATTCAAGGAATATGGTGTAATCCTCTTGATTATTCTTAATTGAATGTGAAGGTGTTTGAGGACTCATCTTCCTAGTAATCATACCAGAATAATGTCCCTGAGTTGAAAAGCCATTGTTTAAATGAAACGAGTTATGTGGCTATGGGAAACTAAACTTTTTATCAGAAAACATTTTATTATTAACCAACTATAAATGTTTAGGAAGATCAGAATTTGATTCTTCAAATTTTTATATACGGTTACCTAATATTAATGAACATCCAATATAATTTTTTCCTGATTTTCTTATTAAGTGTAGTAGAAAAGGCCTAGATGTTGAATTCAGTCCCATCTGACATTATGGTTTTTTCATGCAGTTATGTCACAGCCTTGGGAGATTATTTTAATGTCTATATTATGATTAATGACACCGTGGAAGCCAGGTGTAGTACTGCATGCCTGTAATCCTAGCCTTGGGAGACTGAGGCAGGAGGATTTCAGGTTCAAAGCCAGCCTCAGCAACTTGCAAGACCCTGTCTCAAAATAAAAAATGAAATAGGACTGGGAATGTGGTCAGTGGTTAAGCACACCTGGGTTCAATCCTGGTACCAAAAATAAACAAATAAAATAAAATAAAATGACACAGTCAAATAGAGTTCACAGGAGAATTCAGAGTGATGGAGTCCAGGCTTCTCTGTGTGCACTGAATGTATTTCTTTTTTTCCTGACATCTAGTCTTGTTCTAGCCAAGTATACCTGCCTCCTTTAACCACATATCCCTTTGCGTTTCTCTACCTCTTTGCCTTTGAAAATTCAATATCTGAAGTGTCTTCCTTCTCTTTACCAAATCATAATGCCTTCTCTTTCTTTTAGGTATGAAAGAGCTAAAAGTAAAGAACTGTTCTTTGTTCTACTTCACTCAATTGCAGTTACTCCTTTAACATTAATAATTGGCAATGCACTATAGCTTTGTTCTGTTTTTAATATTTGTTAGTTTTTCTGCAGTGATGTCTATTAGGATTGGAAAAGTAACTACTAGTTGTTGGTGTTTTAGTGAGCTGTTTCACTGCTGTGACTCAAATGATCTGACAGCACAATTATAGAGGAGGAAAGGTTTATTTGAGGGCTCACAGTTTCAGAGGTCTTAGTCCATAGAAGGCGGACTCCATTCTTTGGTGTTCCAGGTGAGGCAGAACATCATGGCAGAAGAGCGTGGCAGAGGGAAGCAGTTTGCATTATTAGGAAGCAGAGAGAGGGAGAGGGAGAGGGAGAGGGAGAGGGAGAGGGAGAGGGGGAGAGAGAGAGAGAGAGAGAGAGAGAGAGAGAGAGAGAGACTCACTCCAGACTTCAGATAAAAAATATATACCCCAAAACCATGCCTCAATTCCAATCTCCTCCAGTCACACCCTATCACTTTAATTAATCCCATCAGAGATTAATTAACTGATTGGGTTAAGACTCTTACAACTGGATCATTTCTCCTTTGAACCTTCCTGCACTGTCTCACATGTGAGCTTCTGGGGGAAACCTCATATCCAGGCCATAACGGTTGGTGTTCTCTTTCCTGCTGGCTGCTGCCTCCAGAATGACCACATGGAGCAATAGGAATATCCTTGCATCTTAAGAGTCAGCGGAGGGTGTGATGTGGCCTTATGTGACATGACCTTGAGGCCACCGCAGTGTGAAAGGCTCTTTTTGTGTTTCCATACCTGTTTTTCTTTTTTTCTGACTTAAAAAAGAATTTTCTGTTAGTTTTATTTTGTTTTTACTTTCCAAATATGAACATATTTCCTAGCCGGTGTGTTTGTTATTTTGAATGAGAAAATAACTATCAAAGTTTTACTTTGTTTGCTTTCCTTCTGAAAGCAGTGGCTTGCATTATATTTTATTCTGCTTTTAATAAAGTTTCTGTAGAATATTCTTTTCTGCAGAAGTCTTTGCCTCACATTTATCTAATAAGATATTTTCCTGTTTTTTCAAATACTCTGGAAAATCTTTATAAACATTTTCTTATAAAAATCATTTTTCTTGATTTGAATTTATGTTTACCTTTAAGCATTAAATTCTGATTTATTAACCTTTAATAAGAAACATATTGACCATTTGAAAGATTTTCTTTTTCTGTTCTTCCCAGCATTGTGGATGCCACCCTTATTGAGACATGTGTCCAGGAACTCAGGACCCCGCTGCCTTCTTCACCCCCAGTTGAACACATTCAGGCTCAGGTGAGTGTCTCATGTCTGCCTCCTTCCTCGGGTCTTTGAGGTTTTTTGCCTTTAGTGCCAAAAACGTAAGTTCTGCTGAGGAGATCTAAATCACAGGAGAGGATGGGAATCTCTCACGATATATATGGTATGTGAGATTATTTGAAATAGGCTTCTTTGAATGGTGGAAGAGAACATTGGATCTGAAGTCGGAGGTACCATTCCTGACTCCATTATTAATCAGCTACAAAGGTTTAATCACGTGTCTGGGTATTATTGAGAATCACTTAACAGGGAGCAATGGTATAGCCCATCTACCCCTTTTATCATGTTAGACCATCTGTTATTATTTTCACCTAAGTTGAAGTTGTTAAAATGCCTGGTGTTTAAATTATTATTATATTTTTACAACACACTCTGTTAGAAATAAATTTATATCTTTTTCCTTCACAGATATATACCGTTTCACATTCCTTCCTCTAGCTAGATTCTATATGTTAAATATGCCTAACGATGTTTTTGTAGTTGTTATTAATAGAAATTTTATCTCAAAATCTGATTTTAATATGGACTTCAAGATTTTTTCTTTTCAATGAAAGAAAATTGAACTAGACAAGTGACGTTAGCTTTGAGCTGTGTTCTTCGAGCTATCTGAATTTGGAAGACCCTGTTGTAAGAGTTGGGAACAATGTGCACATTGTCTCTGAAGCACGTTCCAGCAGTGTTGTCCTTTGATTCTGCTTGTTTGCATAATGACTCTCCTCCATTGTCAGCATATCTCTAGCAAATGCCTCTGTGTATCAGGATCTCATGCAGGAAGAGCAGATAACATGCAAATCTGTATATGTCTGATGATTACAGACATCTCAGAAGAAAAACCTAAAGCAGGGGACTAGAAATGAGGTCGGATTGGGGAGAGGAGACCTGTTCTATGTGAGGTATCTAGGGAGGGCCTTTCAGACAGTGACTGGTAACTGAAAATAGGTGAAGAAGCTGTGGACATGGCGAGGTCCTTGTTATCCAGGCATACTTGGACTATGCAAAAAAGTACAAAGCTAGAGGGACTGAAACTGAATTTGTGGGGGCAGATGCAGCCAGAGGAGCACACTCAGCAAGATGAGGGCAGCACTTGCCTGTTCACCATTATGTCCTGACTGTCTCGCATAGTGCCTGTCCCACGGCAGATGCTAAGGAGTTAGGTAGTGAATACATAGTAGCAGTAACAAACATTTAGGAGTCCTTGTTCAGCTAATGTGTGTAATCCTCACAACAATATATGAAGTATCATTAATGCCTTCTGAGGTGAGTAACTTGTTGGAGCACTCTCACTCAGTAGGAGGTAGAGTAAGAATTCTAACCCATGAAGGTTGGTTCCAAGCCCATGCTCCTGACCCTATGCTGCCTGCCTTGTGTAGGTTAAATGCTATTGGCTCTTCGTGCATATACAAGAGCATCAACTCATTATAGACAATTCTTCAGCCTCTTCTATGCCAGATTCTGTTGTAGGTGCTAACAGATATCTGTGAACAAAGCAAACATCTCTGCCCACATGGAGTTGTGTCCTCGTTGCAGGAGACAGACAGTAAGCGAGTAAATAAAATGTAAAGTATTGTACCAGTTGGAGACAAGTGGTATGGAAAAAAGTAAATGGGGATGGGTAAAAGCCTGGGGGCAGCAGGGGAAGAGCTTGCAAGTTTTAGGTAGAGTGGTCAGAAAAGACCCCATAGAGGTGAAGTTTGAGCACAGAATCCATGAGGTGAGGAAACCAGCTCTGAGTGTCTGGGGCAGGATCGGGGCCAGGGCTCCAGTGCCCAGCCTGCAGTCTGTAAAGGTGCAGGTATGTGGGAGTTGGCTGGTGGCAGAATTTTTTTGAACACAGAAAAAATTACTTTATGAACTATAATATCAGTTTTTTTATTTAATCCTAATTATGCTAACTTAAAAGACTTGTTAGCAAGTCAGCTTTTCTCTGTAACACTTCTTGTTGGCTCTCACCTTGCGTCATGTATTTGTGATACCACTTCATAGGTCTGGAGGCCAGATCTGGGTTAACTTAAATAGTGGAGAGTGTGAGACGATCAAAGCAGACTTCACAGTAATAACAAATTAAATTTCACAAACTATTACAGGGGTTTGTGAAGTATAGAGCCACCCACACATTCATATAAAATAAGCCAAAAAATTAGATAAAGGAGAAGTAGGACAGAAGAATTATTGTGTCATAGTCTGAGACTGTTCCATAGAGGCCTCTCCACAAATGGAGACTAGTTCCTGACTCTTAATAATATTCCCATGAAATCAGAATAAGGTGAGAGAAAAATGTGAGCGTGTTGTGTGTGTGTGTTTGTGCAGAGAGGCACTGTCCTCAGGGTATCTCTATAAAGTGCACTTACACGGATTGTCTTATTGCCTGAGGATTGCAGATAAATAAGACATCATAACTTACTCTTTATTGGCTACATATCAGATTATTATATTTTTTAAGCAAGTACTTGTGGCAGGTAATACTTACAATGTTAGCATTACAAACTTCCAGATATGTTTTTATTGGCAATATTGTAAGTTTGACTTTTTTCTTTTATAATTAAGAATAGGTTTTTTATGCTGAAGGATAGTCAGGGACAAATACAGAACATATTTATATTTTATTGGTAGCAATAGCTAGGCTCTTTTCCCTTTCTTGCCTGTGTACTTTGAAGAGTATTTTTGTAACTTTGCTTTCTTCACAAAATTGTGTACTTTGTGGCTTTGGAATATCTTCTTATGCTTCTTCCAGAATATTGATCCCACAACTTAGCTATTAAAATATTAAAATTTTCTCTTGATAAATATAAACTTTGACTTCAAAAATACCTCTTTATTTAGTGATGATAATGACATGCTTATGTGAAAATTAATGCTTTGCTTGCTGTGTATTAATTTGAATTGCAAAAATTATTACTATTTTTTTAGTATTTTATTATTATTATTATTTTTTTTTTTTTTTTTTTTTGTACTGGGGATTGAACCCAGGGGTACTCCACCACTGAGCCACATCCCCAGCCCTATTTTGTATTTTATTTAGAGACAGGGTCTCACCGAGTTGCTTAGGGCCTCGCTAAGTTGCTGAGGCTGACTTTGAAATCGCAATCCTCCTGCCTCAGCCTCCCAAGTGCTGGGATTACAGATATGTGCCACCATGCCTGGTATTATTAATTTATCTTACTGCATAGGAAAGTACAATGCTGTATGACTGAGATGGGTTTTTGTTTTAGTCAGCTTTTTCACTGCTGCGACTAAAAGACCCAACCAGCACAATTGTAGAGGAGAAAAGGTTTATTTAGAGGCTCATGGTTTCAGAGGTTTCTATCCATAAATGCAGGCTCTATTCCTTGGGGCTTGAGGTGAGGCTGAACATCATGATGGGAGAGTGTGGCAGAGGAAAGCAGCTCACATCATGACCAGGAAGCAGACAGACAGAAAGAGTCTATTTGCCAGATACCAAATATATACCCAAAGCCATACCCCAATTCCCACCTCTGCCAGCCACACCCTACCACTTTGTTTACCACTCAGTTAATTCCTATCAGATGATTAAATCACTGATTGGGTTAAGGCTCTCATAACCCAATCATCTCTTCTTTAAACCTTCTTGCATTATCTTGCACATGAGCTTTTGGAGGACACCACACATCCAATGCATAACAGCTTTTTTTTTCTTTTTTTTTCTTTTCTTTTTAAAAATTCTTGTTAGATATACATGTTAAGTGTATTTTGACATATTATACATACATGGAGTATAACTTCCCATTCTTGTGATTGTACATGATGTGGAGTTACATTGGTCTTGTATTCATATATGAACATAGGAAAGTTATATCCAATTCATTCCACTGTCTTTCTTATTCCCATACCTCCTCTCTTCTCTTCATTTCCTTTTGTCTAATCCTGTGAAATTCTATTCTTCCCTTCTCCCCTTATTGAATTTTAGTATCCACATATCAGAGGTAACATTCAGCCTTTGGTTTTTTTTTTTTTTAGATTGGCTCATTTTCCTTGGCATGATAGTCTCCAGTTCCATCCATTTACTAGCAAATGCCATAATTCCATTCTTCTTTATGGCTGAGTAATTTTCCATTGTGTGTATATACCAGTCATCTGTTGAAGGGCACCTAGGTTGGTTCCACAGCGTAGCTATTGTGAATTGAGCTTCTGTAAACATTAATGTAGCTATGTCACTGTAGTATGCTGATTTTAAGTCCTTTGGGTATATGCTGAGGAATGGGATAACTGGGTCAAATGATGGTTCCTTCCATTTCAAGTTTTCTACAGAATCTCCATACTGCTTTCCATGATGGTTGCACCAATTTGCCGTCCCACTAGCAATGTATGAGTGTATCTTTTCCCCTACATCCTCACCAGCATTTATTGTTATTTGTATTCTTGATAATTGCCATTCTGACTGGAGATGGAATGTCAGTGTAGTTTTCATTTGCATTTCTCTAATTGCTAGGGATGTTGAGCATTTTTTCACATATTGTTGACCATATCTCTTCTGTAAAGTGCCTTTTCAGTTTCTTTGCCCATTCATTGATTGGGCTTTTTTGTTTGTTTGTTTTGTTTTTTGGTGTTAAGGTTTCTGAGTTCTTTGTATATCCTGGAGATTAGTGCTCTATCTGAGGTGCAGGTGGCAAAGATTTTGAGATGGACTTTTTACATGACATGTTTCATTGTATTTTATTTCCTTTTACAAACAGGTTTCCTTTTTCTTGGAATATCTGTCCTCTTTGTCCAGACTTCTGCAATCCTGTTTGTTAGTGGATCCTAACCTTGTGATACAGGATGATCTTCTGAAACCTCTTATTAATAACATCATTGGAGTTCTCACTGTATGCATCAACAGTGTATTAGGTAAGATTTATTTATCTATATTTAGTTTATGTTGGAAGTGAATTATATTGAGGAAAAGATCTTAGTCTGCTCCAGATATTCTCTTCAAGATTACTTTTTGGTTTGTGTTTAGGATTTTGGAAGGCTTGGATGATGGGTTTTGCAGTTTGAATGGTTTTATTTATCTATTTATTTGGTACCAGGAATTGAACCCAGAGCACTTAACCTCTGAGCCACATCCCCAGCCCTTATTTTAATATTAAGAGACAGGGTCTTGCTAAGTTGTTAGGGCCTCACTAAGTTGTAAGGCTGGCTTTAAACTTGTGATCCTCCCTCCTCAGCCTCCCGACTCACTGGAATTACAGGCATGTGCCACCATGCTTGTATTTGGATGGTTTTAAGTGGTTCCAAGTGACCACTTAAAGCTGGTGTATAGTTCAGTGAAGGATCATCCCTGTGCTATTAGCTGAAATTAGGAAAAGCTCTCTATGTCATATTAGAAGGAGGGCTAGGTATTAATTCTGCTTATTGTATTAGGGTTCTCTAGAGGAACAGAACCAACAGGAGGTATGATTATAAAAAGGGGATTTATTAGGTTGGCTTACACGACCAGAAGCTGGAATATCCGCAGTGGCTATCTGCAGGCTAGAAAGCTGGAGGAACCAATAGCTGCACAGTCCAAGAGACTGAGGCCTCAGAACTAGAGGGATCAAAGGTGCTACCCCAGTCTGAAACCAAAGGCTTCTGGAAACTTCCTGGAGAATCACTGACAGAGTTCACTTTGGAAGAGTGAAGGAGGAAGTGTATGGTGTCCTCAGGCTATTGCAGCAACAATCAAGAACCCTTCAAGAAGAATCAAACTTACATCTGCTGCTGCTTCCTTATTCTTCCAACTTTTATTTCATCCAAGCCACCATCCTATTGGATGGTACTGCCCACACTTAGGGAGGTCTCCACTTTAGTTCCCTATCGTACATGCCGGTCATTCCTAAGCACACCCTCATTGACACACCCAGAAGCTTCTTAATCTTCATCTTCTCTTAATTCAATCAAGTTGACAATTCAGGTTAACCTTTATACTTATAAACTGTGGCTAAGGTCATATAACCTACCAATAAGTCATTTGCAATGAATGACAGGTATAAGCCAACGTAGCATATATAATATCAAAAATTTCCTAAGTTCTTAAACTACTGGAAAATATTCTGTGATGAAAAATTGAATGTAATGGTTAGTAATAGAGAAAATTAACACTGTAGGCTCTTTAGCAAAATAAATAATTTAAAATGTTTAAATCTTAGGGTATAATGAAGGAATCGATCATTTGATAGTTATCCTTGCCATTTAATTCATTCTTCCTTAGTCCTTTGTATTGTATGGATTGGCCTGGTTTTAGGTCTGAAAAGTGAAGTGTATTATGGTACCTAGCAGAACCAGCATCTCATCTATGTTAAAATTATTCCAGTGCTTGAGGAGCAGTAACTATATAATTTGAAATTCCACAAGCTACAGTTGATAACCAAACTAAGCTTATTAGGTTAGACTCTGCAGTCTTAAGAAGGTGATGTTATATCACCTCTTAGGAGTTAAGATTGTTTCTTGGAAGAAGGATATGAAACAAAGAAAATCTTAGATACTACAGTTGTCTGTGGACTGCCAAAGCTCACCTCTACTGATCAAATCTTGTTATTTTGCATTTAATATGTCTTGTTGGATTTTCTTGGGTATCCCCTAAGAAGCCTTGACATGGTATTCATGGAAGATACACAAGAAGTGTGCAAAATTAGTGTTACAAAGCTGTGGCAAATGGATGGCTGTCATTGGAGAACTTTTGATGGATTGCTTGATCCCAAAGTCACAGAGATAGTTTGAGCACCTTGACTGCTGTCAACTGCCTCATAGATGCTTTTTATTGACCCTCTTGCTTTTGTGTGTGACTTGGTCTTTGGAAGTTAAATAAAAGTAATATATATTTTATTAATTATATAAAAAATATTTAACTTTTCTTAAATTTTATCAAGTTCTGAAAGGAGAAATGCTGACATTATCTGGGCTTACATGTAGTAGCTGGCTAAATTATTTTCTAGTATCCAGCACAAGGTAAAAGAAAAACTAAAATGTTTTTCTATAAGAAATTTAAGTTTTTAAGATTTAAAATCATTTTTATAGTAAAATCACAATTTTGAATAATTTATAAAAACTATTTTTTGTTTATATGAATTATTTATATAATTTGAGATATTATAATTCATATAAGTAAATAAATTACATTAAGTTATTTAGTTATTTAGCAAGTGTAGTAATAAAGTTAATAGCTTTTCAATGTTTGATTTATCTTTAACTTAAATATTTTGCCATTCTTAAGGCCTGTAACTTTATACTCATGTCTTTTTAGGTATAAAGTACAGATAAATAGATAGTACCCAGACAGATAAACGACATATCTGTGTAATTAACATTTTGTGAGAATGGTAATGAGGAAACAGGTCTAAAAAGATTCCTTGGAGAGCTAGCAATGTCAAAACTATTGTGAAACACCAGGGGTGGCTCTGAGCCAAATTCTTTGGAAAGTGCTCTTTCTGGATAATTAGACACTTAGATATAAGTCCTCAGTTTATTTTATAGTGAAGTTTGATGAAGGATGACTGACACTGCCAATGGCATGGCAGAGAGTCCAAAGGTAGCCACTGTTGTCCAGCTCCATTTACCCAGGTGCAGAGGTGGGCCACATGTCTTTACCCAGAAGGTTGCTTGCTGTATTGGCCGAGGTAAAGCTGCAGAATCCTCTTTTGTGTTATAGCTTTCTTTGTGGGGTAATAATACTCTTCGTGGTTCTTCAGAGAAATTCTGCTTTCTTTTCTGTCTTGATTTTGGTCCATTATGTTTTCCTTTTTACCCCTGCACAAAGCTACTTAGAGGTAGTGAAGAAAATAGGAGACAACCTGACTTTCACAGAAGTAGCACAAATGACGTGTTTAATGTGCCCAGTATGTTGTTCTGAAATTATGACATATTCCATTTGTCACACTTCCTGACTGTTATGGAGTGTACTTTAGTAAGAAGAGGACTTATGAGTGTGTCTTTGTATGTAGGAAGGCCAAGGGAAGCATCCCGAAGAAGCAGTGGTGAGAGGAGAGGACGGGGCGTGCTGAACCACACTTGTTTTCATTTGACACATATATACCTCTTATTTTAAGTGTAATAAAGTGTGGGGGTTTGTATTTTGAAAGGTTCTTATTCTTCTTTGTGTTAGTAACTTGAAATGTTTTGATTAATTTCATAGATGTGGAGTTAACATCGGCTTTTTATCACACATGGACGAACTTATTTGACCTTCTGGCTGTGCTTCTGAGGAAGGCTGCTGCTGCCTCACTCCCTCCTGTTACCTCAGCTCTGGCCAGGCACTGGGCAGCAATGATCGGTAAGAAAGACACTGATGGTGTGGTGTCTTTCTGATAATCAAATGGAGATAATCCTTAGTCCCAGTTAGATATGTAAATTCTCTAAAATTGGGTCACTGTGGCATGGCACAAGAAAGAGCGACCTGGCACTTGGTTTAGGAATTTGCAGTGTTCTTGAGGAGCCCTCCAAAATGTGCTTTTGAAAAGCTGAAGCACATTTCAAAATGACTAAAAAGAAGCAAGAAAAGCCTATGATTTTATGAATGTATTTGTGATAAAATTATAAAACAATTAGATAGATTTTCTTTTGAATAGAAACCAGTCTCTCTTCTGACATGTACATTATACCTGGGTAAATCTCACACATAGAATTCTGTGTATATGGTAACTTCGGTAGTTAAATACAAATGCTATCTTTTCTCAAAACATCAGGATTATTTATAGCATAAAAATGCCAAGAGTACAGTATAATTATTTTTATAAGATATTGTCCATATAATATTTGCCCACTAAAATAAACAAATGATTATTTTTAATTAACTAGTCTTTAATGTTTTTAAGGTCTCCTAAATTTTAGTATAATATGCAAATAGTTATAAGTAACATTTATATTACCCTTTTTAATAACCTATTAAAAGGTATTAAAAATGAACTTCTAAGTTTCCAAGATAGTCACTAATTCATTTGAATGATCTTTCAACATTTATTATTTGGTCATTCTATAAACTAACATAATGACACAAAATGGTAGTTTTGAAGTAAGAATTATAGGGAAATATATGTTCAATAAGAAATAGAATTACTAGTTTTCTAGATATAGGAGTTCTGAGTCTACCACTTATAATGGATAGATCCCATGCCATCTGTGTTGTAGATTATTTTGTTGCGATGGAAATTGAAAGAGATTGATTCATTTAGAGGTGAAGATTCTCCTCTTGCATCTGTTAGGGGGAATTAGGCTACCCACCTGAGTCACCAACACTGTGAAGCAAAGTACTACTCACATTAGGAACAGAAGCCCACCATCCAAATCTGCCCTGCTACCTGTTTTGATAAAATGAAGTTGTATTGGAGTGTAACCACGTTCATTCATTGATGTATTGCATGTGGCTTCTTTTCATGCTGCAGTAGTTGAGATGAAAGTTGAGACAAAAATAGTTGCAAAGCATAAAATATTTACTGTGGGGGTCCTCTCTACCACGTCCCGCATGGAGGAGAAAAGGGTTACCTACCAGATGAGGATGTCGGCAGTTTTTCTATTACCCAGAAAACTTATCTACTCAAAAAACACACAAGAGCCAATACTCTTTTTAAATGAGAAGGGCATGACGGGTCTGGCCATACCAGCTCTGGCCTCTTACATCATCTCACCCAACTCTCTTTTTTTTTATAATATACAGGTAAAGGGGGCAAGGACCAGAAGGAGCTTCTTCTGTGATGGACAGGATAGGGTGGAGTTAGGGAAGCCATTCTCTTAGACGGAAAATTCCGGAAGGAGACAGGGACCCACTCCCACACAGCTCCACATACTTCCTGGCAGTTCCTAGAAGCCAGGCTTCTGCGTCCCATGGCTCAACCTCATCTGATTCTGCTAAATAAGGATGGCTTCCCACAATTTACTGTCTGACCCTTTACAGAAAAAGTTTGCTAGCCCCTGACTTAAGCCTATTTATTTGACACTATTTTCCTAGTGATAAAATCAAAACATTAAATTCAAAAGATTCCTATTTTCTGTAAACTTAAATGTGTGACACACAGTGGTAGAAATTCTGATGGCTATAATTCTTACACAGACATAAATACAAAATAACCTAAAAATTAATCTTAAAATTCTAAGTTCACAAAGTTACTATAACACATTATTTTGATTAAACTAAATCAGTACTCACAAGAAACTCATAATGACCACTAATTCGATGTTGATTCTGATGTTACCCTTTCCAATTCAGTTCATAACTACTCGTGTTCTTTGTGAAATACCTTCTTAAATACATACGACAGTAGAAGGTATTCTGGCATATTATAAATAACATGGAGTATAACTTACTCTAATTAGAATCCTTTGCTTGTGGTTGAACATGATGTGGAGTTACACTGGTCGTATATTCATATATGAACATAGGAAAGCTATGTCCAATTCATTCTACTGTTTTTCCTATTCCCATATCCCCTCTTCCCTTCATTCCCTTTTGTCTGTGAGCTTCTATTCTTCCCTTATCCCCTTATTGTGTGTGAGCATCCACATATCATAGAGAACATTCAGCCTTTGGGTTTTGGGGAATTGGCTTATTTCACTTAGCATGATATTCACCAGCTCCATCCATTTCTTTGCAAATGCATAATTTCATTCTTCTATATGGCTGAGTAATATTCCATTGTGTATATATACCACATTTTCTTTATCCAGTCATCTGTTGAAGGGCACCTAGGTTGGTTCCATAGCTTAGCTATTGTGAATTGAGCAGCTATAACATTACACAGCTACATTAATGTAGCTGTGTCACTGTCGTATGCTGATTTTAAGTCCTTTGAGTATACGCCAAGGAGTGGGATAACTGGGTCAAATGGTGGTTCCATTCAGTGTTTTCTGAGGAATCTCGATATTGTTTTCCAGAGTGGTTGAAACAATTTGCAGTCTGTATTAGTCAGGGTTCTCTAGAGGAACAGAATCAACAGGAAATATGATTATAAAAAGGGATTTATAAGATTGGTTTACATGACCAGAAGCTGGATAGTCCACAGTGCCATCTGCAGCTGGAGAGCTGGAAGAACCAGCAGCTGCGCAGTCCAAGAGTCTGAAGCCCCAGAACAAGAGGGATAAACTGTGCTACCCTAATCCGAGACCAGGGCTTCTGGAAACTCCCTGGAGAATCAGTGGCAGAGTCTGCTTTAGAAGAGTGAAGAAGGGAGAGTCCGATACTCTCAGATGATCAAAGCAGCGATCAAGAACTGGTTCAATAAGAGTAGAGCTTGCATCTGCATTTGCTTCCTTGTTCTTCCAACTTTTATTCCATCCAAGCCACCATCCTATTGGGCGGTGCTGCCCACGCTTAAGGAAGGGCTTCACTTCAGTTCACTATCCCACATTCCAGTCATTCCTAGTCATGCCCTCATTGACACACCCAGAAGCATCTTAATCATTAGCATCTCTTAATCTAGTCAAGTTAACTATTCAAATTAACCATTACAGAATCCCACCAGCAATGTATGAGAGTATCTTTTCCCCCACGTCCTCACCACCAACAGCTAATTGTTACTTGTATTCTTGATAATTGCCATTCTGACTGGAGTGAGATGGAATCTCAGTGTAGTTTTCATTTGCATTTTTCTAATCAGTAGTGCTGTTGAAATTGTTTCACATATTTGTTGACCATTCGTATCTCTTCTTCTGTGAAGTGCCTGTTCAGTTTCTTGCCCACTTATTGATTGGGTTGTTTTTTTTATTTATTTATTTTTGGTGTTAAGCTTTTTGAGTTCTTTATATTTCCTGGAAATTAATGCTCTAAGGTGCAGGTATCTGCGATTCTTCTCCCATTCTGTAGACTCTCTCTTCACATTCTTGATTATTTCCTTTGCTGTAAAGAAGCTTTTTTAGTTTGATCCATCCCATTTTTTGATTCTGGTTGTACTTACTGTGCTTTAGGAGTCTTGCTCAGGAATTAAGTTTCTAAGCTAAGTTGGAGAGTTGGGCCTGCATTTTCTTGTGGTAGGTGCAGGGTCTCTGGTCTTTTTCCTAGGTCCTTGATCCACTTTAGGTTGAGTTTTGTGCAGGGTGAGAAATAGGGGTTGAATTTCATTTTGCTGCATATGGATTTCCAGTTTTCTCAGCACCATTTGTTGAAGAGGCTATCTTTTCTCCAATGCATGTTTATGGCACCTTTGTCCAGTATGAGATAACTGTATTTATGTGGGTTTGTCTCTGTCTTCTGTTCTGTTCCATTGGTCTTCATGTCTGTTTTAAAATTGCCTCTACAGTTCCTCCATGCCATTTTTTTTTTTACTATGACTTTGTAGTATAATTTTAGGTCTAGTATTGTGATTGTACATAATATTGACACTGCATACTATCTTCTTTTTAAGTACCTGTTAGCAGCAAGTTGATTTAAAGCAGAAAAATACATTCTTAAAAGGTGGTATTCTAGATTATTCACAGATTAGATAGGCTAACCTTTTTTTAAACTTAGTACTGAATTCAAAATTAAAATTTAAAAATTGTCAAGCTGTTGTGTATCACAGTAGAATTCAAAGGATCAGTACTCATCTACGTATAGTCCTCTTCCGTTGGGGTCTTAACAGATGTGGTCTGTATGAGCATTGTAGGTACACACACACATGCACTTTTCATATAAATAAAAGACCCAAACAGTAAAAATGGAGTAGATTCCTTGATTCTGTACTTTGTCTTAGTACTCTGTTGAAACTTATACTTCTTGTTATTCTTGAACTACTGATAACCTTAAATCATTAAAAATAAGAAAGCTATAAACTTAATTGCTCAGATCAATCTGATTTATTTCTTTTTTAATTCTGAAGATGTTTTCAAACATTTACCTCGAAAATCATTTGCCCTTTTAGATTTGTTCTGTGAGTGTGTGGGCTTGTCCCTCAGATGCCCTGCCCTATACACAGCTGGCTTGCAGTTCCTGTCTGTTCTCTTGACTGAAGAGGCAAGATGGCACTTCCAGGACAAAGACAAAGCAAGTTCCTTCTCTCATCCAACCATGGCATCTCTTCTTGATGACACTCAGGAAAACCAGAAGTCTCCAGACAGACTCAATGAAGTAATTCTTCAGGTGCGTGATTTCTTGATTCTTTTAAAACTGTATTTAGTGTTTAAATGAATTGACTCTCTGTCTTTGTCTTATTAAATTTTTTAAAAATTGTTTTAATTAAAGTTGTAATGCTTATTATGACTGTTTAATACAAAAGTATAAATAGACTAGCAATTAGAAAAAGAACTAGAGGTGTTTCCTAAGTTAATGTTACTCATTGCTTTCCACAATAGGATTATTAATTGAGTTTTTAATATTATGAATCTTCCTTTTAAATAGTTGTATGATCTTATGATTTTTCCTCCTCACTGAAAGGTGAAAAGGTGGTAGAATTGTGTATTGAAGGATTCGCTCAGCTTCCCCATCAGCCAGCTGCAAAGCTTGCTCCATCTCCTAATTTGTGGCAATCCCTCTGCTGCTTAGAGTTTGGAAATTTTCACTCCTTATCAGCCTGTGAGAGTTCTGGTCATGAAGATATTTATGTCATGGCTACTGGTATGTTTTGAGCACCAGCCCTAATTATGTTAAATTGCGAAAAGTGCTAGAGAGAGAGAGGATCCTCCCTGGTTCAGCTCGAATTACCTATAGAGGGCATCACAGGGCTCAGTGGACCCAGGTCCTGTTTGCTTCCTAGCTTTTTCAGCTGCCTCCACAGTCCTCCCCAACCTGGTCTCTTGGGGAAGGGTCCTCACAGCATTCTTTAAAAAACCACTTACTCTTAGGAGACCATAGCTTCCTTGTGGCCACCACCTCCCTGTCATCCCTCTCTGCTTTTCTTAGCTGAGAACAAAAATTGGATGTGATCCCAGTTGTCTCATTCCCTGTCAGAACAGGCCATTTCAAGCAATGAAATAGAAGAAGACATCAAAAGTCTACCAAGCAAGAAAAGCCCAAGACCAGATAGATTCTTAGCCAAGTTCTACAATACTTTCAAAGAAGTACTAATACCAATACTCCTCAAAGTGTTCGATGAAATAGAAAAGGAGGGAACCCTTCCAAACTCATTCTGTGAAGCTAGTGTCATCCTGATACCAAAAGCAGACAAAGACACATCAAAGAAAGGAAAATTTCAGACCGATATCCCTGATGAACATGGATGCAAAAATTCTTAACAAACTTGTGGCAAATCACATACAAAAACATATTAAAAAGATAGCCTA
The DNA here is from genome assembly GCA_020662805.1 of Glaucomys volans. Taxonomy (NCBI): domain Eukaryota; kingdom Metazoa; phylum Chordata; class Mammalia; order Rodentia; family Sciuridae; genus Glaucomys; species Glaucomys volans. The sequence goes on from JAJEJO010004620.1 coordinate 450,930, forward strand.
TCATGATCAAGTGTGGTTCATCCCAGGGATACAAGATTGGTTCAACATCTGGACATCAAAAATGTAACTAATCACATCAATAAACTTAAGAGTCATATGATCATTTCAATAGATGCAAAAAAAGGATTTGGTAAAATACAGTACCCCTATACTCAAAACACTAGAAAAAATAGGGGTAGTAGGAACATACACCAACATTGTAAAGGTTATCTATGCTAAGCACACGGCCAACATCATTCTAAATGGAGAAAAACTGAAAGCATTCCCTCTAAAAACTGGAACAAGACAGAGATGCCCTCTTTCACCACTTCTATTCAACATCGTCCTTGAAACACTAGCCAGAGCAATTAGAGAGATCAAAGAAATTAAAGGGATATGAATAGGAAAAGAACTCAAATTATCACTGTTTGTGGAAGACATGATTTAGAGGATCCAAAATATTTCACCAGAAAACTTCTAGAACTAATACATGAATTCAACAAAGTGGCAGGGTATAAAATCAACCCTCCTAAGTCTAATGCATTTCTATTCATAAGTGATGAATCCACCCAAAGAGAAATTAGAAAAACTACCCCATTCACAGTAGCCTCAAAAAAAAAAAACAAAAAAAAAAAACTTGGGAATCAATCTAAGAGATGGAAGGCCTCTACAATGAAAACTACAGAACACTAAAAAAAGAAATTAAAATCTTAGAAAATGGAAAGATCTCCCATGTTCTTAGTATTCAGAATTAATATTATGAAAATGGCCATACTACAAAAAGCACTATATAGATTCAATGCAATTCCAATTAAAATCCCAATGACACACCTCGTAGAAATAGAGATATCAATTATGAAATCCATTTGGAAAAATAAGAGACCCAGAATAGCCAAGGCAATCCTTAGCAGGAAGAGTGAAGCAGGAGGTATCACAATACCAGACCTTAAACTATACTACAGAGCAATAATAACAAAAACAGCATGGTATTGGCACCAAAATAGACATGTAGACCAATGGTACAGAATAGAAGACTAAGAAGCAGACCCACTTAAATATGTTATCTCACAGTAGACAAACATGCCAAAAACATACAGTGGAGAAAAGATAGCCTCTTCAACAAATGCTGCTGGGAAGTCTGGAAGAATGGAGGAATGTTGGATTGTGTAGAGGGAAATGAGGAGAGGGGAAGGAATGATGATGGAATGATGGTGGAATGAGACAGATATCATTACCCTTTATAATGTATGATTACACGAATCGTGTGTCTCTGCATTGTGTACCACCAGAGAAATGAAAAGTTGTACTCCATTGTGTACAGTGAATCCAAGTGTATTCTGCTGTCATGTATAACTAAATAGAACAAACATTTTTTTTAAGAAGTGAGTCAACATAGAGAGCTTTTAAACCATAAATCAGTGTTTCTCTATCATAAGAGAGATTGTTTCCTAAATGATCACTATAAAAATAAATATAAAAAGCATTTGAAAAAATGTACTAATGCATTTTCTGGGAGAGTGCCTGGGAGACTGGGAACAAAGACAAATGACCCAGGACTCCACATCTTCAGGGCACCCCGCCTCCTTTTCCCCCACTGCTTCCATCGTCTCTCTTCAGAAACTTATTGTGTACTAATAAAATGGCTTATCTTTGTTAAAAAAAAAAAAGAATGTAAGAGGCCTGATTTATTTCTCTTAATCCCAGTTTTTGCTGTATACAATTCTGAAGTCATTATGATTCTTGTTTTTTTCCCTAGAAGTTTGAATCTTTCTGTTTTCTCTAGTATTCTTCAATTTTCTGATAAAGCGCCTAGGTGTGGGTCTGTTTTATCCTCTGTGCTGGGCTCTCTTAAGGGTTCTTTCCATCTGTAAATTCATATTTTTAAAAATTTCTTCATTGACATTTCTTCTACTTCCATTAAGTTTTCTTCTTCCTGCCTAATCTCTCTTCTCTGTCTTTTTCTTTGTTTATTTTGCTCTGTATTCTGGTGAAGGTTTTCACAGATGTTGGTGACCTTGGTTGTCTGCTCCATTGAAGACTCAGATTAACGCCTACCAGCAGCCCTTGTGAGTGGGGCTTGTCAGCTCAAGGCTTCACTGTCCAAGGGGACTCGTGGCAGTCCTGCTGGCTCAGTCTTCTGGACCTCATCACATTCCCTAGAGCAGTCCTTTGATGTGTTGACTAGAAGTGGAAACACAATTGCTAAGTGTTTTGTCGGAAAGTAGGAGAAAAGAGCTGGGGTCTCAGAATTCAATTTGTAAAATTTCAATTGGTCCTTCCTGTTTCAGGCCACTGAAATGTATCCTAACCCACTAATATACCTACTCTGCCTGTGCAAAATACTTCCGATTTATCTTCTCCAGAGCCTGAACCTCCAGGATTTTGCAAGAGCTATAAGGAAGAGGAGTGGCCTGACTGTATAGAAATTGTTTGGGCAGTGGGCAGGGCCTGAGAGTAGACCGCTTATTAGAGACTTTTCCAACAATCCTCCTCCTTCACATCCAGGGGTAACTGCTGCTAAACTTCCTCTGCCTTCAGTAATTCAGTGTTGGACTGGGTAGTACTCAGCTTGCCCATTCACCACTTAGAATTCAGGATTTTTGAGTCTCTCCCATTTACTATTCATCCAGTTTCTTTCTAGTTTCTAGACTTTTGATGCCCACACAAGAGTGTGTGTATATAGTCCCCATTTTCACAATTTAATGGGGATTTCAAGAGGGGAGAAAAGACCCATCTGTCACACACCTGTTCCACTTGAAGTTTCTTTTTTTCCTCTCCTAATTACTATGCATGGAGGATGGGTAGTACTTTTTCATTGGGATCAGTTTGGCTTTTCTGAAATCACTAATACATGCAATTATGATGAGTATTTTAGGGCAATTTTTCTGTTAAAGGTGAAATTTACTTTTATAGACACTTTAGGATCCTCACAGGTAACTATAATAATCATACGCCACATTATATTTATCATTCTGTAATACTTCTCTACCTGTTTTGTTGTTGTTGTTTTACTTTTTTAAAAAATTTCTTTCACCTTCATAGTTACAGTTGAAGTGGTCTTTATCAAGCATCCTTGGGTCTGGGTATTTAAAATTTAAATGCTTGGCCACATAGGGACCTACCTGGTTGGAGGCAGCTGCCTAAGGGAGATATTTAAGATGGATTTGCTAGCCCTGGGAGGTCCCCACTGAACACAGGTTTCTTCCGTGGTAGGTCTCCAAGCACAGGCTAGTCAGAAACTGTAAGTGTACTATACTGTAGTTCATGTGAAATTATGTCATTTTAAGCTTGATTTTAGTGATATTATAAAGGTGAGTCATTTCAGAAATTATAAATTTGAATTATATATAATATTTATAAAGCAAAATGAGGAATTTATCTAGAGTTTTAAACTAGAATTTACGAACCCTTTGAAATCATAATAAAAACTGACGTATTTGTATCCACATGAGATCTTGCCTCTAAAAATTAAACCTAAATCTACTCAAGCCTTGAAAGCTAAGTCATCTAGCAAATGGGAAGTACAAAGGAAAAAAGGCAAGTTAAACATTATCAGAGAGGAGCCACAGATAGATCTGCAATGTGGGGCATCTGCAGGACCACTGATCAGGGTTAGACAAGGGTGCAGAGATGGGAGGAGACAGCAGTAATGGCAGGATACCTGTGGTGCTCGTGGGGATGGGTGGCGGGGCTCTCCAGGTAGAAAACAATTGCAGATAGGACGTCAGGGGTCAAGAAGACACTTTGGAGACAAAAGAGTAAAGGTAAATTTGAACTGGGTATTAGTTGATGCCAAGAAACAAGAAATTGTTATTAATTGTTTCAGGCATGAGAATTGGTTATGTATATTAGATGATATTCTGTATTAGGAGTTACTTCATAACCCTCAGCCAAAACAAATTTTTAAAGAGAGTATGGGGCTGTGTTATTATATTTTTCTACTTATGTATATGTTAGAAAATTTTTTTATAAAAATTTTTCAAATTCAAGTGTATGAAGGAAATATATACCAAAATATCAGTATCAGCATTTTCACAATAATAAGTGATTTTCCATTTCTGTAGAAACTTAAAAAATTGAATATTAAAGAAAACACATATGTGACAAGTACATGTTACTATAAAAGTGAAAGATAGGAGGAACCAAATCACACAGGATTATAGGGGTTTGTCCAATGGAAGAAAGGGTGGGGATGTTTCCCCAAAAGGAGGGAGGTTGGAATTGGATGACAGTCCTACTGTTGAATAGTTTTCCAAGGATTTGTTTTAATAATTTACATGTGTGAATGTGTGCGTGTGAGTACACACTCACATGGATACACTTTGGTTTGAGTAAGTACATGCTATGTGTTAATTTTACGTTTTTTTTCTATAGATGATGAGTCTTTGAGAGTGATTGTTGGTCTTTTCCATATTATAAATTCCTTATGCAGTCTTCTCCACACAGAGCATTCTCCAATATTACTGATTCATCAAATTCCTGTGGATTTCACATAGTAGTTGAAACCTGGCAATACCTTTTAGGTAGAACATGTCTTTCATTCACAACAGTTTTACTCCAAATTAAAATTTTCTTCAAGCCAATATGATCTGTATTCTCTGCAGTGCTATGAAGGCAAGTCCTCCAAAGATACCCTGAGAAGAGTTGCTGCAAATGCGTTGCTGTCACTTCTGGCCGTCAGCAGAAAAGCACAGAAACATGCTTTGAAAGGTGATCTACATGGCATATCACCTGTATATATGGCATGCTGTCAACTTGTGTGGTTTACTGGTTGCTCTTTGTAATTTTCTTTGAACTCATAAAGGACTTATAGCAAAATATATCAGTGTCACTAAAACAAAAACAAAAACAGATTTTTTCCACACAGAAACCAAGTAAACATTCAATTATTTTAGATTTTTCCATACAATTATGAAATTGTATGGAAAAAATTTATGGAATAAAACAATTATTTGTTTTAAGGTAATATTCATTACTTTAAAACAAAAATATTTTTCATGTAATTATTTTTATTTAATGTGTAATGGTTCTTACTCTAGAGACTCTATCTAAATAAGCAAACGAATGGTGATAAAAACAGCAGCATCAGGGGATCCTGTCTTTCCATATAAATTTTCCCTCTAAAGTTGAAAATTCTCATTTGAACATCAGGGAAAAGAGGTCTGACAGTAGAAAGAGAATAACAGCAAACCAGAGTTCATTAATGTAGATCGGAATTTACTACTAAAGCAAATTATGCAAGCCTCAAGCATAAATTATGTTTGGGGAATATCTTACTAAGGACTAAAACTATGTGGACCCAGATTTAGTTCTCCCCCCACACACCATGTTCCCATATGTATTAATTTCTTGCTGAAAACACTACAATAAGTGGGTCAGAAATATAATTTTTTGGGAGATTCTGATTGTATGTGGTTTTGTCTTATTTAGAAATGAAGTATCATTTTGACTTAACAAATTTTGTCTTTCAGCTGATCTCATCTACAACTGCATGGAGCAGATGAAGCACATTAATGCACAACTGAACCTTGATACTCTGCGGCCTGGGAAAGCTGCGCTGAAGAAAAAGGTGACTTTGCATCCTGCACTCCTGGGATAAAGGAATGAATGTACATGGTGACCATCTCTGCAGTGTCCTTAGGCCTGCAGATGAGTGTAAGGTTGAAGTGCGTGTCTGGTTCTGAGGAAAGGTGCAGTCTGATGAATTAATGGCACTTCTACATTAGGAGATTGTGGGTATTTCACACTTGAAGTTCTTTACATGCTCACTCAGGTGCTCGCACTCGCACGCTTTCTCTCTCTCTCTCTCTCTCTCTCTCTCTCTATATATATATATATATATATAAATGCACACACATACACATTACATGTATATACACTTATTGTACATATAAAATGTTATATATAATACATTATTTATGTAAAATGCATTACATATATAATACATGTATTTGGTGATATTTACATGAGCATGATACTGTATACCAGATAGGCTTTTTCATACTAAAAAAGAAGTCTCTCAAAGCAAGCCTGAGTTCTCTAAGTGAGATCTATAGCAGCTGTAATTTAGTAGGTGTTTACTATATGTCAGGCACTATTCAGATATTTCACGTGTGTTATCTTACAGACAAACACTCTTGAGCACATGCTCACACACTGGCATTTGATGAGACTAGAATTTGTCCCCACATCGGAGAGGTTGCAAAGCTGGTATTCGTAATCTCTGTTTATCTCCTTCTGTGACTTCTGAATGTCTCTTTTGGCACTGAGTCTGCTTGATTCATGTTTAAAATGCATTTTCATGTGAACATAATAGCATAATTATTATATAAGAGCTATGGTTAATAATTATGATCAATAAGATTTGTTACACAGACTTACTCATAAAATAAATGTATGTATGTATAAATATATAAATGTACAATTATACCTCTGAGTGGGTGGGTGTGTGTGTGTGTGTGTGTGTAAGGCCATTGTAGCAGCATTCAATGAAATAACTAGTAAGAAAATAAGGCAAAGCTTTATTTAATGATTTGATGGATGCAGGGGATTGAGTCATGTTTATTGATTTCTGTTCTTGCTTCTTTTCCTCTTTCCTCACTAGCCAAAAGCCCTTACTCCATCACTGAGAGAGTCAGCTCACACCTGATATGATTGAAAATCAGTCAGAACCTGCCTCACTTTATTGAGATGAAACATGGAGGCTATTACATATCCAAGTTCCTTCATGCTTGATAGAACAGAAATAGCTTTTCTGTGGTGGGTGCATTTCTTGAGACGTGTCATCTTTCAGAGATCGTTAGCTTGTCAGTTTCCTCAAAGTTATGGTGGTCAGGCAAGACTGGAGCACAGCTGCATTGTGCTGTGGCCCACAGGGGAGTGAGTTACTGTATATGAAAAGTGGAGCCTGCTGCGACGTTCAGCTTTCACCTTTTTGTTTAAACAGGAGGATGGTTTTATTAAAGAGTTAAGCATTGCCATGCAGCTCCTAAGAAACTGTCTTTATCAAAATGAAGAATGTAAAGTAAGTAGAGATCCTTTTCACAATGTTGGTAGCAGTATTTGTATTAAGCAGTTTAATTTTTATTGAGATAATAGAGGAGAAAAAATGGAAAACCTTTTGAATTAAAATTCAAAAGAGATGCATGGTGGATTGGCCCTTAAACTAATAGTTAATTCTCAGAAATGGATGTACCTAATCTCATTGTTATTCTCAATACTGATTTCATTTCTTGTATGAAAAAACATACTCTGTCTAGAAAATGAACATGTTGATCATATGTTCCTTAAATTGCATTAAATAAGACAGGACTAACAATTTACATTTCAAAGTAGTCTGATGAGAATTAAGTTACACTTATAGAGAGCACTGAAGATGGGGAAGAACATTGGGAATAACTCTGCCAAGCTTATGCTTTGAACACTGGGAATAACTTCTAGTCTATTTGATGCTGCATAAAATTGTGTAAGGTATATATGTTTATGAAAATGTGCTCATAAGTGCACATTCCTGCTTAGAATTCTCAGCAATGCAGGGAGGGAATCTGAATCCTGCTTAGAATTCGTTATGTCTCATAGTCTTACATATAGAGCTCCTATAAAAACTTCAGTTGAGCCATTTTATAGGAGTCTTTGTGTAGGTTTTTATGTCCTATGTTTATGACAATAGGACATAATGGGTAAAAAAGATGTCTGAACATATTGCTAGTAGTTATATTTATAATGCTGTCAGTGGTGATTGACTTTTATAATAACAACTGTGAGTTGCTTAAGAATTTTTTCACTTAACAATATTTAGAATGAATTGTATTATATTCAAATTATTTAAGTTGCACACACACACACACACACACACACCATGGTGGGAGAGAGACAAGGCAGAAAGTGGGCAGAGTTGATGAGAATGTTTACTTAACTGGAAATTACGATTTCTCGACCATATAAGTTAGTTATTCCTTGTTGGAGCATACGACTTTCCTGCATGATTTATGTTGCAAAAGCTGTTTTCTGCATTCTTCACTGACTAGCAAACCCTAGTCACCCTGGTGTTGAAAGTCAGGCTGTGCTCAGGGCAGCCACATGTATAGCCTTATGGCCATAGGGCAGGAATGAAGAATCTGTCTACTGGATCCTTTTTTGTCCTTCCTTTGGTACTGTGAGTTAAATCCAGGGTTACTGAGTCACATTCTCAGTCATTTTTTATTTTTTATTTTGAGGCAGTGTCTCACTTAGTTGCTTAGAGCCTTACTCAGTTACTGAGGCTGGCCTCAAACTTGCCATCCTCCTTGTTAGCCTCCCAAGCTACTGGGATTGCATATATGAGGCACCATGCCCAGCTGTCTACAGGATTCGGATTCCCTCCCTGCATTGCTGAGAATAAAGATAAATTCAACTTTTGTCTTATGTTAGTGACAGTGTTTTGAATTTAAATTTAATTTTGTATTTTCATTTGTTCAGACTCATGGCTGTCCTTACTTCCTTTCCATAACAGGAAGCAGCTCTTGGAGCTCATCTGGTCCCTGTCTTGCATGCTCTCTGGCCTTGGCTTTTGATGGATGATTCACTGATGCAGATTGCTTTGCAGCTACTTTGTGTCTATACTGCAAATTTTCCAAATGGTAAATAAAGCCCAGTATTGCCTTTTAGTAGTAAACTAGAGTGCTTGCTTTTGTACTGGTTATTTTAATTATTAACATTATGTTAATGTTAAGGTGGACAGGAAGAACATACATATTTTGAAGCATTTCTATTATTTATTAAGGATACATTATTAGTCAAAGACAGGATTTCTTATAGGGATTATTAGCACAGACAAATATCTTAGAAATATGTTCGTTGACATGAGAGACTCATTGGACAGTTTGGAAAGAGTCAAGAGAATGTACTGGTGGAAGGTAGGAAGGAAAGAAGAGTATCCAATGATGAGCCTCATTTGGGGAAATGAACCTGAGTGCATAGTAGTACCATTACTAAAATGGTGAAGATCTGGGAGGAACAGATTTGACTTGGAGAAAAAGTAGAAATCAGTGTTCTGTTTTGTCATGTTAAGTCTGAGGTGTATATTCAAGCAAGTTAAAATACTAAGGTGAAATTGAATTCATTGGAGATGTGAAATATGTTGGGAGTTTTATTAGTTATATATTGCTGCTTACCAAATTACCCCAGAATTGAGCACCTGTACACAGTCATGTACATCTCAAGCCATCTCATGGCTTCTGTGAGTCAGGAATCTGGGAGTAGTTTAGGCGGAAGGTTCTGATTTTCTCACCAAATTTCTGCTTTCTTCATTATTCATGAGAGGGAGCAAAGACAAGAGGTTTTGAGAAGAGAGGTGGGGATGGCTGCTTTAGGGAAAAGCAAGCAAACATTGTAGGGAGTGAAGCAGGGTTGCTGGCTGTGAAGCACCACACTTATGGTAAGGTTTGGCTGATCAGAGTGTGTGCATGCTTTCTTCTGGCAACATGTAACTGCTCAGCCAAGGGGTTTCCAGACAGTGAGGTTTTCCAGGAAGGGACTGAACTCCAGACAGGTGGGAGCCCATCTCGTCATTGCCTCATGCTTCTGGTAGCTTATTCCTCTGCCTGGTCTGACATCTCTAGGAGCACTCTCTCTCAGAAGCACACTCAGGTCGTCCCCAGACAACATGGAAGATAGAAACATGCCATCACACTCTTGAGCCTTTAACTGTCATTGTGTATTTGATCCTTGAATAGGACTGTCCTTATCTTCTTTCTGCTCAGAGAGTCTCCTCTCAGTGCATCTTCCAGCTCAGCGTCCCCCTCACTGTGTGACCAGTTCAGGTTAGCTCCTCTCCGAAAGCAGCATTGGTCTGTGCATGGTCCTCCTTGATCTTACCCTTACTCTTTAATTTAGGGTTTAAGGAAGTATGGAGGAATAATGAGTCAGTTGCTAAATATTAAACAAAGGAAATACATGCTTTTGCACAAATCTTATGAAACTATAATTTATTATTTTTATACTTAAAATTGAAGTTTATATCAGAAGTGGTTAGGTTACCACCCGCTCACGAAAGAAATATTTTATTTTTCAGTCTAGTTTGTTTCTGAGCAAAACTCTATCATACATTTCACAGAACCATTACTGGTAACATTGGTATTTTAATACAGTTCTAAGTTATGAATACAGGAAAGTTTGCTCTGATTTTTGTGTTTACTTATTTTTTATGAGTTATTTTACAGAATGTCTTGATTCTGATGTGATTATGTACAAGTCTGCCTTCTTACCTGAGCTTTTACAGGTTTATTCCACCTTTGGTTTATGTTATAGTGCAGTCTTATAAATTAAACATTAAACTGTATTTCTAATTATTTTCTGAATATCTTTCTTCCTTGGTACATCTCATATGGTTATTTATTGAAAAAACTCTGGAAAGCCAGTACCTGCCACTACTGGCTCTTGCTGCCTTTAAGCTGCGTGACTTTAAACAACCACAGGCTTTTCTACACTAGGTCTTTACCTGTCTCCCATGGACAATTGCATTTGCACTACCCCTGGCCCAGACACCTTGTGTTCTTCATTTGTCTCTTCGGTAAAATGAAGGCATTAGACCAAGTGACCTCCCATTTCTAAAATTCTGTTCTTCCATTCAGGCTTTTATTGAGGTGTTTTCTCTAGGAACTATTAAAAAACCTATTATGCTGGTTTTATTCTTTTTTAAAAAGCTGGTATTTTAAAATGCTCTATTGTGTTTATTAGGCCCTCAGTGAGGACAGTAAATATATTAGGTTGTAGGTAGACATCAGCATTAGCCTTCAGTGCTGATTTTCAGTTCATGGGTTAGAGACCAAGTCATTTTTGGATAGACAGATACACTTTACTACATAGTGTTTTTAACACTAAACAGTATAACCAAGAAGGTAGTGTAACTGGCTGCTGTTTTGAAGGTTGCAGTTCTCTTTGCTGGTCAAGTTATGGACAGTATCCCGTTCATGCTGCACACAAAGGCGCCTCTAGCAGCTCTCTGATGCTGTGTATCCTAAAGCTGGCCTCTCAGATGACTCTGGAGAACACCAATCTTCAGCAGATGGTTTTTATGTTTCTTTCGAACCTGGCCTTGTCTCATGACTGTAAGGGGGTAATTCAAAAGGTAAGTACTTAAATTGTCCTGCATATCATAAAAGAGATACTCTATAAAAGAATTCTTCCAATCAAAAGTTTAGAACTCAGTTAGTAGGATAGATTTGTTATAATTTTGAGAGTTTTTTAAAAGAATTATAAAAGGATTAAGAGGTTCACTGTTGATAGACAAGTGACAGAAGCTAGACTGTGATCTTGCCTTTTCCTTTTAGTTTATCTTTATTAATTTCTGGATTTTGTTTTATTGCTCTCAGAAATGGTGATGTTCAAAAGACTGCTGCCTTACATTTATTGAAGATCATAAAAGTAATATATGTGGTCTTTAAACAGACCAAATTGAGCAGTAACAATATCAGTTCAATTTACATTGACAAAATGGTTTATGCTATTACAGCCCCCTTAGCCCAGTTAGACTTTAACTTCTTTATGATCTAATAGGCAATTTTATTAGTTCTTTGGGACTCCTATTCCAAAACTTGATTCTTACCACTGATTTTTACTTTGGGTACTTTAAAAGGGAGGGAACTAGTTACACAAATTTCTCGTATACATGTGCAGTGAAGATCTGCATTTAGATGTACATAAATAGAGTCCCTAGTTTTTGAAAATTCCTTAAAACTTGAATATGATCAGATTATCTATTACTTACATGTAATTATAATTCGAGTGCTACTGTTTCTTTTGCTTGAAGGCCAAGATAAATTGCAAAGGTTGGCAGTATCTGTAAAACTTGAGTCTCCTTTTCCTCTACTGTTTCATCTCTTTGAAGCCCCAAATGATACTTTGTTATCGCCAAATAAATAGAAATATCTGTCTTACTAGGAAATGTAATTGTCATTCTTACTATGGAAGATGATTTCAGAGATGTGCTGAAGCCAACTCCACTGGCTCTTGGATGTCATTGTTAAATTTTCAGAAATTTTCAACCTTGTTAATATCATGTTATCTTGAAATCAGCCATGGTGGGATTTTTCATACCCTATACTTTGTCAGAAACATTCAGGGATCCCTCTAACCCTCAGTGGAACCAGTTGCTATTTATCAGCATATGGCTGGGTGACTTCTTCATATATATGTTTACATGCATGTCTTTTGTGTGTTTGTGTGTGTGTGAGCTTGTCAGTTGTGTTGGTATATGTATATGAATAAATTTCATATATGTATTCAAATATGTGTCTATGTCACTTCCAAAAGAAGTCTTCTTGAACTAGGTGTATGTGATTGCCATCCTGCCGAATGGGTGAGAATGTAGTGAGAACACAAATTGGAAGCATGTAGTGGGAACACAGAGCTGCACTTAGAGAACACGCTAGTAAGAAGCAGAGCAGGAACTTCCAGGGGGAATCTCAAGGCCAAGTCTCACTGGTGTGTGACTCTGAGTGAAGACTTATTCTCTTTATGCCTCAGTTGTATTCTTTTTGTTTTGGGAGGTTGTTTTTTTTTTTTTTTTTTTCATTTTTATAATAATAGGTTAAACAAAATGATCTCTAAGGTACCGTGAGCTCTCACTTTGTGATTCTGGTGCTATACTAAAGAACATTCCGATTAACCATAATCACATTCAGAGCATAACAATCAAGTCATTTTCTTCTGTTCCAGTGAGGAAACTCCCAAGACTTCTGCATTAAGCAGTAATGAGCCTGGACGTTAGAGTTCCACCTCTCTGTCACCCATAAGTGGGCATGAGGATGCTAAAGTTCCGCCTCTCCATTACTTATCAGTAGGCATTAGAAAATGCTGCCAGAGCTATTATTCAACTCAGATTGTAAAATGTCTGTTCTTTCTGCCATGATGAGTTTCTGCACTTTCTAACTAGTGCATAAAATTTTTAAAAAATATCTTTAGACCTAGCAAAGAGAAGGGATGCCCACAGGATGTTTGCATTTTAAAGCACTGGCATATACTTTATCACTATGGTCATCCCTTAATCTCCAATGTCATGGTAAAATCTAGCTGAATTGGAAAGGTAGGGTGTGAACCTGAGAGCATCAGTCTGGGCTGAGAAATGAGAAGTAGGTATGAGTGATAGCTCATACTGTTCAAAACAGGCATGTCATTTTATAGTGTATTTGTTGCTTGGAAAACATAGCTAATATTTTTGTAGCCCATTTTATGTGTTTAATCAGGGTTCTTTTTTGTAAAAGTCTTAAGATTAATTTTATAAATTAAAGCTAGCATTTTGATTTAGGTCCAGGAGAACCCAAGAGATAAGTTGGAGTATGTTAAACAGGGAGAGATAAGTTATTCTGTGCAGTTGTAAAAGTTAAGTGAGTGCATTTCACTTCTAAAATGTCCAACCACCTCTGGTTTCCATAGTGTCATAGTGGATTTCTACTTGATACAGTACTTTTATATTTTGTTTGCATGTAGATGATTCTAGACAATAATATATTGTCTTTCATATAGTTCAGAGATGGTAGGATTTCGTGGAAGGAACTTTATTTGAAGGCTGAAATTACTCTTATAGTTCAAGTAATAGAGCTTTCTCACCTGTAAGTTTAATACAATGACACATAGCCATGAGAAATTAATTTCTATAAGGATAAGCAAGTGGGGTAAAGTGAATATAGAATGGAACCATAGATTTAAAAAAAGAAAACACTTGTAGCTATAATGATACAAAATACCTTTGCTATTACCAGGGTTGTTAACTACTTTTCCAAACTGAGGTTTTGTTTCTTTTTTCTCCCCATAGGAAATTTTTTAATGAGTAGCAAAACTGCTAGAAGGCAGACAAAAAGAGAAAATTCAAGAGGCCTAACGTAATCCCCAAAGTGAATTATCAATCCTAAATAATTGAGTTGACCATAGCTTACTGCATCTATCATCAGGAGGAGAAAAAAATGAGCAGGAATTAAAATTTGAGCACTATTTTGTTTTTCTTATCTTTTTCACTTATACCTGGAAATAATATAGATGAAGTATTTAGTATTGGGAGGAAAGAGGAATTTAGGTTGGAGAAATAATGCTAGCTAATTGGTCACAAAGGGACTAGGAAAATAATGACAAAGACCCAAGAAGAAAATAATGTTCTCTCTGTTTACCCACAGAGTAACTTCTTACAGAACTTTCTGTCTCTAACATTGCCAAAAGGAGGAAACAAACATCTCAGTAATCTGACCATTCTTTGGTTGAAGTTACTCCTGAATATATCTTTTGGAGAAGATGGGCAGCAAATGATCCTGAGGCTTGATGGCTGCTTAGACCTACTGACTGAGATGAGCAAATACAGGCATAAGAGCAGCCCTTACATACCACTTCTTATTTTTCATAATATTTGCTTCAGTTCTGCAAATAAGCCCAAGATTCTGGCTAATGGTAAGTATTCATTACTTACCATTACACACAAATGTAATGTGCTTTTATACATGTGATTATTCACAGGCTATTCCATTCAGATTAAAACACAGAATTATTTTATAATTTGCCAGGTATTTATGACACACCTGATGTGTTGGAGGCGGGAGCTGGAGGAACAGGTCAGGCAAGGCTCTGCTTCTGCGAGCTGCCTGGAGTCTCTGGATGTTAGTAAATCATGTCATCCCCATGGACAAACTAGATACAGGAGGAGGAACTGTGGGTAGGGGTGCTTGCTGACCTTGCCTCTCCTTGTTCCTGCTCAAAGGCCCCATTGCCTCCTCTCTGTCTGAGCAGATACTGCCATGTCAGTGGGTTGCAGACCCACCAGTTCAAGTCGGACCCTCCCTCCCACCTGTCCCCTCCCACCACTCTCTTCCCCTTTCCCTTTGTTGTGTTTCTCCATTTCATCAACACGAAGGTACACTCTGCATTTCAAGTGTGTATCTCTTTATTCCTGGACTCCTCCCTACCCCCAGAGCACAGAGTCTTTGTAGAGTCCACTGTCTTTTCCTTCCATGTTTTTCATGTAATCTTTTCTCAATGACTTTTTTTTCATGAAACACAGTTTCCCTGTGAATGGAAATGATTCTGCTTTTGTTCTGCTGTGTGCATAGTAATGATTCTGTTTTCCTGATAATAATTATTGAATTTCAGGAAATGTACAGAAACATTTTTGAAGTTCAGTCAGCTTTTAACTCACCTCATTAACTACTCCTCGTTCTCCCTGCTCCTCCACTGACACTGTGCTTTTTGTTGCTGGGGGATGTACAACAGTGGTTGTTTTCATTCTATTCTGCTGTGTTTGCCTCAGTCCTCACATTTGTAAAATGAGGAAAACGAGCCCTACTTCTGAGCAGTGAGATGGCACAGGAACCTCACTTGCCATTCCTGATCCACTGGAGCTACTTTATTCTTTATTCATCTTTCTCAGAGTGGAATTTTTTCTTGTGTACTTCTTACTACACTTAATTATTGAGAGAGTTGGGAAAAGGAAAGACTTTTAGGGAACTGAAGGAGAAGCCTGCATTTTCCACTTCTAGATGTCTCTGAATTTATTTTCAGCATTTCCTTGTAGTCAGGAGTGCTCTCTCTCCTTTATTAGCTTAAAGGAGATGGATATCTTTTAGTGAGAAGGAGCTGTCCCGGCTCCCACACACGTGAGCTTAGTGTCCTCTCCAGGCAGTGTTAACATGGGAGGCAACAGCTGTGCAGGTTCTGTGTGGAACTGTTAAAGGGGTATCACAGGCCTTGCCCCCTTTTTCCTCATGGGGATCCAGAGCAGAACCTCAGCAGGATCATCTAGCTTAAAAATCTACCAGGAAAGCAGACATGCCTCTGATCAGTAGAACTCAGACATCTGGTGTAGATGGTTAGGAGTGAAATGTGCATTGGGATTTGGGCTTGCTCTTAAAAATAGATCCATGGTGTTCTTTGTTTCTGGTAATGTCAGGCTAATTCTCCTTTGAAAATAATAAAAATATGCTAGATACTTTTTAAAATTTACCACCAAAAAGAAAACAAAACACAAAAAGGCTGAAGAGAGAGTGGGAAACTTTCAGGCCAATTTCAATCAAAATGCATTCCCCGGGAAGGTTAAGAACTATGTGGAAAATTCTTTTGCCCAAGGGCAAATGCTAGTACTGTATGCCTGGTTTTTCCCTTCACGAGTGACAAGAAATGAGGGAACAGATGTCAAAACCCTCCAAGGTGGGACTCTCTGAATGAAACTGGAACTCTAGAGAACCATTCTTTTAGGAGAAGAGTAAATTAGAATTGAATTCTTCCCCTAATCATCATCCAGTTAAGAAAGGTGAAAAAAATAAATAAAATGAAAGTCAGCCTGGGCATCACAAATTTCCTCCCACAGCTCAGCACCCAGGAATGCTTGGTCTGAGCGGTTTGAGAATTTGGTTTGAGGGGATCCCTGAGTGATAGCTAGTTCTCCTGAATACTTAGGAGAAGCAGAACAAGTTTATACTAGACTCAAGAACTTCTACAAATAATTTTTCAAAGTATTAACCAGTACAAAGTTAATCAGGTACATTAGTAAACTCGGCAACATGAACTAGAATCAGTAGAGGAAAATATGCCAACTTCTCTCTGCCCGGACTTCAGATATTAGTATTATAAAATACAGACTTAAGAATAATTTTACTAATACCATATTAAGAAAAGTAAATGACAAGCTTGAAAATGCCTTCATGTACTGGGAAACTGAAAAAATAAGAGATCTGAAACAAGAACTAAATAGAATTTCTAGACCTTCACTGAACAGTATGATAACCTGTTAGCCACATGTAGCTCCCTGAATTTAAATAAATCAAAATTTAATATTAGGGTTGTCAGTCACAGTAGCTACATGTGGCTAGTAATTATCTTATTAAACAGCACTAATTATTATAAATACAAATATTATAGGCAGTTGTATCAGCATTATTCTAGAACTTTAATAGTAAAATTTAAAAATTAATATGCACATCTAGTATTGATAATATATACAAGTTAGATGTAGTAGAGAAGAAAATTTAGGAATTAGAAGGTAGATCAGAAAAATAGTATCTAGAATATATCAATAGAAAGCTGAGAAGGAGAGAAAGGATTAAAAGAATAAGAGGTAAATGGCCATTACATGAGACAGTCTTAACCCTGTGTTTATTGAAGTCCTAGGACAGGCGAAAGGTTGGGAGAGGAAAACACTTAGAGATAATGATAAAAACTTAAAAACTAGTCTAAGACCCTAAAAAACAGATTCAAGAGATCCAGATAACTCCAAGCAGATAAATAAAAGTAATTCATTCCTAGACACATCAGAGTCAAACTGTAGAAAAATAAAACAGGTGAAATGGACATTTTCCTTGAAAGAACTAACTTAGAAAAATTTATTCAAGAAAAAATAGAAAATCAAAAAGTCTAATAACAGTGAGAGATATTTTAATTAGTAAAAAAAATCTAACCATATAGGAGATCCTAGATCTAGCTGGTCATGGTGTTATACACCTGTGATCCCAGCTACTGGGGAGGATCCCAAGTTTGAGGTCAGCCTGGGCAACGTAGCGAATTCTTGTCTCAAAATAAAAATTTGAAAAAGCTGGGGGCATATAGTTCACTGGTAGAATACCAGAGAGTTCAATCTCTGGTACTGAAGAAAAAGAAAAAAGGAAAGAAAGCAAAGAAAAAATCTTAGACGATGGCTTCACCAGTAAGGTCTACTGAAGATCAAAGTAAAAAATAATTCCAAACATACACACTCTCTCCCAGAGTAAAGAAAGGAAATAATTGTTGATTTTTTGAAGTTCCTGACAAAGGCACATAGTATTCTGGTAAATATTTCAATTCTTGCAGGGTGAAAGGGGTGGAATATATATTGACTCAATATATAATTGACTCAATATTATAATTGACTCAATATATAATTAAATTATATATATAATTTTATTGTGGATATGTAAGTATATTAATTTAACTGGTAAAAAGGATGGATAGCATACACTACTCCTTACCCCTGTGCATAGTGCACTCATAAATCTGAAACCTCTTTTAGTTTTATCAGTAATTCAAAATTCATTCATAGCATTTGTTGATTTTCATGGTGTAAATATCTCATTATCACTGATGTCAGGCTACCAGCATGGCATCCCTAAACTTAGAATCATTAAATCAATTATATTATAAAGAAAGGTAATAAATATTTAAAACTCACTATTTCACTCACTATTTCATAATTAACTATATTTAAGTTTTATATATTCTCCTGAGGTTATTTATACATTTAAATTGTACTGATTTATTAAACTTAAAAATGTTTTTTGAGCTTTTTTCATATACATGTTTTTAAAATGTGTTTTAAATAAGTTGGTTCACTATCAGAGAGGGCCACATTAATTGACCACATTAATTGACCTATGTATATACTTCAGACATTTTAAGACAGTAACTAGTTGAAGGAGTTATGATATAAACTTAGATAACAGGGCACCATGTTCTGAATGTTTGGTATAATACGTAAAAGCATTGCTTGCTGATACTCATCTAGAACACGGTGGAAATCACCCTCCCATTTGCCAGTGTCCTTGCTGAGTACCAGATACCAGCTATAGCCTCACATGGTAAGTTATGTCTGATAATTGTTTCTCTGAGTAGTTATGGATAGATCATGATACAAGAAAACTAAAGGGAGTTAGATAGAGCAGATGAGGTGTGCGGGCAGTAGGGGATCGGAGTGGCAGGAAATTGCTGTCCCACATATACCTCCCACATCACCTTTCCCCTGCACAATTTGAGTTCTCTTGATGTTTCTCTCTCTCTCCCTCCCTTCCTCCCTCCGCCCTTCTTTTTCCTTCCTCTGAAAGATTTAAAATTTCTTAAAAAAAAAAAAAAAAAAATCAAGTAGAGGCACCTAAAATTTTTGTTTAATTATGAAATATTTTATCCAGTTAGCCTCTGTAATACACTAACACTGTGGTTGGAGTACATGTCAGTGAGCAGACACAAACCTTGCCATTTAGCAGGGCTAGTTTAATTAGCTGCATTCCTGGGGAGCAGGGATTGGTTAATACGCGTGTCCATGTAGAGAATTCCCAGTAACGAGTGGCTTGGCATTAAAAATGCAGCATGCTGAAATCACACAATTTGGAGGGCAAATAACATGATACAATTTATGGTGATACATAAAAGTAGATAATAAAGTAAGTTCAAATATTATTCTAAAATACCCTGACAATTTCTTAGAAGTGGATCTCTCTCTTCATCATCATTTGAAATGAATAGACTGGTACAGATAACTAGTAAGTATCCATGTTTTGCTCAAGCTGGCTTTGTAAAGTGGACATATCTTGTGTGTTAGTATGCCTTTTAAATCAGTTTTTTCCTCCAGTACACATACATCCACCCACACAAAAATTCCTTTAAAATATTTAGCTCTTTTTTGAAAGAAGTAATCAGTGTAGTATTTCTCAACTGTTTTACCTGTAGCCCATGCTATGATATATTGTATGTTGGTCTTTATGTTTTTTGATGACAGAAAATGTTTTCCTGCATACTCAAATGGGAGCGATCATTGAATAACTCATTAATATAATTCATTACGTACTTAATTTTGCACTACTGTTGTCCTTAAGTGAATGTTCCTCTGTTGAGCTTGGACCAAGAGATTTGTGCCTGTCATGAAAACGCTGTTTTTGAGGTTTTCTTCCATAAAGCTCAAGTGGTCATGGTGCAGTGATACCGACTTGGTGTATGTACTCTAATGAGGAAAGAAGTATGAGGGATCCAAAATAAGAACGCATTTAATGTCTAGGACTAAATTTCATTTTTTAAATGTGTTTATTTTTAATGTTTCTATTTTTAGAAAAAGTCATTACTGTGCTAGCTGCCTGTCTGGAAAGTGAGAATCAAAATGCGCAGAGGATTGCAGCAGCTGCGCTTTGGGCTTTGGCTTATAATTACCAGAAGGTCAGTTTTAAAGATCATTCTTATGCATTGGGGGCAAACAGCCAAGCCTGTTAGGATGCATCCAAGGGTTCCAGAGGAGTATCAGGAAAAAAAAAAAAAAAAAAAAAA
>JAJEJO010004621.1:0-37309 GCA_020662805.1 Glaucomys volans
TTGTAATTGAAAGAGTGCACAGGGTAATAGTAGGAAAGTCCTAAATTCTACTGGGATGGCCTGCCCATTTTTTTTCTTTTTGTGGTTCTGGGGATAGAACCTAGGAATGTGGGCATGCTAGGTTAACTAAACTATACCCCCAGCCCTGCAGATGGCCCTTCTTGAATGTCTTTAGAACTTGAGAGAGATTGATTCTGCTTCCTTATTGAGAAGAAAATGATCTTGAACTAATAATGTAAACTTTCTGCAGTTAATACATTTTAGTATTGTTTCTCTCAATGCAATAGTGTTTTAAGTTCTTTCTGGAGTTGAATTAAAGTTAATTCGTTTTTTTGAGTCTTTTTGATACATCTTGTAGATGATTTCTAAGCTGGAGGCTATAGAACTGTTACTTTTGGGTAGTTCCTTTTAAATTATTGTGGTCTTGGTGTGTGATTTTCACTAATTGTTACTAACAGTCTTTATCAAGTGAAAGTATTTCTCTAATTCACTTCATGATTTCTTCAAGGTTGCATTTGTTAAGAGAATGTTATTTTCTTGGGAAAAGAAAATTATGCTTTACTTTTAAAACAGTAAAAAACAGAAGTAAGTAGTGGGAAGAGGTGGTGATCTTCACAGTATCTGCCTTGACACCTTCGAGGCCTTGACACCTTTTTCCCTGAATGATTGGTGGCAGTATGGAAGGATATGATCAGATGGACAAAGCTCTGGTGCAAGAATATGTGTTCTATGTGTTTCATGGATATTACTTAATAATGTCTCTCTTTCACCTCCCTAGTCCTTCTAAGATTTCTTTTGAGATTGAAGACTGGAAAGAAAAGTACAAATTATAATAGATCTGCCTTCTTATTAATAGAATAGTTGAGGCTTGATGCAGTAGTAAAATTGAAATGAGAACCCAGATTTTCAGTACACCTCCCTTCTTTCCACCTATTAGAACTGTTTTCCTTCCTTTTTTTTTTTTTTTTTTTTTTTTTTGTTCTTTGTAATGGTAAGAGAAGTTTTCCCCTTCCTTCCCAGTCTAGGGCAAAGTATGTATATCTATATATATATATTTTTTTTTTAATATATTGGCAAATTAGTCATGGTGGTATATGCCCATAATCCCAGTGACACAAGAGGCAGAGGCAGAAGGATTGCAAGTTCAAGGCCAGATTTTGCAACTTAGACCTTATATCAAAAGCAAAATAAAAAGAGCTCAGGGTATATCTCAGGGGTAAGTACCCCTCAGTTCAGTCCCCAGTACTGGGGGAAAAAAAAAAAGTTGGTGTAATCATCAAAACTGGCACTCTGAGACTGAGTATGGTGGTGCACACCTGTCATCCCAGTACTTGGGAGACTGAAGCAGGAGGGTCACAAGTTCAAGGCCAGCCTGGGTACTTTAGTGGAACCCTGTCTCAGATTTTAAAAAAAAGAGAGGGGGGTGTAGGTCATTAGTAGAGCACTTGTCTAGTATGTGAACAGCCCTGGGTTCAATCCTTAGCACCACCCAAAACAAAACCAAAAACCACAAACAAACTGGTGTTCTGTGTGGAGATGAATTTTTCCTGTAATAAATGGACTTCAGGTTGTAAGAATGTTGATATGTACCTGTATACATGTTGGGATGGTTTGATGAAATTTTCTCCATGAAAGAATAAAAGGGTAAGTAGCAAAATGTACAGTAAACAGGTAGTGGGTGATCTGGCACGAAGGCATCCTGTTATACAATTCCAGGGAACACCTTTTACATTGTATTCTAGCAAAAGCCTTCATTCTTGGCTGTATTGCTGATTTGATTTTAAAGTACTCTATAGTTAAGTCAGTTCTGTCAATAGAACAGTAATGTAGTATTTTTAGGTATCATTTTGTAGTAATTATTGCTTATAGTTAGGTGAGCAGTTATTTTTCATGTGTCCCCCTTTGGGTCTCACCTATATGTTAGAAGTCCCTTAGACACATTAGTCTTATCTTGTCCCAGGATGAACTCTGATTGTGACCTTCAGCTTTGTTCTCTTCAGAACCAAAACAGAGCAATAGACTGGGTATTCAAGAAAGATAGGTACCTTTTATTTATTTTTCTATGGAAAATCTGGACTTTTTTTAGAACAGAGCTTTTTTTCTTTTTTCTTTTTGGTTGTAGATGGATACAATACCTTTATTTTATTTATTTATTTTTATGTGGTGATGTGGTGCTGAGGATCAAACCCAGAGCCCACACACGTGCTAGGCAGCACTACCACTGAGCTACAACTGTAGCCCCAAGTCTGGACTTTTTATTCAGACTACATTATTCCAAAATGAGTTACATTGGTAGCCAAGTGAGGTTTTACAAGATGTAGATGGAGAACATGATCTTAAACTGCACCTCATTTTACTGTTAACAGAAACTTAAATCTTGAAAACATTTATTAAGAACTACCTGAAAAATATGATTTATTCCTGGAAAGATTCTAAATTTTAGTTTCTGAATCAAGCCTCAGCAGCACAATGTATACTTCAGTTATATGGTTTTGATAGCTTGTATACCCTTTCCTTACCTAATATTGGACGCCTGGGTTCAGATCCCTGCTGTGCTATTTACTGTTTGACTCTCTGTCTCTAGTTCCTCATTTGAAAAATCAGAGATACAGTACCTTCCTTGTAGAATTAGGGGATTAAATGATGTAAGATTTGTAAGGTGCTTCAAACACTACCTTGGACACAGTAAGCATTTAATAAATATTGGTGATAACCATGGTGATGGTATTGTCTCCCACGTTGCTTTGTATGCCCTCTTTATAAGAACTTACAGGGTGCCCTCAGAAACTCTGCTTCAAGCCGGGCGTGGTGGCGCACGCCTGTAATCCAAGCGACTTGGGAGGCTGAGTCAGGAGGATCTTGAGTTCAAAGCCAGCCTCAGCAACTTAGCGAGGCCCTAAGCAACTCAGTGAGACCCTATCTCTAAATAAAATACAAAATAGGGCTGGGGATGTGGCTCAGTGGCCGAGTGTCCCTGAGTTCAATCCCTGGTTCCAAAAAGAAAGAAACTCTACTTCATCTGAGCTACTTATAGAAAAATGCAAATGAATGTAATCTTTGCAGGGAGGGACTTGTTCATAGGAACTCTGTATTAGGTACATTCTTATTTTCAGGCTCTCAGTTTCTCCCTCCTAAATTTTCACATCCATATGCTTTACTTACATGGTTGAATGACTGATTTTTTGAGGCAGGGTTTCTCTGTGTTGCCTAGGCTAGCTTGGAACTTATGATCCTTCTGCCTCAGTTCTCAAGTACATGGGATTACAGGTGTGTTTCACCACACTTGACTTGACTACTTCCTTGATCTTTTTTTTTTTTTTAATGAAGGAGAAATTATGTATCAGACCTTTCTTTGACTCTGCAGCCTAATTCTGGACTTCATTCCTTCTGTCCATTACCACTGTTGCCTCTTGTCCATTTAGTTTTTCTCAGCTAAAAGTAATGATGAACAGGGATTTGTGGGTTAAATGTATGTCTCTAGCATCATTGTTGAAACCTGTGTGTATGGAGTCCACTGATATTCAAGCCATTAACTATATAATTGGAAAACACAAATTTAGAGTATGTGATCACTAAGCAGTGAAGATTGGACCCTTAAACTGATCAGATTGAGTTCCCTTTAAAGCTAGGACTGGAAGTTGTAGGATATTATCTCTGTGGGAAACTGTTGAGTTTTACTCTTCAGTTGGCCCTCAATATCTGTGGATTCAACCAAAAATGTTATGTTGTTGCTGGCATGCACTGTACAGTTAGGTCTAAGCTGGTGTGTTTATATTGAACATGTAGTCTTATTTTTCTTGTCATTATTCCCTAAACAATATAACAACTACTTACATAGCTTTTATGTTGCATTAAGTATGCATTCTTCCCACCTAGGTTATATTCAAATATTGCACTATTTTGTAAAAGGGACTTGAGCATCTGTGGATTTGAGTATTCTTAGGGCTTTGTAACCAGTACCCTGGGAGTACTGAAGAATAGCTCTATTTTATAACTAAGGAAACAGGATTTGCCTGAAGCTGATCCTCTGTCATTTAATGTTGAGCCTTATTTGTGTGAAACTGTCACATATTTGATGCATTCCTCTCTGTTGCTACATTTTAGAAAAAGCAGGCTGAGCCAGGCATGGTGACTCGTGCCTGTAATCCCAGCTACTTAGGAGACTGAGGCAGGAGGATCCATCATAAGTTCCAGACCATCCTGGTCAACTCCTTTAGACCCTGTCTCAGAATAAAAAATAAAAAGGGCTCAGTGGTAAAGCACCTGTGAGTACCAAAAAAAAAAAAAAAGGAAAAGAAAAATTGGGCTGAAATAGAGGTATTTCCTTTGTATGTTTTTTTTTTTTTTTTTTTTCATGAAAAATGAGGGTACTAATAGAGCAAAAATTGTGATCATCCTTCTGGAGAAGGATAAGGAACAAAGCTATGTTAAGAGCAATATTCTTTTGGCTTTGACTTTGTTAGAGGTCCTTCCCAGTTACCTTACTACTTGAAACTCAGTTTCTGTGCCTGTCTCCCCTGCACCTCTTCATCTTTGTTATACAATTTCAACATATCCTCAATGGTGTCATAGCAACTGTATATCACAGGTCTTCCCCACCTGAACTTTGGTTGCTCGTGGCTCAGAATAGTGGAATGGTGATAATTTTTTAATTGACATGTAGTCATTGTATGTATTTATGGGGTACAGTGTGATAATCCAATACCTGTACATAATGTGTGATCAAATCAGAAACTTGGTATTTCCCTCTCCTTAACATTGATCAATTTCTTTGGTGATAATGTTTACTTTTTTTTTTTTTTCTCTTTCTTTTTTTAACTTGGGATTGAACCCAGGAATACTTTAACCAATGAGCCACATTCCCAGCCCTTTTTGTTTTTATTTTGATTCAGCGTCTTGCTAAGTTGCTCAGGCTGACTTTGAACTTGAGATCCTCCTGCTTCAACCTCCTGAGCTGGTGGGATTGCAGGTCTGCGCCACTGCGCCTGGCAATAACATTTACCTCTGCTGTTCCTTGCTTCTTTTTTTTCTCTCTCTCTTTTTTAAAAAAAAAATTTTTTTAGTTCCCAATGGACCTTTATTTTATTTATTTATATGCGGTTCTGAGAATCAAACCCAGTGCCTCACACACGCTAGGCAAGCACTCATCCACCGAGCCACAACCTCAACTTTCTTCCTTGTTTCTTTATTCCACCAGTCTCATAATCTTTCCTAACCTGGCTTTTGTGGGATTGCATCTTTCCTGGTTCAGGATTTGGGAAAGCTATTCTTGACCAACATACTGCTAGTTAAGCCTCCCTAGGAAAAGTGATCAAAGAAAATAGGTGGTAGGACCCTGGATTCTCTCTCTTCCCATCTGTGACTTGACAGTGTAATTTTGAGGGGTTATTTTCCTTGCTTTTTCTTAGAGTTTAAACTTAATTATACTTGCATACAGAGAAGAATTTGAAATACAAAGCAGGAATCTAGTACTTTTATAAATCTCATTAGGTGGAAATCTGGGGTGTTACTGCTCTCAACAGAACTTTTTAAAACTGGTAGTTCCTTGGTTCCCACTTCTTAGCTCAGACTATTTTGTATCCAGTGAAACACCACAAATGTCCTTTGACTTGGGTGAGATCAGTGTGGTGTTGTCCCCATATAGCCTGAAAACTCAAAAAAGTACCTTGGTTCTGATTTCTGCCAATTTCATTATTGTAGTTGCTTGGACATGTGTTCTTGCTTGAAAACTTTGCAAGCTGCACAGAACTGTATACATATTGATTGGAAACCTCAAAATTTTTATTTCAAGGAATTTGGATGTAATGGATAGGGGAAAGGGGAAACAGTACCTTGGCTTTTTTCAAACCAGTCAGTGGTTTGCTTTTTGTGACCTTTCCCTCTCTTGACCTCATTTCTCTTCTTGTCAACAAAGGAAAATAATACCAATTCTGTTTCTTTGGGGCTTGGCAAACATTCTGTGGTTCAGTGAGATGTGTATAAGTTTTGTCACAAGCATTACCCAAGATAGTCTCTGTTGGGTTGGGATATAATGCTGAGTACTCCAACCAAGAGCCCTAGTATTTTAGACAGTAGTCTTGATTGCTAATTCCCAACCATGTGATCAGGTGCCAAAAGAGAGACTATGAACCCCTCATCTCTCCTCTGTTGGTAAACTTCTGCAGATTTATTCCAGGGTATAATATGGTCGGTCTCTCTCTCTCTCTCTCTCTCTCTCTCTCTCTCTCTCTTTCTCTCTCTCTCTCTCTCTCTTTCTTCAGGTAGAATGGAAGAATCTCACTTCAATTCTAACCCATACTTCTGGCCTTCTATTCCCACAGTCTCAGGACAGGTAAGTGATGTTTTTTGCTGTCCCCCGTCAGATACTCTTTTCCAACTAGTGAGTAGTAAGTTCTGTTACTGAGTAAGTAGGTTCTGTTACTGAGTAAGTAGGTTCTATTACTGTGGAGACTGAAGCAAGATAAACCACATGCTGTTTCGTTGAGTCCTCTATCACTGAGAATTATATAGTGTTTCTCTTTTGACTTCTGTCTAGAAGCCCAAAGATATTAACTACTTGTTCCTTGATCTCTAAGGAGGACAGACATTGAAAGTGTTTAGGGAACAGGCACAATTCAGATTTTCTCAGTCTGAAAAGGGCACTACTCTCCCTCTTCCTTTCCTTTCAGATTGAGAACACAATGTTCATCAATAAGATGAAGGATCAGCTGTTGCCAGAGAAGGGCTGTGGGCTGGCTCCACCTCATTACCCCACCTTGCTAACAGTGCCTGCCTCAGTGTCCCTGCCCTCAGGCATCAGCATGGACACAGAGTCCAAGTCAGACCAGCTGACCCCACACAGCCAGGCATCTGTTACCCAGAATATTACGGTGGTCCCTGTGCCGTCTACAGGACTGATGACTGCTGGTGAGCACCTCTGCTCTTCTCCAATCTGAGGTGTTGATCTTCCATGATCAGTACCCCAGGCTGGAGGGCTCCAAGGACATGGGGAGTGGGATATGTGTTTGATTGCTCAATCAAATTTTTATTAAGTGCCTACTGTGTGCCTAGCAATGTGCTAGGCATTGTGGGGGATACAAAGAAGTAGAAGATGCGGTCCCTGCCTTTGAGGAGGTGACATTCTTTCCTTCTCTGAATCAAGGAGTCTCCTGTTCTCAGAGGTGGAGAAGAGAAGGGAGTCAATCAAGGGGTAAATCTCACTGTTACCAGGGGGGTGGGGACAGGGGTTAGGAGACCATTATTTTTCAATAGGGTTTGGGGTTTCCTGTATATACTATGGGATGGGGTGGTGGTGGTGAGGGGTTAATTAGACAACAATCTGGGGGGAATAATATGAAGTAGGATTAGGATCAGGATTGAACAACATGACATCATCTCCTTTTTTCCCCCAATCTTAGGTCCTGGTTTGGTAATCACATCCCCCTCAGGCTCTCTTGTGACCACAGCCTCATCAGCTCAGACCTTCCCCATTTCGGCTCCTATGATTGTCTCAGCTCTTCCCCCTGGCTCACAAGCCCTGCAGGTGGTCCCTGACCTCTCCAAGAAGGTAGCATCAACCCTAACCGAGGAAGGAGGTGGAGGTGGTGGTGGAGGTGGCAATGTGGCTCCTAAGCCCCCTCGGGGCCGCAAGAAGAAGCGAATGCTGGAATCAGGGCTACCTGAGATGAATGACCCTTATGTCCTCTCCCCTGAGGATGATGATGACCATCAGAAAGACGGCAAGACCTACAGGTAGGAATCGGAACCAGGAGAAGGATAGGGTGATGGTCCTTGTCTCAGCTTCCCCTGTGTCTTGCCCTACAGACTCTATACTCTTGACATCTTTCCACCTCAGAGCCACTTGCATGTCAGATGTTCTGTCATAGGGTAGGAAGGCAGAGCTGCTGGCACTGCTATAGTGGCTCTTCCCCCAGGGTGCCTACCTCTCCCCCCCACCTTTTTTTTCTTCTTTTTTTTTCTATGGTGGTCATCAGTCTTGATTGATTTTTGTTAACAGGAGAATTTCTCTCTTGTAATAATGCTTTAGACTGGGTTTGAGACTCTGCAGCTTTTTTTTGCTTTCTGCATTTCCCATTCCCATTTTTCAAAAAAAAAAAAACTTTTTGGTAAGCACCTAACCTTACCTGTGTGCCATCCACCAGCTACTGGACCATGTTTGAGCACTGGAATCCACCTGATCCTGCATGGTTGGGATGATGGGAGGGGTCTACATAAAGAGGTGGGAGAAATAGGAAACCTCCCCCTTTTGAAATACATGTTTATAAAATGACTGTTCGCTCATTTTTTTAATTTGTGGAAGTCATTTTGATCCTCTATCTTCTCTTAAGTTGTCCATTACCAAAAAGCATTATATTCATATTTGCATGTGGTATTATGCAAAAATAATTACATAAGTAAACTCCCTACCTTTTGAAAGTTGAAAATGTGTTAATACTCGTGAGAGCTATCAGGGGCCCTAGTGGGTTTGGGGAGTTTGGTCCCAGTATGCAGAGTGGGTTAACCACCATCACATATTCGATGCAGACAGGGGCATATGTGCATGGCTGGGAGACTGGGTCTGTCCTTAGTGTACCGAGATGGGCAATGTTGTTCCCATTTTAGGAGCGAAGGGAACTGCGGCACAGGAAATGGACAGAGCCTTGGGCTCATGGATTCAGTTCCCGGCTCCACCACGAACTTGCTGTGTGACCCTGGGCAAGTCCTTTTCCCCTCTCTGGGCCTCAGTTTCCTCATCTGTAAAATGGGGAGAATTATGTTTATAACTCCCATTTGTTGGGAGTATATATTAGATAAGCTATGAAATGTTGGGAACTTCAATAGAAAGTTAAGAAGTAGTCATCACTTAGCATTTATTTTTGTTTGTGTTGTATAGTTATACTATGGAGAGTAGCCACAACTACAGTGTTTAAGTTCCTCTTAAATGCATGGAAATGAGAGCAGTATTGCTATGCAGAAAGTATCAAGCACTGCAGAATTCCAGCTGATAATCTGAAAGTTCATTGCAGCTTTATTATTACAGGTGTATTCCACTTTATACAATAAAAGTGTTCCTGGAAAATGTTTACATCATATCATGTTATAAAGGTACCTGATAAGTTTGATTCATTTAAAGGCATTTTTATATTTATTGCTTCATGAAATGAAAATCCCTTTTATCATGTAGAAATCCAAATATGTGTGTTTACTTAAAATGAGGTCATTGTGACATAGAGATACATCTACATAAAAGGTAGGAGTAGTGGAAGGATTCTCTTAACACCTGTGAAGACCTTCTGACAAAGTGGAGTCCTCTGATTCTGTTTCTATCATTGTTTTTTGGACCCACATTAAAGCTATATCTGAACTTCCCAAATCTGTATATTAAAAGAAATGTAAATATACAGTTGGAAGGAAGCCTGTTAGGACTTTCTGCACCCTCAGTGATTTTGAAATTCCTGAAAGACCCTGCACTCAAGTGACCAAAGAGAAGTCTTGAAATTGAATAATGACTAACGGTATCCTTGGTGAACAGAATTCATTCAGAATCTCAGAACTCTGAAGTTCCAAAGAACTCTCTTTAATCACAAAGAATCCCAATTTTGATGCAGGTGTGGGTCAGCTAACTCCATTCCAATGGCCAGTAGCACTTGACTGGGTACTGAGGGAATTAGGTTCTATTACTCTGGGCAAGACAACTTGTCTTTGTTGCCATCTGTGAAATGGGAAAATTGATCACACCCTCATCTATCATATGGAAATGTTTTGAGGGAAAAATAAGAGTATTTGAAATTATTTGAAGCATCAGAAAAAAAGTAGGAGAATTCAGAGTAGTTATTATAACCAAGGCTGCTGCATTTTATGCCTCCAAGTGCACCATTCTTACTATGATGGATGTGAATGGTGCCCCCTGGAACACTGCATCCAGTGGTATGGAGTGCTGACTTTTCTATGCTCTGCCATCTGCCACACCTCTCCTAAATCAGATTTCTTTCCAAATACCCAACACCCTGCCTTAGAGGACCTGTACACTTTTATTTGACTTCATAAGATTTCAGAGTTGGAAATAACAGGTTGAATATCCCTTATCCAAAATTCTTAGGATGAGAAGTGTTTAGATTTCAATTTTTTCAGATTTTGGAATATTTACATATACATGATGAGATATTTTGGGGATGGGACCCAAGTCTTAGCATGAAATTAATTTGTGTTTTTTATATACCTTATTTGCAGAGCCTAAAAGTAATTTTATACATTTTCATCCTGCATTTCTACTGTGACTTGTCACCTGAGGGTGCGTTTGGAATTTTCCACTTGTGGTGTCACATGAGTGCTCAGAAAGTTTTTGATTTTGGAGCATTTCAGAATTTTGGATTATTGGATTAGGGATGCTCAGTTTGTACTTCAGTGGTCATCTCTGCCAGTCCCTTTACCTAGCAGATGATTGTCTAGCCTCTGCTTGAGTACTTTTAGTGTCAGGATCTCGTCTTAGGTTGGCATTATGGCTTTGTAGTGAGTAACTGCCCTTTTACAAATTACTTGCTTTCTGAACTTTTGTGTTCCTTTCTGTAAAATAGGGATGCTACTTGCTAGGTCGTTGTGAAGAGTAGAAACAAGTGTCTAAAGTACAAAATCAGGGACAACACCAAATGGCAGCTATTATTATCATAAACGTCATCATTATTATATATAGTACCTTTGAGACTGTTCATTCTGTTGCCAGTCCATTATTTATTTTTTCAGATTCTTCTCTAATTGGAAGCTTCAATAAAGAGGGATATTTACTTTTTTATAATTTTATACTAAGAGTACCGTTGTGTGTTGAACACCCTCACACACAAATTAATGAGATTTTACTTGAATTAAAATGAATGTGTTGGCTGGGGATGTAGCTCAGTGGTAGAACCATTGCCTAGCATGCGCAGTGCCATGGGTTCCATCCCCAGCACTGGGGTGGAGTGGGGTCGGTTCTCTGACTCGAGAAATTTTAAATTATCTTGAAACTTTATTACTCCAAGTGATACTGTGTCCATTTGCCAATCTCAGTTTTAGTAAAATACTGGTAGATAAGCTCATTCATCAGCTCTAAGGCTGTTAGCATTAATGCCATTTTACAGCTTTGACTATATTGGGTGTTTGCTGGTCCTTCTAGCAGCAAAAACTAATCCCTCCACTTTACAGACTAGAAAATTGAGGTCTAACTGAGCTGGTGACACATACTTGTAATCCCAACAACTTGGGAAGCTGAGGCAGGAAGATTGCAAGGTCAAGGCCAGCCTTAGCAAATCAGGGAAGGCCTAAACAACTTGGGTGAGACCCTGTCTTAAAATAAAAGGGGCTGAGCCAGGCGCGGTGGCGCATGCCTGTAAACCCAGCACTTGGGAGGCTGAGGCAGGAGGATTGCGAGTTCAAAGCCAGCCTCAGCAACTTAGTGAGGCCCTAAGCAACTCAGTGAGACCCTGTCTCTAAATCAAATACAAAATCGGGCTGGGGATGTGGCTCAGTGGTGGAGCACCCCTGGGTTCAAACCCCAGTATCAAAAATACATAAATAAATGAATGAATAAATAAATAAATAAATAAAAATAAAAGGGGCTGGAGATGTAGCTCAGTGGTAAAGTGCCCGTGGGTTAAATCCCCAGTTCTAAAAACTATTGGCTATGTTGTGTGGACCATGCTGATTATAAACAGAACCTTCCCCCTTCTCATACAGTGATTGTGCCTCTCAGATTAATAAACTAAAAGTCAGATTTCTTTCAGAGTTATCAAGTAAGTAGAAAAAAAGGATAATGGTATTAATGATGGGAATTTTAGTAAAATCCTCACTATAGGGACCATACCTAAACTAACAGTGATAAAAAATTTTTCTCTGTGGAACTTGATGTTCTTTTTAGTCTGGATCTCAGTTATCCTCTAAGAAATTCTCTTGAAATGGAAAAAATGCAGCAGTCATCACCCAACCTCATCCCAACCTCATCCCAAACCCCTCTTTATAAAGATAAGGGTGGGACTGTAGCTCAGTGGTAGAGCGCTTGCCTGGCATTTGTGAGGTACTGGGTTCAATCCTTAGCACCACATTAAAAGTAAATAAGTAAAATAAAGGCATTATGAAGATACTGGGGGAAAATTTTTTAAAAATTAAATAAAAGGCATTGTGAAGATACTGGAATAAATAAATAAATTAATTAATTAATTTAAAGAAGAAGAGAGTTTGCTTTAGTCATCTGGCTTCCCTAGCAACTCCCCTTCCTGCTAGCTCAACTTTGGGGGCTAGTGAGTTATTCACAAAAATGACAGGGTTCCATATGTAAATAGCTTTTATCCAGTAAAGTCTAAAGAATTGTGACTTAACTCATGCAAAGATCTCATTTGATTCTTTTGGACAGTGTCAGAGGAAGAAGGAGGATCACCAACTCAGGTTGATGATGAGTGAAAGCACATTGGGTACTATTGATGTTACCCCAAAGTGCAGACATTAGCTTCATGTGCTAGGAAAGAGGAGAGGGTTAGCATGGGACAATCATTGTTTTGCAAACTTCTTTCTCCTAAAGACTTGAGGAGTACAACCTGTTCCCCAACAGTTAACTTGTCTTGTTGCAAAATTGATTCTCACGTGATTGCCAGGAGGCTTGGTGCCTGGATAGGTGATTGATGGAATATCACCTATTGGATAGAGACCAGACATGATTTGGTATTGCACCTCCAAATAATTATTAAACATCCCTACCCTCATTCCTCTAGGAATCATTGCCAAAAAGGAAGTAGGTGGAAATCTGAGGGAAGATAATTATCTGTGAAGACAGGATAGAATCTAGTCAGTTCTTCATTTCCATCTAGAAGGGTTGAGGAATAATGAGGGACAGGCATTATACATGGGGAAATTGGAGAAAGGAGTTCATTTAAAACTTGAAATCAGATGAACTGATAATTTCTGGCCCAGTGAAATTCACATTCACCCAAATCCTATAATATTTTTGTCTTACTAGGGTTAAATTCTGTTTTTTGCACAGTTAGGAGTCTAGTCGTTCAGCAGACATTTACTGAATATTTATAATGTTCTGGACACTGTTAGAAGCTTAGGCTATAAAGATGAATAATAACAAGCTCTTACTCTCGAAGGCCTAACAATATAGTTAATATGAGAGAGATTAGATAGGTGGGCTTCCCTTGGAAGTTATGGGGAGGGTTCAGCAATGACCTCTTGGTGGGAAGGATTCTTTCTAACCATTACCCTCATTTGGCCCAGGTGCCGGATGTGCTCACTGACATTCTACTCAAAGTCGGAGATGCAGATCCACTCCAAGTCACACACCGAGACCAAGCCCCACAAGTGCCCACATTGTTCCAAGACCTTCGCCAACAGCTCCTACCTGGCCCAGCACATCCGTATACACTCAGGGGCTAAGCCCTATAGTTGTAACTTCTGTGAGAAATCCTTCCGCCAGCTTTCCCACCTTCAGCAGCACACCCGGTAAGGCTGCTCTTGGTTTCACCCCATCACCTGGCTGTAAATTTGTCCCCAAGGCCATATTGCTTGGACTGATTACTCTTTCCACATGTTCTCTCTTAACCTTTTCCCTTTGAGATACAAGTCTCTCCTGTTATTGTCTATGAAAAACGAACTACATGTCCTAGCAGTGTGGGGGTTCTTGAAATTCGTGGTCTCCAATTCCAAAGTCTGGAACAATTTTTGTGGTTTCTCTCTATGTCTGTGTTTGGAAATCTTCTGCAGAGAAGGCCCTGCTTTTACTATATGCTTCAGTTCAGAGCCCAGGTGTGCATTCAACTTCAGGTCCATGGGGAACAGGCGGTATTGTCTTTGTTCAGATTACTATTTGGAAGCAGGGTATCTGTGGTGAGTGTGTAAACTTAGGAGAAAACCAAGGGTTGATGAGACCGATTATTTTAAGGTTACCAGGAGCCATGGGTTGCTCTTCATCATCTCACTGCCATTTTAGCCACGACTTAGGATCAGCAGCAACCTAGATCTGGGTTTCTCTTCATTAGCCTCTCCAGGCCGGAGCGTGTTTGGGAGGAGGGAGGAGGGGGTGCTCTCATCCGTCAAGCAACATCATTTCACCCAGCAGAGAGCTGAGCCCATGGTGTCGAACTGCTTCCTCCTCCCCCCTTCCCTCCTCTCCTCTCCGGCAGGATCCACTCCAAGATGCACACGGAGACCATCAAGCCTCACAAGTGCCCGCACTGCTCCAAGACCTTCGCCAACACCTCCTACCTGGCCCAGCACCTCCGTATCCACTCGGGGGCCAAGCCCTACAACTGTTCCTACTGCCAGAAGGCCTTCCGCCAGCTCTCCCACCTCCAGCAGCACACACGGTAAGGGAGAGTGGCGGGCTACTGACCCCGCCCCGCTGGCATGCCCTCCCCACCCCCGCCCCGGACACACACAACAACCCGCATGCGGGGGGCGGGGGAGAGACCTTGCTGGAGGAGAACATGACTGGAGAACATGGCTGGCATCTGAGAAAGAGAAGACGAAGCAACAACATTTGGAGACTCAAATGGATGTTAAGCAAACCTTTCGGG
Organism: Glaucomys volans; assembly: GCA_020662805.1. Classification (NCBI taxonomy): domain Eukaryota; kingdom Metazoa; phylum Chordata; class Mammalia; order Rodentia; family Sciuridae; genus Glaucomys; species Glaucomys volans. Next base: position 14,520 of record JAJEJO010004621.1, read on the forward strand.
GGAAAGGGCTGTGCTGGGGAGACACATTGACTTTGTGATATTCCCTGACGGATGGGATGAAGAGACACACCTGGAGCAGAAACAACTTTTCTTTCCTTTATTTCCCTCTGTGAAAATACCCATGCATGGATCTTGCAAGATTTCCTCCTTGGTGCCAAAGCGGAAGCATTTGATTGGAGAAGACCATACCTCTAGCCCTCAGAGCATCATTTATGAATGGGAGATATAATCAGACATTATCTGGCACCAGCCTATGACACCCACAGCAACAAGCAAGGCTCCAAGGGATACCAGGAGTAAAGAACAAAACATGTACTAAATGTTCACACAGAACTGGCACACAGAAAATGAAAAAACTCCTACTTCATAAGGATACACACTGTTTATCTCATGAATCTGGAATTAGAAGGAAAACTGCCAATTGGAAGAGCTGATGGTTGTCTTCGGTGGTATCTCAAGTTGAACTGCAGTCCAGACTCTTGACTGGTCATAGTCCATCTCACCTGGCTTCTTGCAGATGTGATGTTCTCATCTCATAATGATCAGATATCTTGCTTTGAGGAGTCAGGCTTTCTTTGTAAAAAAGAGACATATTCTGTGATGTTTTTGAGGTTTTTATACCAGAGGTCCAGAAAAGCGCCTGGTCACAGGGATGGTTCTGAAGTGTCTGATAAGGAACAGGTGTCAGTACCCTCAAGTACTAGGTATATCTTAGCAAAGGACCCTGTGGCATTTGGGAAAGAGGTCAAATTGCTACTAGCCTAGGCATTTCCTGCCATTAGTGGGCTGGACTGGGGAAAGTCCCTAGGAGTTTCCATAAGTTTCATTTATATCACTGCTACTTTCTCCAATCAGCTTAACTGCTTTTCTATGATACCAGAACTTTCTTTAGAAGTGATGCTCAAGGCTGAAGAGTTTCTGGGTGTAGGGTGGGGGCCAGAGAAGAATTGTAATGTTTTTCTTCTTCTTTGCTGTTTGTTTTTTTTTTTTTTTTTTTTTTTTTGCCTCGTTTCTGAATACTTATTAGGACGGTTACTATAGGAGCAGACATGTATGCCAAATGTGTGAACTGCCTGTTTCCTGGGTGCCAAGGCCTCAGTCCCTCCTCCCTCTGCAGAAAGGGGGCTACCTTGAGCTGGCTGATGTAGGCAGTACCTGGAATCAGGCATTACAATCTATTCCTGTTCAGAGAGGAACTAAGGCTGGTGCTTCCTGCAAGTTTATCTGATGAGCTTCCTCAGGAGGGAACCTAAGGATGCTTAGAGGAGGTCTTTCTCTTAAGTGGCTTTGCTGACATGCATTGTCTTTCTTCTCTCATCCTGTACAGAATCCACACTGGTGATAGACCATACAAATGTGCACACCCAGGCTGTGAGAAAGCCTTCACACAACTCTCCAACCTGCAGGTAAATGTTCTTACCTCCATGTAAGACCTTGAGTCTGAGATTGGGGTCAGAGCACCATTTAACTAATACAGTGGTTCTCAGACTTTCGGGGACTGTTTTACTCTTAAGAAATACTTAGGGCCGAGGCTGCAGTTGTAGCTCAGTGGTAGACCACTTCCCTAGCATGTGTGAGGCACTGGGTTTGATCCTCAGCACCATATAAAAATAAATAAATTTTAAAAGGTATAAAAAATACAGTAACTTCAAAAGAAAGAAAGGAAGAAACAAATTCTCATGCTTCTTTTGGGGACGGAGGGGGGAAGAACAGAACTACTTAGGGGCTTGGTGTGGCCCGGTAGTGGAGCACTTGTTTAGCGTGCTCAAGGCCCCTGGCACTTGGAGGAAAAAGTAAAAATCACCAAAAAAACCAAAGCGCTTTGGTTTATGTGGGCAATAGCTGTCTATGTAAATATCATGAAACTTAAAAAATATTTAGTAATCCTTTAAAAAAAAATGTGTATAGACCCATTGCAGGTCAACATAAAGAACAATTCCAAAATCCTCCAGAAGGAATTTGGTGGGAAGAGCGACTTTGTTTTACATTTTTGCAAGTTCCTTTAATGCCTGGCTTAACTGAAGCTGGGAATGCTTGTTCACATCTGCTATATGCAGTCTGTTGCAGTGTCACACATCATGTAATCTCTGTATAATCTTGAGAGAACATGAGTGAAAAGACAAACACTGTATATTTTTTAAAGAATTTTGATACTAAAGGCTCCTGAAAAGGTCCTAGTGTTCCATAGAGATCCCCATGTCTCACTTTAAGAACTGTTAAAAGAGGGAGAACAGGTGTAAGCCATCATTCTAACTTGTAGGTTCTGGTATGTGCTGTGTGAAGTATGTTTCAGCTCAGCCTCTAGATTGAGAAGTTTCATTTGAAGCAATTTCTACTGCCTTTACATGGAAAGCAAAGTTGAAAGCCTGGTACCCACCTCACAGTTTTCCATAGAAGTTAAGGAGACAGGAGGGGAGAGGACAGTGCAGTCATTACCCATCCTGGTTTCTTCTGATTTTTCAGTCCCACAGACGGCAGCACAACAAAGATAAACCCTTCAAGTGCCACAACTGTCATCGGGCGTACACAGATGCAGCCTCACTAGAGGTGCATCTATCTACGCATACGGTGAAGCACGCCAAGGTGTACACCTGCACTATCTGTAGTCGGGCATATACATCGGTGAGTGCTCAGTTTCTTCCCTTGCCTTCCCCATAGCCCTGTAAGACACCAGTTCATCCTACCCCTTCTTTCCGGCTAAAGATCTTTTACAGCAAAATGTGTTTCAAAATAATTAGACCCATATGTGAGGGATATAGGGGATGCCTGATCCCCTAAGCCTATGAAGAGCATTAAACAATGATTCTTCATTTTACTTAAACATGAGGCAAAATAAAGTGGGGAGAAATATTTCAGGTAGGTATTTTCCACTAGACTCCAGAAAAAGGTTATGAAGTTGCTGGATTGAGACATATTTGAGAAAAATGACAACTTTTCCCTCTGCCAGTTGACTGTCCACAGTGCCTTTTAAAGGCGCCCTTCCTTTTTACCAAATAGTGAGCACTGAAAGTGCCACTTGAGTTCTGCCTATTCCCAGCTCCAGAATATCTCTGTATAAAGGTACTATACTTAGGTAGGAGCCCAGAATGCTTATTAACAAATAATCTCTCTTCATCCCTTAATTTTTTACCATCTCCCTCAGGAAACATACCTTATGAAACATATGCGCAAACATAACCCTCCTGATCTCCAGCAACAAGTACAGGCAGCAGCAGCAGCAGCAGCAGTGGCCCAGGCTCAAGCTCAAGCTCAAGCCCAAGCCCAAGCTCAAGCTCAAGCTCAAGCCCAGGCCCAGGCCCAGGCCCAAGCCCAAGCCCAAGCCCAGGCCTCCCAGGCATCACAACAGCAGCCACAGCAGCCACAGCCACCACACTTCCAGTCCCCTGGGGCAGCCCCCCAGGGTGGGGGTGGTGGGGACAGCAACCCCAACCCTCCACCCCAGTGTTCCTTTGACCTGACCCCCTATAAGACGGCAGAGCATCATAAGGACATCTGCCTCACTGTCACCACCAGCACCATCCAGGTGGAGCACCTGGCCAGCTCTTAGAGATCCTTGCTGCCACCCTTTGGGAATAGGAGAAAGAAGTTCTGGTCTCTTCTTTCTCCAACTCCTTTTGGGAAAAGTCCTCTTCTGTGACAAGCCTTGGCACCATCTCCTTGGGCTTCAGGCACAGCTTTCCTTTACAAGATACCATCATTATTTTCAACTCCTCTTCAAAAGGAACATCAGCCCTCCTGATTCGCCAAGGATACTGAGCTGATTGGGTCATCCAGCAGTGCCGCCCCCTCCCTGCCCCAGCAAAGCTTTTAAAATTTGGGGTTGGTGCTCAAGGGAAGGATTTGCTGTGACCTCATGGAAACTTATCTGGTGTGGGCACTTACCCTCTCCCTCATCCTCAAAGTTCAGGCTGAAAGAAGACTAGAGGTTGGTTCTCCTAGATAACAGAGAAGGGAGCTCCAAATGTAACCAGCCTCCTGTCCTATGCTTGCCTGCAAAAGAATAGAGGTGTTTTTGTTTGTTTGTTTGTTTGTTTTGCGTGCCCCAACCCCTGAGAGCCATTTTCTCCTATATGGTCTCACTTCACTTCCTACCTACTGCTGGTAGAAGATGATTTGGGTGGGGATTAGACCTCCTTTTATTTATAAGGGGGCAAGGGCTGAGATGTGGTCCCCAAGGGGCCAGAGATTCTCCAGGTGGTCAAGGGTAGCTTAGAAGTGTGGGTTATGGTTTTCCTCAAAACCTCTCCCCCTTCTCTGCCAACCAAGGCCCTGTACTCTGTCTCCCTGTCTCATCCCCCAAGGAGCTATGAGAACTTTGTGTTCTCTGTGAAACCCCAGAACAAATGTGTTGCAGAGAAGGGAGTGTTCAGGGTAAACACAAGGACTGGACTTAGCTCCCTAGGTGCCATGGTCAGATGCCGGACATGGATTTATATATAAATATATATATATATATATAAATATATATATACCTGCTCATCACGGCCATCTTTGTTGTAACCATTTCTGTGTTTATAAATGCATTATCTCAGAATTTTCATATTTGATGTTTTGTTTATTTTATTTTTGTCTTTTTTTTTCCCCTTCACCCTGTCCTCTGGCCACGGCATTTTTATTTCCTTTTAACTTTTTTTAAAAATCATGACAGATTTCAGAAAAAAGAACACTTAAAAAAAATCAGGAAATCAGTTGTTATAAAGCAATTTAAAAATGAAAAAAAAAAACCTTATGTACAAACCAAGGGGTGTTTTTAGAACATTGTATAGAAATAAATTCATGTAAAAGGATCAGAGGCAGTTGGAGCTACTGGTGTGAGCGAGCATGAAAAAAGTGTTTGGGAGAGGTGTTCAAGGGCAGCACAAAGGATTTACTCCAGAGTGTGTGAAAAATGAATGCTTGTGTGCTAAGGCTCCATGTGTGTAATTCCACTGCCATGGAAAGGTTTGGTTTTATTCTCTCAAATGGAATCTTCATATTTTGAAGATCACCATATACAGATTCTGTCATGGGGACTGTATCACGTAAATAGGTGAGAGGAAGATTTCAGTTATGTGTTAACATCTATGTTCCCTATCCCAAAAAATGGAAGAAAGACCTCCAGAAAGGACCTATACTCTTGCCTGAGTTTCCCCAGTTTGCTCTGTGCGAATTTCATTTGGCAGAGTGTGTACATACATATGTTCATTAGACTGTGACACCTAAAACCAGTTTTCCAGTGGTGGGAACCATAACCAGTTAATGGGTATGAGACTGATGAACACTATAAAACAATTGAGTGTCCATAATATAGTGGTTATCAGTACACCTCACAATGCAGGATGGTTAACAGCATTGAGGAGTAGGACATGGTCTGAACTTCCCACCCAGGTTCTATTTACTAGTATTGGCAGTGATGCTTCTTCAGCCATCAAATGGATTGAATTAGATAACTTCCAAGATTACTTTTTAAAAACTAAAATCCTTTAAGCACTGAAAAAGTGACGAAGTCCCCATGACTGAGAACCCATGGTATTCTGTGTCTGCTGGCCTACAGTACTCATTACATAGTGGGGTAGGGGTAAATAATCCCCTCTTAATTTGGGGCTGGGCAGTCAAAGTAGTATCTCAATGTGCAGATTGACACTAGTGAACGTTTTACACATAACCAAACATCCAATGTTTGTTAGCTCCCTGAATACTTTTTTTTTCTCCTCACAACTATTGGGGAGGCCCCAACAGCCCTATTTTCACCAGAAAATATGGACCAGAATCTACTCTAAAAGCTCCTACCCCAACCACTCTCTGCAACGACCCTATGAAGTAGGTACTATAACTGTATAGAGAAGGAAATAGGCACAGATTAAATTATTAAAGGGCATGACAGAATAAAGTATTTAGATTACGTTGCTGTTATCTTAGTGCCTGCTCAATAGTAAATCTCACCCTTTACATATTTGGTCTAAGTTGTGTGACTGAAAATCTGTCATATTAAAAACCTGCTGTGTGACATTATGAAGGAAGTGTGAATTTGGGGCGACACCTATGTCCAAGATACTATCTTGCACAACTTGGCTTATGGGCTTTGAGTTTTGATTCCTTGGTGTGATGGCAGCCTGTCATGCCTTCTAGATTGCTTTCCATTGCAATAAAAGTATGGTGTTCCTTATAGTATAGTTGAATGGCTGCCATCTAACTGAATCAGTTGTATTAGAACTCTGTTCCCCAATCCCTTAAGAATCATGTAGAAATTAAAGTGAAAGGGAAATAAGGGGCTGAGAATGTGGCTCAGGGGTAGAATACTTACCATGTGCAAAGCACTGGGTTTGAATCCTACATCACCCGGAAGTTTAAAAAAAGGAAACAAAATAATGGGATCTCCCCCAGTTGAGAAAATGGCAAGAGAGCAAGGCAATTAGTATCTTCTCATTTTACACGTGAAAGTGTAATTGAAAACCCTGATAAAAAGTGTGCAGAATTATAGCTTTATTTGTAATTATTTGTATTTATAAGGAGAGTATCATGAATCTCAATTTAAAAATGCTGTTGTAACTGCATGGTAAAGCACCTGCTTAGCATGTGCTAGTCCCTGGAACAATAACAATAATCTAAAAGATGGGGTTCATGTAAATGGACAGGAATGCAGAGGGTTTAAATCACATAAGGCCTGATAACTGCTCAGCTTCTTAAGAAACGTACTGCCTTGAAGAAAATCTTACTTCGGCTGGAAACCGCTTTGGTCATCAGATTGCGAAAGTAAAAAGTTGAATTTCCTCCGTTGCTGAAAAGAGATATACACAGAACACAATCTTAAAGAGAACCGTCTTTTCCCCCATTACCACACATTCCCGTTTTGGAGGGAAAAAAAAGTTTGCTAGAGAATGCAAAATGGAGCCCTCCAATGACGTCATACTGTCTCGGTCGCGTACTGAAATCTCAGTAAGGGCGGAAGCGAGCTACAGCAACCTCGCTGTGGGCGGTCGCGACTCCTCACGCAAAAGGAGAAGTTTCAACGTCAGTCGGACATGTCCGCTCGGGTAAGGGCGGAAGTTGTTTTAAGGGCGGAAAGGTTCTATCCCAAGATTAGCTGCAGCTCCTGTCTTGTTTCAGTCACTTCCGGGGCGGATCGGAAGTTGCTTTGTTTTGCTTCAAGATGGCTGCGGGGATGTATTTGGAACATTATCTGGACAGTAAGAGCAGTCTGGAGGAGGGGGTCAGGGGTCATAGAGTGGTGGGGGTATCGGGGCTGAGAGAATCTATGACCCTGAAGTCCTGATGACGAGGTCATCACAATTATAAAGGGGATCTGTGGGAGGAAATATTGGAGGGTGTGAAGAAAGAGGGGGTGGGGCAGGAGGGTCGAGGCCTCGCTGTTGGGTATAGACCAGGGAGGGGCTGTGCGATGGGGCCCAGGGTTGTGTGTCTTGAAAGGCTTATAAGCATAGCGGGGGATTTTGGTGCCTGTTATTTTTCAGGGTCTGCAAGCCTCAGGGTAGATTTTTTTCCCTCCGAAGTCGTTCAGAATCGGTATCACCATTGTAATTTGGGGCAGTGGCAGAGACTTTGCTTAAGTCTCTTGCAATCAGTTCTTTTCTCAGAAGTAGCTTCTCATGGCGGGGAAGCATAATCGACCAGTGTCAGATGATAAACTGGACCGCTTCTTTTTCACTGAGTTCAATTCCATTTTCTATCAAATGAACATCCAGAGTTGTTTATCCCATTTGTGTAAACCCCTTCACCAAGCCTGTCACCCTGTGTACTTAACGTTTTAATGTTGAGAGTCATTCATTCAACAAATTTATTGAGAAACATAATGCACTGACAATGGGGATATAAGAAAATAGGTAAGACACAGCCCCTGCCCTCAAGAAGCTCACAATCTAGTAGGAAACAGATTCTGCAAATAAAAATTGTAAAAGTTTGACAAGTGAAATATTGGGGGTACATTTAAAGGACAGTTGGCAACACTGGAGTATGGGACTGATTACCTGGGGGATACAAGTAAAGCTTTACAGAGATATTTTGATAGGGTCTTAAAGGATAAGTGTTTTCTTGCCTATGCCAAGAGAGTAAGGGAATTCCAGGTTGGGGAAAGAATCAGCACAGGTATTGTGATAGGTTTGTGGCTAGGTCAGAGTGTTTGATATATATGACTTTAAGGTGAGAGATGAGGAAGTGAAACTGGAGAGAGACTGGGGCTAGATTGGACAAGGTCTTTCTTTTTTGTACCAGAGATAGAACCCAGGGGCACTTAACCACTGGACCACGTCCCCAGTCCTTTTTTTATATTTTATTTTGAGATAGAATTTCACTAAGTTGCTGAGGCTGGCTTTGAACTCATGATTCTCCTGCTTCAGCCTCCCAAGCCCCTGGGATTATAGGTGTGTGCCACTGTCGCCCACAGGACAAAGTCTTTTTGTTTTTTTTTTAAGCTATAAATGGACACAATATATCTCTTTTTTATGTGGTGCTGAGAATCGTACCCAGTGCCTCATTCATGCTAGGCAGGTGCTCTGCTGCTGAGCCACAACCTCAGCCCCCTGGACAGAGTCTTTTAAGGCAAGCTAAAGAGTTTGTATTTTAAAGTAGTGTATGGCCAAGAATGGTGGTGCACACCTGTCATCCCAATGAATTGGGAGGTTGGGGCAGGAGGATCTCAACTTTGAATCCAGCCTCAGCAATTTAGAGAGATCTTAAGCAAGATCATGTCTCAAAATAAAAAGGGCCTGGGTTCAATCCCCAGCACCACAAAAAAAAAAAAAAAATTAAAAGGGCTGGGAATGTAATGTAGCTTAGTGGTAGAGAACTTGCCTAGCACACACAAGGCTCTGGGTTTGATTCCCAGCATGGAAAAAAAAGTTTTAAATTATCATGGGAAGAGATTTTCTTTGTATGGGAAAGGCTTAAATATTTTCATTTATTTATTCAAGTATTCATGGAGTACCTTTTGTATGCAAGTTATACTTCTAAACATTAGGGAAATGGAAGAAAACAAGACACATTTTCATCCTCTTGGAGAGTTAAGCCAACAGACACCAAATAACTAATTACAACAATTATTTAATTACAGTTGGATAAGCACTAAAAATGGTAAAGATGGGCCACCTTGACAGTCTACATGTAGCACACTTGTCAGTGTCTAGGAAAATTAGGTTTGAACAGAGTTTTGAAAAACTAACAGAAATTTAGTAGCAAAGAGGTGGAGTAGGATGAGGAAGACCAAGCATTCCAGGGACAGAAAATAGCTTGTAGAATGAGAATGCTGCTGGTAAGTTTGACTCTCAGAAAAGGCCAGAGCAAAGAGAGCAGAAGGGAAATTGACATGGCTGGTGTGAGTTAAGCAAGGGCTAGAAAGTGCAGAACATCCTACCAGCAAAGGGAAGTTACTGGAAGGTTGCCAGGTGTGGTGTCACATGCCTATATCCCTATGACTCCAGAGGCTAAGACAGGACAATTACAAGTTCTCAGCAACTTAGGGAGACCCTATGTGAAAAAATTAAAAAGAGCTTCGGATATAGCTCAGTGGTAAAGCATCCCTGGGTTCAGTTCCCAGTATCAAAAAATGAAGTTCCTGGAAGGTTATAAGCAGAAGACTGACTTGATTAGGTTTGCTTTTATTTAAAAGATGAGATCTCACTATATTGCCCAGGTGGCCTCAAACTCTTGGTCCTCCTACCTCAGCTTCCTGGGTAGCTGGGATTACAAACATGTGCCACCACATCTGATTAGTTTGCTTTTTAAATTTTTATTGTATTCTGTAGTGCTTGGGATCAAAACCAGGGCCTCATGCATGCTAGCCACTCTATCGCTGAGCCAAATCCCCAACCCTGGTTTCCATTTCTTAAAGAACATTTGGGCTACTCTCTAGAGAATAGATTGGAATTTTATCTGTGGTAAGTAGTAGAGAATGCCATAATGTCATTTGTAAGTTGAGGGCAAGAAGATTGGAGGCAGAGATTGAAAATAAGGGAAAGGGAAAGACTGATTTGTAAAGTCACCAAAGAAGAGAAGGGTGGGATAGTTGTACAGAGGTGGAGGAATAGTTGTGAGGAGAGAAAAGTAAATATGAACTCTTGTGAGAAAGTAACTATGAATGCTGTCACAATCCAGAAGTTCAAATGAGGGAATATGGAACTGCACTTTAAAGGAGGTATAAAGGGCTGAGGTTGTGGCATAATGGTAGAGTACATGCTTAGTGTGTGCAAAATATTTATTCCATCCCCATCCATATAAACACAAACACACACAAATTGTAAATTTTGGGGCTTGAGGTGTGGCTCAGTGGTAGAGCTCTTACCAAAATCTCTCTATTCTCTAGGTATTGAAAACCTCCCCTTTGAATTACAGAGAAACTTTCAGCTTATGAGAGACCTTGACCAAAGAACAGAGGGTAAGTATAGCGTAAGCAGATCTTGTGTATGATGAGTGTGTATTTTTTTTCCTACTTGCTGTACCACAACATCTGGTATTTGGAGAACTATGGGTTTTTAGAAAATTCTCTTGGAATTCTTTAAAGAGGTTTTGATCTTCGTTTCTATATCACTTTTCATAACAAATGAAATATTGAGATAAGGCCTCAAGAACTCAGAGATGCTATGTTCTTCATGTCTACCTCAAGAAGAATTCAAGAAACCAAAATTGACTCTAGCATCACTTCTGCTGTACCTGTCCAGTATGCTTACAGGATAACTATATTGTTTCTGCTTCACTGCATTGTTAATGTTACTATCACAAAATTCACATTGACTTTAGATTGCATTTCACGTTTGTAGATAGGAGCTTTGCTGTATGAGAAGTTGTTCTTAAAAAGAGAAAGTGAAAGACAAAAGAGAACAAGCAATTAACCTTGGGATCCTACACTGTATTCTGGAAGCTTACAGAAGCATTAGATAACATCTTCAACCTTGAACATTGAGGAGATTTGGCTATATTGAGGCAGTCACTGGAGCCTGAGGGAAGCTACACTACAGTTATCAAGTTGATTTCCTCAAGATCCAAGATGTCTATTGGAGCTATCCCTATATCCACTGAAAGATATATAACTTTTACTTTCCATTCTTTGTATTCATGCTCAAGGATGTAATAAGCTGGTTTTAGGTTACATGAAACTGTGTTTTAAATGCTCTGGTAAGTTTACTCATGAACATGTGAGCATCAACTAAAATCTGGGCCATCAAACTCCTGAGGACTGCCTACCAGATGATGAGAATCTTATTTATACAGTTCTGACTCTTCAGTCCATGCAAAAGACCAGCTGGAGGTGATGGAACTATATGTCTTTTTTAGCTTCTTTCAAAGACCTGGAATGAAGTGGAATGTAAATGTAGCGTGTTTGCAGATCTTCCCTGTACCTGTGTTAACACAGCTGTACTGTGTTAGAGTCAGACTTTTGCTTCTTTTCAATGACATTTTTATGAGCCTTATCATACATTAGGGAGTATACATCTACAGGTAGTGTCCAGGGATATCACCATCTTCCAGTTTCAAACTATTTGGAGAAATATCTAAGTTGGACAAACAGAAGTAATGTGATGGAAAATATAAACAAGTTGCAGATGAAGAGCAAAATGTGTGGGCAGTAAGGTAAAAAGAAGAAGTAGGGCCTAAATTTAAATTGTGAGACCTAGAAGCCAGAGCAACAGATGATCCAATTTGGTTTGCTACAGTCAGAGCTACTGAGGGATGTTTGTGAGGCAAGAAACAAGGCAGTTTTTGGAACAACATTCATGGATCAAGAAGCAGCAAGCTTTGCAAAGAAGCATGTTCAAACATCAACAAAAATATGCTTCATATTAATGTGGTATGCAAAGAATCCCTCAATGTGTTGCTATGCTAGCAACACATTGCTATGCTAGCAATGTTGTCAGCACCTTGAAGGCATCTTTAAGACAAATAGTGTTGATATGAGTACATTGCACAGCTCCTGTGAACATTCAGTAGGTTTTAGTTCAAAGGTCATGATGGTCAATGGAAAAAGTCCAAGGAACAAGAGCAAGAAGTATGTTTCATCTAGCCACCCAGGAGCCATTGTGATCAGGCCTCTGTCTCTGTTGTAGACCTGAAGGCTGAAATTGACAAGTTGGCCACTGAGTATATGAGTAGCGCCCGCAACCTGAGCTCCGAGGAAAAATTGGCCCTTCTCAGACAGATCCAGGAAGCCTATGGCAAGTGCAAGGAATTTGGTGACGACAAGGTGCAGCTTGCCATGCAGACCTATGAGATGGTATGGCCCTGTTCATGGCTCCCCACTACCTCCCATCTAATCTGTGGGGTCTTAGACCCCTCTTCCAGTTGTCAGAATCTATTTTGGGTCTGGGAGATCCATAGATTTTGCCTTGGCCTGTCTTCTTTCATTGGAACCAGCCTTATGCCTCTCCCTTCTCCTTCCTTCTCTCCTAGGTTGACAAACACATACGACGACTGGACACAGACCTGGCCCGTTTTGAGGCTGATTTGAAGGAGAAACAGATCGAGTCAAGTGATTATGACAGCTCTTCTAGCAAAGGCAAAAAGAGTGAGGAGGGGGGCGGGGCTGTGAGAGTGGGTGAGGACTCTGAGGGAAAAGAGGTCTGCTCTTCACTGATGAGGGAGAAGTATCAAGTTGGAAAGAAGGGGAAGGAAGGGGATGGGGACTTAACCCATCTTTCTGTCTCCCTGCCTTCTGGCTTCCCCCCTCTTCCCTAGAAGGCCGGACTCAAAAGGAGAAGAAAGCTGCCCGTGCACGTTCCAAAGGGAAAAACTCAGATGAAGAAGCACCCAAGGCTGCCCAGAAGAAGTTAAAACTTGTGCGCACGTGAGTGTATCAGATGACATACTCTCTGCCAAGTAACATCCTCTTATCTCCTGACATCTCACACCCACCCTGCACTGCACTGCCCTTTGCCAGTTTTCCTATTTTCTATTAACAACTCTTCTCATCATTTTGGTATCTGCTGGATGGAGAGGAGAAGGCCCACCAGGATTTCCTTCTACCACCTCAGAGCCTTAGGTCCTAGCTTCCCTTCCTACAAATGACAATTTCTCTTCCTCTTGACATGCAGAAGTCCTGAGTATGGGATGCCCTCAGTGACCTTTGGCAGTGTCCATCCCTCTGACGTGTTGGATATGCCTGTGGATCCCAACGAACCCACCTATTGCCTTTGTCACCAGGTCTCCTATGGAGAGATGATTGGCTGTGACAACCCTGATGTGAGAACCTTTAACCTCAGGATGCGGGGTTCTGAGGGAAAGGAGTGGGTTTAAAATGGGTGTGCCATGGTTGAAGAATGGGACTTCAGAATAAAAGCTGACAATGGCTGAAAGTAGGGCATGGTGGGCATGCACCTATAGTCCCGGCTACTTAGGAAGCTGAAGCAGGAGGATCACTTGAGCCCAGGAATTCAGGGCCAGATTGGGCAACACAGTGACACTCAGTCTCAAAAACAAAAACAAAAAACAGTGAGTGGATATGGGTGGACTTGGGCCTTCCAGAAAGTCTCCAGAGGGATGGGATAAAGGTACACTTCTAAGGAATCTTTGTGAGGGCTTTCCTTTGCACTGCCCAGGCTTCTGACTGCTGCATCTTCCTTTTTCAGTGTTCCATTGAGTGGTTCCACTTTGCCTGTGTGGGACTGACAACCAAGCCTCGGGGGAAATGGTAAGTGACAGAGTTGCAGATTTGCAGCCAAGCTGAATTGTCCCAAAGCTAGATGGTATAAGGCACTTTCCCCTTCACTCACTTTCCCCCTACCCTTCTTTTTCTTGTTGCTTTCTAGGTTTTGCCCACGCTGCTCTCAAGAACGGAAGAAAAAATAGATAAGGGCCTTGAATTCCAACAGTTTCTTCCACATCCCCTGACCTGGGCTGGTGGGCAAAGGAATGCCTGTGTTGGGGCTGGGGGGTTTAGGGAGAAGTGGATGGTGCAGTATCATCATCCCTTCTCCTCCCTTCTCCCCATTCCCGGTGCTGAGGCTACATTCAAACCCTGGTAGGGAGGGGCGCCACAACCACTAACGGTATGTGTTCTCATTCTGCCCTCCCCCTCATTGGGAAGTGAGCTTGCCCACTGTCCTTTTGCCTCCATGCTGAGGTTGGTGCTGTATTTCAGAGGGAGGATCCTCTTAATTTCCCTTGCTTTGTATTTGAGGACTGGGGAAGTAGCATAGGGCACTCCTCTGGCCCCCTTAATTCTCCTCCCCCTACACTGTGGGGAGCTAGGTGTGATAAACTTCTCCATTCTCTTCCTGTTTTTCATGGTGGGGATCCCCCGGATCATTTGGGCTGTGGCCCTCATTGAAGGGGCACCCCTTCCTCTGTGCCAAGGGGATTCATCCTGGCCTTGAATGGGAGAGGGGGCAAGGTGGAATGCAAATAACTCACATGTAAAAGGAGCCTGGGTAGGTAAATAAAAGCTATATGTGTCAGCCTGCTGTGTTTATTGTAGAGACACTATTTCAGTACATGTGCTAAGCATTCTTTTTGCACCCTCTGGGTTGGATGAGAGGTGGGAGGATGACATGCCAGAAGTAGGACAAGACAAGAAACCTGAAGTAGTACCTGTGCACCAGCATCTACAGCTTCTCAACCTGGGGAAGGCAACACTGGCTGGAGGGTGTGCCTCAGAACTTTGTATATTGTGCATCTTTTCTCCATAAAACATCTTTTACTTAATTTCCAATAAATGATGTATTTGTGTTATATATGTGTACTACTATACTAAATCTTAGCTTGATTTCTTATTTTAAACATTAAACAGACAAGACAGATATTTTCTTCCCATACCTCAATGGATTGTGTTGCTCATCCCCCTCTTGGGATCTATTTCCTAGAGCCTCAGGGACATCCTTATACCTGAGCAGTCCCTCCTGTAAACCCTTTTCTTGTTTTTCTGTTTGGCCCATATCTTACCTGGAGGCATACTCTAGCTCCACCCAGATCACCTGCCCTTTGTTTTGTACGTTCCATCACTGCCAGCCCCAGAACCCTGCCTATGCTGGCATCTAGGTCTTTCAACCATCTGGACAAACTGCTTCTCCAAACCCCGATTTCCCCGTGTGTAAAATACGGATCATAATACATCCACCTTCTGGGATTGCGGTGGAGATAAAATAAGTTAGTACCCATCAAAAACAACAGGCCTCGTCGAAGATAGAACATGAATGGTGGCCTTTGCTCTTCTGCTCCTGGATTTGCCCTGACCTGATCGATGCCCTCCAGCCACCTGGTCACTTAGGTTCGTGGCCCCACCCCGCCGCCCCGCGGCCCCGCCTTTGTGACGCAGGGCCACACCTCGCACTCCTGCTCGCCAGCCCGCGAGGCTGCCGCTCTGTCTTGGCTTGGCCGGTTAGAGGCCGGGAAACACGGACGGATCTTCCGGGGCCATGAGGAAACTATCTGATGGCCTCCTTCTCTCTCTCCTGAAGGGTGAGAGGTTCCCACCGGTTCTAATAACGTCATCCTCCCCAGCTCAGCCCTCACCCTCTACCACCTGAGTCATTTTTTTATGGTTTGAGACACTTTCTCATGGTGATTGAGTCTGCTCCCTTGCTTCTGACACCCTTCCCGATCCCCTCTGGGAACATTTGCTCTGTCCCTGCAATCCCTTCAACCTTCTCAGCAGGGACCACCCGAGGGAACATCCTGGTTCCTAATTTGGCTGGGTCTGGAGCGGGTTTTGGGTTGCTGTCCATCCAACTATGTTACCCCGCCTCCTCAGTGCTGCTCCTGCCTCTGACAACTGCCCCAGCCCAGGAGTCAACTTCAGCCTCCACTCCAGGCAGCCCTCTCTCCCCCAGCGAATATGAACGCTTCTTTGCGCTGCTGACCCCAACTTGGAAGGCAGAGACTACCTGCCGCCTTCGTGCAACCCACGGCTGCCGAAACCCCACTCTGGTCCAGCTGGATCAATACGAAAACCACGGCTTGGTGCCAGATGGTGAGGGCCAGACCGGTGGGGAAACCCAGGCACCCAGAGTTCACCCAAGCCCAGGGCAGAAGCCCTCTGCTCACCGTGAGATAGGGGAGAGTATGGTCGGCCCCTCACCCAGAGCCATATACTTTACCCTCACTGGGCCTTCTTCAGAGGGCCTTCCCTCTGTCTGTTCACCTTCTCCACCCCTGCCCCTTTTCAGGCGCTGTGTGCTCCGACCTTCCTTATGCTTCCTGGTTTGAATCTTTCTGCCAGTTTACTCAGTATCGCTGCTCCAACCACGTCTACTATGCCAAGGTGAGGCCCAGGAGAAAGGTTGGATTCTGGTGACCCCAGCACCAAGGGAGTGGGAGTGGGGAGTTGTGGAAGGGCTCCAGCACCGTCATCCTTAGATCCTCCCCTCTTTGCCATTTTGCCAATCATTCGCTCAGATTACATATGAATAGTCTCACCTGGACATTCATACTGTCTGAACAATCCTGTTACTTCAAGAAAAGTAGGGAAGAGAGATGGGAAGAGGCAGAGACAAGCCCTTCCATTTCTTCTAACAGGTCAGTGATTTTATTCTAGTCAAATGCAGAAGAGTGAAGGCAGGGGTGTGACCCAGACAAAGAGACTATCTGTCAGAGAGACCCTTTCTCAAGACTAGAGGGTTCCAGCAAGGATCATGTTCCTTCATCCCTTCCCAGGATCTGTGAGAGATAAGCCATTCTGGGAAAGGGACTGAGGAATTGGCTAGAGCAGAAGTCTGCCCTTGGGAAAGGCTTTCCCATTTTCCTTCTCTCCCTGCAGAGAGTCCGGTGCTCCCAGCCAGTATCCATTCTCTCACCTAACACTCTCAAGGAGGCAGAGGTTGCAGCAGAAGTCGCACCCACCACCATGACCTCCCCATTTCTATCTCATATCACAGGTGAGACCCTTCTACAACTTCCAGAGCCAAGTGGTAAGTCATTGGTAATAGGGAAGGGGGAAAATGTTGAACAAGGAGGCATCTACTTTTGAATACAAATATGGGTATTCTGTCCCAGAATATCTTCTGCCATTATTTAAAATCCTGCCCTGAATCCATTTTCCCTAGATTCCAGCATTAGAAGTTCTCTGGGTCTTTTTCTTTCCTTTTTTTTTTTTTTTTTTTGGTGGTGCTGGGGATTGGACCCAGGGCTTTGTGCATGTGGGGCAAGCACTCTGCCAACTAAGCTATATCCCCAGCACTCTCTGGGCCTTTTACAAGCTAAGATCTTCATTTTAGAAAGGATTAAAACTAGGGGTGTAACTCAGTGGTAGAGCATGTGCTTAGCATGCATGAGGCTCTGTGCTCAATTCCCAGCACCTCTTCCCAATGGAAAGCATTAGTTTCTAGCTACTCTGAATGGTTTTTGTTCCCTAAGGGAGAGAGAAAAAAAAAGTTGCATTTGAGGTGGGAGGTAGGGAAGAAGAAGAGCACTTGTAAAAGAGTTATGAAAGTGACACATACCACCAACACCATATTTGCCATAGAAACATTCTTTCATTTTGATATTCATATTCATTTATTGTTTTTTTATACTTAACTGCGTAGGTAAATGTGATTTCAGTCTGCATTCACTGCCCTTGAATTTATGTGTGAACAGACATTTAGGTGCCAAAAGCCTGACTGTCTCTCTTCTCTTTTTTGGTTCCTCCCCAAACCCTGCTGTAGCCACAGAACGGCAGGTCTTCCAGCCCTGGCCTGAGCGGCTGAACAACAACGTGGAGGAGCTGCTCCAATCCTCCTTGTCCCTGGGAGGCCAGGAGCAACTGCCTGATCGCAAGCAGGAGCAAAAAGAGGAGCAACACAAACAAGAGCAAATGCAAAATCAAAAACAGGAGGAAAGGCAGGAGCAAGAAGAGCAAGAGGAGGAGCAAGAGGAGGAGGGAAAGCAGGAAGAGGGGCAGAGGACAGAGGAGGGATTGGAGACAATGTCTAATCTGCAGAGCAATGCAGAGGCCAAGTTTCTGTCTGAATCTTTGTCTTCCAACCCTTCCTCCTTCACTCCCCGAGTTCGAGAAGCAGAGCCTGCTCCTGTCATGATGAACGTCCAAGAGCTCATTCAACCAGCCCAAGAAATGGATGAAACGAATGAAATATATGATGAGGATGTCTATGGGAGAAGTCAAAACCCTGGCAGGTACAGGAAGTTGTGACTCCCTCGTGGGCCCTGCCATCCCTGCTGCCTTCTTTGGAAGCGAAAAGCTCACTTGCCCAGCTCTGGCCTGCAGACCCACTCAGACCTACTTGCGCTTGAGGCACAACTAGCAACTGCTATGCCTATCCCTGCCTTAATCCCTGCCCGAGGTGCTCATTCTCTACATGATGTGGGGCAGTGAGTCTGGAACCTGGAGCTACCAGGCTTGGGTTTTGGTCTTTTCTCTGTCCCTGATTAGCATTGCAACAGTGAGAAAGTTATTTCTCCACTCTGGACCACAGTTTCTCATTTGTAAAAGAAGGCAATTGACCCTAGGCCTCTCAGGCCCCATGCTGAAGGCCCTGTGATAAGCATGCTGAAGACTTATGACAAAGGCTAACTGTGCTGGGCATGGTGGCTCATACCTGTAATCCCAGCAACTCGGGAGGTTGAGACAGGAGGATCGCCAGCCTGGGCATCTTAGCAAAACCCTGTCTCAAAAAAATAAAAAATATAAAGGGCTAGGGATGTAGCTCAGTGGTAGAGAGCCTGTGGGTTCAATCCCTAGTACAAAAAAATAAAATGAGACCAGCTGCTTAGGGGAGGGCAAGAGAGTAGATAAAGCTTTCTGCCCCAGCCTTCTAGCCCATCCCACCAGTCAGTACTGTCTTCTTGCAGCCTCCTGCAACTGCCCCACACAGAGTCCTTGCTGGTAATGTGCTATGCAATTGTGGAGAATACCTGCATCATGACCCCCACAGCCAAGGCCTGGAAGTACCTAGAGGAGGAGATCCTTGGTTTCGGGAAGACGGTATGCCTGCCATGCTGTTTAATGGATGCCACTAAGCATCCTCTGGGCCTGGCACTATGCGAGGCCATGGGAGAGGGGAATGAGCAAGGAAAGCATGAGGCATAGAAGCAGAGATTCTATCCAAGTGGGACTCCCTTCTTTGGAAGCATGTCAATCCACCTTCAAGGAGGAAGGCTTTAAACCTAGTCTGGAATTCATCCTCCAGCCCACTGTGTTAGGCTGAGACATCTCTTGATCTTATTCACCATTTTCAGTATCTAGTTGTACCTAACTGATATCGCTCTCTTTTCCAGAAGGTTTATAGAATCTATTCTAGGGAACCTGTAAAGGGATTCCAGTTTCAATGTATTTTCCAAATGCAGCAAGTCTGTTCCCAGGAAAATATACTTTAGGTTTTCCTTTCTTTCAAGATGAAGTTGCTCAGGCTAGTCTGAAACTCCTGGGCTCAAGTGATCCTCCCACCTCAGCCTCCTGAGTATCGACTACACATGCATGCCACTGCACTCAGCTCCTAGATTGATCCATCTTTCTTTCTTTAATACTGGAAATTGAAATGGGAGTGGGAGCTTTACACTGAGCTACTCCCCCTGCTTTAATTTCTTTTTAATTTTGAGCCTAATTGCTAAGGCTGTCATTGAACTTGCCATCTTCCTGCCTCAGCCTTTGGAGTAGGTGGTATTACAGGCATGCAACACCACACCTGGCATTACTATGTTTTTAAATAATACAACTTAGTAGATATTTATTGATAGCCAGTATACCATGCATTCATCCATTTATTTAACAAATGCTGATTGGACACCAACTTTTTTCTAGGTATTTGAGGTGCAGTCCTCTTGCAATCTAGTGGGGAAGAGAAATGAAGAAACAGGCAGGATACAGATCAGTACTGTAATAGGAATAGGTCCAAAGTACAGAGGGAACAGATGGGGTAGAGAGGCAGATCATCCATGTTTGGAAGGATCAGAGAATGCTTCTTAGAAAAACAGATGTTTAATCTGAGACTTGAAGATAAGTTAACCAGGCAAAAGAAGGAGCCCCATGGAAGGTTCCTGGAAGAGGGTATCATATGCGTAAAGGCTCTGAGGCAACTAGAAATCTGCCGACCTAGAGTGAGCATACGATTTCTTCTTTTGAGGGGCTGAAAGCCCAGAAGGAGGTTCATCCTACAGAAGGAGGGTGCAAGGAGTTAGAGGTTTTTAAAAACTTGTAAGAAATTCAGCAGGACCAAGCACAGGGGGGCACACCTGTAATCTCAGATACTTGGGAGACTGAGGAGGAGGATTGCAAGTTCAAGACCAGCCTTGGCAACTTGATGAACCCTGACTGAAAAGAAAAAAAAAAAAAAAGACTAGGGATGTAGCTTAGTGAAGGAGTGCCCCTGGATTTAATGCCCAGTAGAGGTGGAGTGAAGGGTGTGGAAAGTTCAGAGTCACGGAAAAACCTTGCTGAATGACTTGGATAAGGGTGCAGCAGAGTGCATTTTACCTGGAGTAGAGCAAAAGGAGACACATCAAAGAGATGGTCAGTGTCCTTATGTGGAAAGTCTTGAATGGCAATCTTAGCATTTGTATTTAATTTTGTAGGCAAGGGGAATTTAATGCAGATTTTGGGTCAGGGACATGATGCTGCCCTTATGTGCTTCTGTGAAGAGTCAGCAGGTGTTATAAGAAATCAATGGGGCTGGGGATATAGCTCAGTTTACCCTGGGTTCAATCTCTAGCACCACACACAAAAAAAGAAATCCCATGCACCTTTGCAGGCTGTACCCACTGGTGAGAAAGGATGATGATAAAATTGATTGAAGATACTGCTTAGCAAGATCCTGTAGTGCTGAGGAAGCTCAATCAGGGTGGAGAGTTCAGCTAGGAGATGGGTAACTCTACTTTGATAAGATCTTCCAAAAACCTGGAAGTTCCAAACCTAGGTGTTTGGTAGAGCGTAAGTTTTAGAGTTAGAAGGACCTAGACCTGCCCCAACTTTATCTTCTGTTAGACATGTGGCTTTGAACAATGTACTGAATCTCACTGAGCCTCAGTTTCTTCATCAGTGAATAAGGGATATTATTGGTACTTCTGTTGTTACAGGGTTCTCGAGAAGACAAATGAGACTATATAGACAGTACCAGCACTGTCACCTCTCCGCAAATATCAGCATTATCATTAGCAGAGAATAGAAGATGGTTATGGGTTCTTCTCAGATAAACTAAATTAGGGGAAAATGAAAATTTGGAGTTCAGGGAAGAGATCAGAGCTGGTGATAAAGATTTGGTGTTGGCCAGACGCAGTGGCGCACACCTGTAATTTCAGTGACTCAAGAGGCTGAGGCAGGAAGAACACAAGTTTGAGGCCAGTCTCAACAAATTAGTAAGACCTTCTCAAAAAGGGCTGAAAATGTAGCTCAGTGGTAGAACACCCCTGAGTTCAATCCCTAGTAGCACAAAACAAAAATTTTTTGAGTGTCACCTACATGTAGGTGAAAATTACCCAAAAGTATAAGCCATCCACATCCACATCCAGGAAAAGGGTGAAGAAATAGCTAAGGCAAGGTCCTTGGAGAAGAGAGGGGAAAAGCCAGAGAAGCTATCCAAAGAGCCTTAAAGCAGACATTCCATGGGCTGTTCTGTAGGGCTAAGGTGGGGGAAAGGGCAGCTGAGTCCCAGCTTTAGCTTCTCACTCACACTCCTGCCCCAGGTCTGTGACAGTCTTGGACGGCGACACACACCTATCTGTCCCCTCTGTGCCTTCTGCTCCCTGAAGCTGGAGCAGTGCTACTCAGAGAACCTGCAGCGGCAACAATGTGACACTTCCCACAAGATACCCTTCCTCAGCCCCTTGCTCACAGCCCAGGGCGTGTCTGTCGGCACCCAGGTACCTAGCCGGGCAGCCTGTAGTGGGGAGGCCTGTAGGAGGGCAGGGGTGTGTACCTCTTGCCTGTCTCCTGTGCCACAGGTAGGGACCCCAGACGCAGGCCGCTTTTATGGGCTGGAATTGTACGGTGGGCTCCGAATGGACTTCTGGTGTGCCCGGCTTGCCACAAAGGGCTGTGAA
Organism: Glaucomys volans; assembly: GCA_020662805.1. Classification (NCBI taxonomy): domain Eukaryota; kingdom Metazoa; phylum Chordata; class Mammalia; order Rodentia; family Sciuridae; genus Glaucomys; species Glaucomys volans. The sequence continues at coordinate 36,408 of JAJEJO010004621.1, forward strand.
GATGTCCGAGTCTCCAGCTGGCTCCAGACTGAGTTCCTTAGCTTCCACGATGGGGATTTCCCCACCAAGGTCAGACCCTCTCCCCAAAGCCTAGCCCACCCCTCCCCTTGCCCTAGTTCCTTGTAGGTATGTGCTCTACGATGTGGAAGGGGGCTTGAGCTCCTCACAGAACATCCTACCTGATTCCAACAGACAATGGCAAACCTCCCCAAAAGAGTAAGATTGTTTTTGGCAAAGCAGTAGGAGCCCAGCCAGATGAGAAAACCCAGGACTGGGAGACAACGGTTAGAAATAGATTGATGTTCCAGTCGAAGTTATACTCATCTTTATGATAAAAGACTATGTGACATGGGGGATACTGCCTGGCCCTGTGATCCCTGCCTTAGCCTGCCAGGCTCCTTCCCTGACACTTCCAATGCATTCCCTGCTTAGTGAAAGCAATTTGGCTCCCCTCTCCCCAAAGCTACCTTTCCAGCAGGATTGTCAGTTGTTGCTGAGAATCAGGCCCCTCACTCTTGTAGTTTGACAGGAAAAACCCAGACAAGGAAAAATAGGAGCAGCTTAAGAAAGGGCTTGTAGAGGTTATGAGTATAATAACTCAGTGGTGGAGTACTTTCCCAGCATGCACAGGCTCTGGATTTCATTCACAGCACCAAAAAAAAAAAAAAAAAAAAAAAAGCCGGGGGGGGGGGGGGCCCACCCCAATTCAAAAACCAAGTCAGGATGAGTCAGGAGGATCGTGAGTTCAAAGCCAGCCTCAGCAACTTAGCGAGGCCCTAAGCAACTCAGTGAGACCCTGTCTCTAAATAAAATACAAAATAGGGCTGGGGAGGTGGCTCAGTGGCTGAGTGTCCGTGAGTTCAATCCCTGGTTTAAAAAAAAAAAAAAAAAAAAAAAAAAAA
>JAJEJO010004621.1:37409-50805 GCA_020662805.1 Glaucomys volans
AAAAAAAAAAACCCAAAAAAACTGGTACTGAGTTGAGGAGCAGTGCCTAGCTTTTGTCTCTGAACCCCTAGATCTGGAAGGAGTCTTAGAAATCATCTCAGCTGCCCCCTGGATTTATAGATGGGAGGCAAGTTCCAAAGAGGGAAGTTATTGATCCTCTGTCACAGGTCCTCCTCACTCATCACCATCACCAGAAGGATTTCTAATATTTGGACTACTAATTGGGTCCCCTTTCCCATGTTTTTGTTGTTGTTGCTGCTGGGGGTGAAACGCAGGGCCTTATACACACTAAGTAGTCTACCACTGACCTACATCCCCAGCCCATATTCTTGACCCTTAACTACCCAGCTGTCCACTCCCATTCCCCAGTCATTTTCCCAGTAAGCTGACGAGTAGGGTGGCCACTTCTGTTTCTCCAAGCTCCTGAATGCTGCTTAACAACCTGTGACTGAGGGTGAGAGGGAAAGGGCAGAGGGACAGAGAGGCCTATTCCTCAGAAAACACAGTGAGATCCATCCCAGGTGTGCAAGATCTGGTTATCAAAAACCACACCCCTGCCCCTGGTCTGCCATTGCAGTACCTTCTGGGGTCTGATGTTCTGTTAGGCTTCTTATATTTTCCCTCCCTTGCTCCTGGCTTAGGTTTGTGATACAGACTATGTCCAGTATCCAAACTACTGTTCCTTCAAAAGCCAACAATGTCTGATGAGAAACCAGAATCGGAAGGTGAGCACCCCAACCTGCCCCCACCTCCTCCTACCAGCCCTTCAATCACCCACACCAGGTGTGTATTCTAAGTTCCCCCCCTTCCAGAAGTTGGGCTATGGGGAGCCAGTTCCCTACTTGCATCTACAGGGCAACAACCTCCACAGGATGTTTCCTACAGGCCTCTGGTCCTGGATTAAGCAAGTCCATCCCAGGCACAAGGGTACAAAAGGAAGATGGTGCTATGAGGGGAGGACCCCAAGGACACCACACCTGGGCTAGGAATTGGATGTTGAGTTTCAGTCTGGCCTCCTTACTTACCAGGTAGCCTAGGATAAGTCAAGCCCCCTTCTGTGCTTCAGATTCCTGATTTCCAAAAGTAGGAGGTTGGGCCATTGGTGTTTCCTCCGTCTTACAAAAAAATTTTTTTGAGTACCCTGTTCTCTTTTACTGCCCACCTCTGGTTCTTCTGATGCTTCTGACACCTCTTCACCTGCACATTTCCTGGCGCCTGGCTCTGTGTCACAGATTATATGCACAATCCCCATGTAGGTATCACGCATGAGATGTCTGCAGAATGAAACTTACACTGTTTTGTCCCTGAGCAAAAGTGAGGACCTTGTGCTTCGATGGAGCCAGGAGTTCAGCACCTTGACTCTAGGCCAACTTGGATGAGCTGGGATCCATTCTGGCCCCACTCCAGCCTGATGGGTCCACATTCTCCATCTGTCAGTTTGCTTTCAGGCTGTCCCTCATGGGTCTCTTACCTAGTCCCTAGTCACACTCTCCTTGGGTTGGGGTAGCAGTCCCAGAGAGGTCCACAGTGGGAGTTCCATCTGCCTTAGAGGATATCTTTATATAAAGTGTTTATTTTCAGCCTGTGTGGCCTTTTTTGGTTTGATCTCCATCCTCAGCACTGCCACCTTGCCCTTGGGAATCAATCTCTAACCTCCCAATTTTATGGATCCATCTGCAGATGAGAGAACCTAATGGGAATGGTACTCAGGGAAGCAGCCATCTGTCAGAGAAGCAGAAGACCTAAGCAGTCAGGGAACTGGATTGAAGAAGGCTATGGCTGGGGTTTTAGGGGTTATGTGTACTATGAGGGCATGTATGTCTTCATTTCTGAAGCTCTGGGCCCCATTTTCTCAGAAGTAAGAGTAGGATTGTCCCTCTGCATGATAGGGGTCAGAGTCTGAGATCATGTCCACAGGGATCAGCTCCGGATAAATAGGGCATAGCTTGCACTTTATCAAGAGAGGAGAAACACATGTTGTTTTTTTCCTCTTATATAGGCTCACAGTAGTTAACAGTATTTTTTTTTTCTTGCAGTGCTGGGGATCGAACCCAGGGCCTTGCACATGCTCAGCAAGTGTTCTACCACTGAGCTACGTCCATCCCCAGCCCATTAATAGCATTTTTAAAGACTTAATATGGAAATTTTAAAAAATGCACAAAAATAGTATAATGTGCTGGGTATGATGGCACACACTTGTAATTCCAGCTACTGGGGAGGCTGAAGCAGTAGGATCATAAGTCCTAGGCCAGCCTGGGCAATTTAGCAAGAAGCGGTTGGAAAGGAGGAAAAGAAGGAAGGAAGGAAAGAAGGGAGGGAGTGAGAGAAAAGAGATGGGGATTAGATCAGGGGAGAGCACTGCTGGGTTCAGTTCCCAGTTCCAAGAAAAAACAAAACAAAAATCCAGTATTATGCACTGGTGCCCTTCACCCCACCCCACATGACCTATCATTCAAGGTCCTACAAAGCTTCATAATAAAGAAACTTTAACCTAATGTTTTCCAAACTCATTTGACCACAAATGAGTACTGCCCACACCTGAAAACTTTTTGTGTTTTTTTTTTTTTTTTTGGTTATTAACCATGGCTCATGTTTACTGAGGGGCTGTGCTCAGCTGAAGGATACAGAGGTGAGGCGCTGTCATCTGAGCTCTCTGCCCTTCTGGAGCTCCAAGTCTAGGGAAATAGACTTGAAGCATCCAGCCTGGCACTGCTGGAGGAGCTGGGTGTGTACTGGAAGGGAGGGAGGGAGGGACAGAGGGCTTTGCAGAACACTGGCACACAAAGACCCTGGAAAGGGGAAGGTACAAACAGAGTGGCATGGACTAAACCACCTGGCAGACCTAAGAGAGGAAGAGACACACAGGGGAGGGTATGGGTGAGAACAGTGAGAACAGTGAGCTGCAGCCGGTTAGTCATCAGGCACCAATGGTGGGTGTGCCAGTAAGAGTTCCCGGAAGCTGCCTGAGTGTGAGAGGGATGGGTGGGGGAGTTAGGTAGTGAGTTGGGGCTGGATTAGGTGTCATTAGCTGCTGGGGTGAGGGGATTTCTTCTCTGGCCAGTCTGTGAAGGTCTCTGAGGTCAATGCTTCCTCTTCTCTCTCTCCTTGGCTCTGTGGGGTTGGGTGAGTGCAAAGAGCTAGGAGGGATGTCCTGAGATCTGCTGGGGTGGGTGTGTCCCCACCCGCCCAGGAGCAGGTCTTACCAGCCCAACCCAGCACAGAGCAGGCAGCGGAAGCCAGCTTGGGGCAGCCACAGAACGACAAAGGGAGCACAGGTATGGGGGTGTGACAGGTGGGGTTGAACGGCCCAGGGGGCACAAGGGGCAGCAATCCCTCTTGTGGAAATGGGGCACATAGGTGGGGATGTAGATGAGGGTGAGCCCTGGAAAACCTTTTGAATACAGTAAAAAGACCAAAGGGGCTGCCTGAGCCTGCAGATCTTCTCCGAGCTGCCTGATGAGGCAGCAGCCAACATGCCTGACACACCCAGGAATGCCCCTCTGAAGGTTGAAGCCTCCACACCAGGGCATCCCAAGGGTCCTCCCCTTCACCTAGTAGGCCCCTCTCATGCTAAACCTGAGCTTCCAAAGGAGGGGCCTCTGGGGAATGCTTCCAATTTTTTCCAGGCCTTTTACCATATGACAATGAGCTAATCTGATTAAACTCTGCTAATGGGTTCACTGGCTCAAATGTGTTTTTATTATCTTTCTCAGGTAACTAAGGTGTATTTTATTTTTATTTTTTTTGTGGTGTTGGGAATGGAACCTAAGGCCTCAAGGATGCTAGGCAAGCTTTCTACCACTAAGCTCTAGCCTCAGACCCCAAAGGTGTATTTTAATGGAGTCTTAAGGAAGAATGGCCTCCACTCAAAGGACTCACCTATATAAGGGGATTGGGTTAGATGGTCTCTAATGTCCCCATAGAGCTGACAGAATGGGACATGAAAAGGAAGGAAATTTCAGATATTGAGCACAGGTGGAAGGACTATACGGAGATTTTTCTGGGACCAATGAGGGCCGCTGCCTACCTATAACCCATGTTTATGGGAGCCTCCATGACAAGAAGGGGATCACCATCAGATTGTTATCTCCAAAACTCTGTTTTTTTTTTTCTTTTTGGTACCAGGAATTGAACCTAGGGGTGCTTTATCACTGAGCCACATCCCCAGCCCTTTTTAAAAATTTTGAGACAGGTTGTCTCTAAGTTGCTTGAGTCCTTGCTAAGTTGCTGAGTCTGGCTTTGAATTTGTGATCCTTCTGCCTCAGCCTCCCAAGCCAATGAGATTACAGGTGTGCACCATTGCACCTGACTCAAAAACTCTTTTTCCAGGGAGTTGGAGGTAGTGACTAAGGGGAAGTAGAAATTTAGTTCTGTGTTTATGTGCATGTGTGTGAGCATACTTGCTAATCTTCCCAGTCACCCAGAGACACAAGATTCCAGCTCCATCTGTGCTGCCTGATGCCATCAGCTCTCCCCACCCTGCTGCCCTCAGTATTTTTTCCACTAACTCAAAGGTAATTTATACCCAGGAGTATAAAAAAGAGAAAAAAGTTGGTATACTTAAGAATTGAACTGTCAGTTTTAACACTGCTGTTACATTTGAAATGTGATATTCTGGTTAAAAAAAAAGAAAATGAAAACGAAAGAAAAGAAGTCAAGAAGATAGCTGAAAGGGCGAGAGTTGAGGGAGCTGCAGATGTGGTGAACATTTACCTAGCATGTGTGAGGCCCTAGGCTGGGTCCCCAGTTCTGGGGCCAGGGAAAGGGTGGTGGCTGAAGCCAGTAGTACACACTAAGAGCAAAAGCAAGGTCTCAGAGGCTGAAAGCCTCCAGGAGTTATCCAGAAGAGGCAGGATCCACCAGGCCTAAAACAAGGATAAGCTACATGTGGGGCACAGGTCAGCGGGGGCTGAGTCTGTTGCAGTAATTTCTTGCCTGGAGTTTCTTATTTTCCACTCTAGAAAGCAGGGTGGGGGGAGATGTGCAGGTGGTGTGGTGTCATCCACATATTGGGGAAACTGTTGAACTCTGGGCTGCCTTTGATTTCTGCCTTTTCCCAGAAGAATGTTGGGAGAGATGAGGTCAGCAACCCCAGAAGGGAGAAGACATGACTGAGGATGATGTTGGAAGGGCTGGAAAAGAAAGGCTGTTGTGAGGTGGGGTGTGATAGAAGAGGCTGGAGTAGGAATTTTGAGGAAATGAGGAGGAGGGAAGACAATGATAAGACAACATTGCCCCAGCCTGAGCTCAAGAGACCCCACTTTTAGGCAAGATTGTGGTGTCTGAGGCAGAAGGGAGCCTTCTCACTCATCCTGGACCTCGGACTATCCCCACACATATTCCTTCCCATCTCATCCCTGCACCTCGGACCCAAGAAAAACTGATAAACAGGATTATTGCTCCCCAAAGAAGTCCTGGGACCATGCTTTTCAGAAAGATTTTAGACTGGGTGAAGCTTCTGGAGGCTCAGACCAGCCAGATCTGTTTGTGGAGGCTGAATATATCAATGTGAAAGGGGTGATTACAATTAACCCCATCTGAGGGGAAAGTGTGCACCCTCCTAACATTGCCTGAACACAGAAGCAGAGGAAGTGGGCCCAGCTAATTTAACTAGCAGGTTAGAACATTTACCAAAGGGGTATTTCCTGTATCTGGATGAGACACCAGTTGGTACAAAAATTTAGAGAGTGGGGCTCTCCTAGAGCTGATCTTCAGGAGCAAGGAGAATAGGGAAACCTGAGTCGTTTTCAAACTTTTGACCTCAGGGAGAAGGCAGAAGGATGTGAATAAAAATAGGAGTCAAAGAGAGAACAAGGCACTTGGTGCATGCGTGGGAGGGTGGGGGGAAGAGCGTGGAGATGGTGGCACACAGAAGTTGGACAATGAAGAGGTATTTCTGTTCCCCTTCCTGTCCCCATCATTGTCCTAAATCAACTAGTCCTTTGTCTTTAGCTCCCCTCTACATCGTTGGCTGTTGTGAGAGAAGGTGGCTACTGAGGACAGGGGTGTGGAGGACAGTGAGGGAATGATCACGATTTAGTCTCCTGCCCACTCTTACTTCCTGCCTATGACAGAAAATAGCCCTGCCCCTCTGGCTTATCTCAGCAAAGAGCAGCACCCAGCCCAGCTCAGAGGGCAATGGAACAGGTCCCAGAGGCCCCAGGAGGTAAGAAACCTGGATCCTGAATGTGCACACAGGAAGCTGAAGGACAGATACACAAGCAGCAGGTGGCTGCACATGCTCTGGTGTGTGAGTAGTAATGGTGCTGGTGGGGGTGAGAGGAACAGTTCCCAGGGCCTCCATGTATGTAGTGGATTCTTTGTACGTTGGTGCCTTGGGGTTGAGATTTGTTTGTTGATATCTACATGAGAACATGCTTGTGAAAGTGCCTGATTGTGTAGTCTTGTCTGTGTAATAGGATAAAATCCCTAAGACAGGGGCTGTCTCCTCTTCTGGCTCTGGCCCATCATCTATGTATGTGCTTGTATATTACAGGGTGTGTGTACACATTGATTTGTATGTTACTGGGGATCTGTGTGCACATCTCTTAATGTATGTATGCATCTGTGTGTCTGTGCACAGACGTTTGTAAGGTGTGCCTATATTACCACATCAGCTTGAATCCATGAGCTTATATAGGCCTCCATGTCCCTCCTCCTCCCTGGTGAAATGAAACCCCAGTGTTCCTTCTTTTTTGAGGCAACTGCTGTTTCTTTGCTTCCTGCATTTACCCCACAACCTGACCTCTTCCTCAAGGCAGGACTAGGGGAGAGGGTCTGTGCCGCCCCTCCCCATGCCTACATCCCATCTTCCATTTCCTGTTTGCCTCCTCTTTGGCAGTTCTTTCCATCTTTGCCATCTGGCCTGGCATTGTGCCTATACAGCTTCACAGATGGGAGCCTCAGGGCTCAGGGAAGCAGGGCAATAGGGTTGGGACGAAAGCAGGGCCCTGACAGCTCTCACTACTCAGTTTGACCTTTCTGTATGATAGTCAGAAAGAGGTGACTGCCCTGGCTCCCCAATTCCCTAGTACTGGGGATGGAACCCAGGGCCTCCTTCATGCTAGGCAAGCACTCTGCCACTGAGCTACTTCCCCAGACTTGAGACAGGGTCTCACTAAGTTACACAGACTGGAGCTTGTGATCCTTCTGCCTCAGCCTTCTTGAGTTGCTGGGATTACAGGAATGCACCATTGTGCCCAGCAAGAAGTGGCTTTTTGACAAATAGTCACCATTATAAAGAAACCAAGGACTTCTCCTCTTTGGAATGGGGTAATAGGACCATCATGATTTCCTTTACTAGAGGATTTCTAATTTTATCTTTGAGGAGTAGCTCAAGGAATCCATTTTGGTCTATGTAACTTTGCAACTTTTTCAACAGAATGACTGGGGATTCTTGCAAAAGAATTCCAAGTGTGTGTTTCCTAATTTTAAGGAGCTACTGGTTCTCCAAGTAATGGTTAAGAATGATAAAGGATGGGCTGGGGATATAGCTCAGTGGTAAAGCCCTTGCCTAACAGAGGCCCTGGTTCAATCCCCAGCACCAATAAGTAAATAAATAAAGTGTAACTACAATTATAGCATAAACTATTATTGAAATCTTAATATAAGATGTTTCCAAACAGGTCTTTTAAGAGATGTGGTTTCATGCTAAGTGGGTTATACATGTGGAACCAGATAGTCAAGAGTGTGAGAAGAAACAGTTAAGTGCCTGGCTTTTTCTTTCTTTTTTTTCCCTCCAGTGCAATGGATTGAAACAGGGGCACTCTTCACTAAACTACACCCTCAGCCCTTTTTATTTTTGATTTTGAGACAGGGTATCACTAAGTTGCTGAGATTGATCTCAATCGAACTTGTGATCCTCCTGCCTCAGCCTCCCAAGTAGCTGATATTACAGGAGTATGCCACCATACCCAGCAGGTGATTGGATTTTGATACAAGAGATGTTATAACAGGATTAAGAGTGGGCTAACATGTTGAGTCGGGAGCAGATTTTCTGCCAGGCATCCATGAGTGTCACTCAGGTCTGCTAAGTGCAAAGACTGAAGTGTGCATCTGCAGAGTGTGGTCCCCACTCCAGGACCTTACCATCTACATGGGGAAACAACCAATGTGCATAAAACAACTGAGAGGGTCAAAGCAGCAGCAAATTAAGTGTTTAAGTACTTTAAGTAATTTTCCCCCCTTTTTTTTTTGCTACCAAGGATTGAACCCAGGGGTGCTTTACCACTGAGCCACATCTCCAGCCCTTTTTTTATATATAATTTAGAGACAGGGTTTCCCTGAGTTTTTTAGGGCCTTGCTAAATTGCTGAGGCTGGCTTTGAATTCCCTATCCTTCTGCCTCAGACTACAGAGCCACTGGGATTACAGGCCTGTGTCACTGTGCCTTGCTTAAGTATTTAAGTACTTTTTTTGTTTATTTCTGAAAAGGGCGTCTCACAATGTTGCTCAGGCTGGCCTGGAACTCCTGAGCTCAAGCAGTCCTCCTGCCTCAGCCTCTTGAGTAGTTGGAACTACAGGCATGTACCCCTGTGCCCAGCTTCAATACTTAAGGGCAATTTTAAGGAGGCATGTATGTGTGTGTTTATGTGAAGAAAGATGAATTTATTACCAATGTTTGAAGGTGGGAATAAGAAGGAAGTGGTGTTCTGTTTTTTTAGTACTGGGGATTGAATCCAGGTCCTTGCACAGGCTAGACAAGCACTCTACCACTGAACCACATCCCCAGTAGGAACTGGGTTATTAAAATGTATTTCAATTGGACAAATGAGGAAGTAAAATAAATTACTCCTGGGCACAGATTTCACATAGTTAACTATAAAAGACTGGGTGCTCTACCCAGCATCTATCCACATATTGAACCATCCACTCTGGTTGGAAGCAGCACATTATATCTTGGACTTTGGAACTGGGCAGTCCTGGATTTGTATCCTGAACTCATTTCTTGGTGACCAACTCTTGGGCTTCTGTTTCTTTTCCTATAAAAATGAGGACAAATACCTACCTTAAAGGATCGTTGAAAGGGTTAGAAATTAAGTATGTAACATACCCTGTAACGTGGTGACTATTATTTCTCAATCTACTTTACTGAGGTAAGTGCTGGGTTTACAAAGATGAATAAGCTACAGTCCACAGTCCCTCTGTCAAGAAGCTCACAGTCTAATGGGAGAGGCTGATTAAGAACAGTTAATTACTACACACATGGAAATAGTTGATAGGCCTGAGCACCCCTGCACCCTGGGAAGCACAAGGGAAGGGACTACATCTGCCCTGTCGGGGAGGCAGATCATAGGGTCCTGAGAAATGACTAAGTTTGCCAGTTGGAGAATGAGAAAAGGGACACTCCAATTTGAAGAAACAGCATGTGCAAAGGCAGAGGTCTGAAGGAAGAGGTCTGAAAACAAGGTATGTGAAAAATTAGTATTAGCTTACTGAAAATGGAGCAAAGGAACATGGGTGAGAGTGGGGGATGTGTATCCAGAACCAACTGATTTTATTTGCTTTTCATCATGTTTAAGTCCCATTTGGTATTATAGTCATCCCTTGGCATCCCTGAGGGATTGGTTCCAGGATACCAAAACCCATGGATGCTCAAGTCCCTTATGTAAAATGGTGTATTTTCAGAAAACCTAGACTGTATACTTTAAATCATCTCTAGATGACTTATAATGCCTAATACAATATAAATGCTGTATAAACAGGTGTTACACTATAGTGTTCGGGAGATATTAACAAGAAAAAGTTTGTATATATAGTACAATTTTTTTTTGTGGTACCAGGGATTTTTTGTGGTACCTGGGGTACTTTACCACTGAGCTACACCCCCACTCCTTTTAATTTTTTAAATTTTGATGCAGGGTCTTGCTAAGTTGCTGAGTGTGGCTTCAAATTTGAGATCTTCCTGTCTCGGTCTCCTGAGTAGCTGGGATTACAGGTGTGAGTCTCTGTGCCCAGTTCAGACACAATTACTTTTTAAAATATTTTTGATTTGCAGTTGGTCAAATCCATGAATGTGGAACACATGGTTATGGAGGACTGACTGTATCTCATTGTGAAATTGGCACTTTTTAGGGGAAATGTTTATTACCTTTAACTGTTCCACAGTACCTCTTACTCGTCTCAAGCTGCTGGTGGTGATGATTGGTGGGAGAACAAACAAAACCCCCACAAATCTGGTATTGTCAGGTTTACACTTTAGTTCTCTGCAAGAATTTATTTATTTATTTAGCAGTGCTAAGGTTGTAGGGGGACCTTCAGCATGCTAGGCCACATCTTCACTGAATCACATCCTCAGCCTGTTATGCAAAATTAAATAGCTTCTTTTGGAAGTAACCAGCTTCATGTCTTAGAATTCTTGTTCAGGATCTGAGACAATTTCTCTCCCTAAGATGTGGCCAGTAATGTTGCTTAATGGCTATACAGAGTTGTTGTTTGAGATTTTGAAAATATTCTATTTCTGGAAATCATTAGTGATGAGGATTATGTATCATTACAAATGTACTTATTGAAATAGTAGTACACTTAACAATGATGTTAGAAGCTGGATGTGGTGGTGCAGCTATAATCCCAGTTACTTGGGAAATTGAGGCAGGAATATTGCAAATTTAGGGCCAACCTGGGCAATTTAGCAAGATCCTGTCTCAAAATAAAAATTTTAAAAAAGGGCTTTGGAGCCAGGCACCATGGTGCATGCCTATAATCCCAGCTACTCCAGAGGCCTGAGGCAAGATCACAAGTTCAAGACCAGCCCTGGCAACCTAGTGAGACCCTGTCTCAAAAAATAACAAGGGATAGGGGTGTACCTCAGAGGTGAAGGTAGAGTGCTTGCTTGTTAGGCATGAGGTCCTGGGTTCCACTGTCCAGTACTTAGAGCTGGGCCTAGTGGCATATTCCTGTACCTTGAAGTTCCAGTTATTCAGGAGACTGAGGCAAGAGGATCACTTGAGCCCAGCAACTTGATGCCAGACTGGACAGCACAGCAATGTTCTGTCTTCAAAAAAAGTTAATATAAAAAATGATAAACTTCAAGTTATGCATATTCCTCTATCCCCCTCCCCATTTAAGATAGATGGAATCTGGGTACGAAATGGAGGAATATATACTGTGGCCTCAGAGAGTTCAGGAAGTTGGGACACTCAGACCACATCCTATTCTTGGCTGCGTCCTTGGTCTGCCAACTTTGCCTGAGGACTGTAGTTCCTGCAGCCTGCTCTTCATGGCAGCTGAGGCAGTACTACTTCTTACCTCGACCCTCTCAGGGTCCCTTGTGTGTCCTCACTATCAAATTACTGTGTCCTCTATCACAGAACTAACTCCCTGTGGGAAACTCTCTAGTTAGATCCTCTAGAGGAAGCAACCAGAAAAAGCCCAAGGTACTAACATGCCTCTGCCCAAAGTAGCTGAGCAATTGGCCTATGAGGTACCAATACATTCTTATTTCCATTTTACAGATGAAGAAACGGTGTGTGGGAAGTCAATCAGGATTAACCTATATTGCTCTGACATCAAACATCAGAAGGGTGGATGTGATGAATGAGGTTGGGATTTTGTACAGGACTTGGGAGTCTGAACTTTATTCCTTAGATAATGAGGAGCTAGTTGAGCACCTGGCCTGGAGAGGTGCTTCATACTATTTCTTCCACATGAAGGACCTATTTAAGTGGACTCTTTTTGTTATCTGCCTCCCTCCAGTGGAAAGTAAAGCATTGTTCACTACCCTGAACAAGCCTGGAACTTTTTTTTTTTTGAACTGGGGATTGAACTCAGGGGCACTCGGCCACTGAGCCACATCCCCAGCCCTATTTTGTATTTTATTTAGAGACAGGGTCTCACTGAGTTGCTTAGCACCTTGCCCTTGCTGAGGCTGGCTTTGAACTTGTGATCCTCCTGCCTCAGCCTCCCAAGTGCTGGGATTACAGGCCTGCACCACCATGCCCAGCCTGCCTGGAACCTTTTAAAGACTTAGTAAGCATTTGAGGAAGGGAGAGATCTCATAAGACAACAGCAACCTAAGCAATTTATATACATTATTTAATCTCTAAACAACTTTGTGAATTAAAGACTTCATGAGCCTTTTTTTTTGTTGTTGTTTCAATACTGGGGATTGAAACCAGGGTTGATTTACCACTGGGCTACATCCCCAGGCCCTTTTATTTTTATTTTGAGCCAGGGTCTCCCTAAGTTGTTGAGGGTCTTGCTAAATTGCCAAGACTGACCTTGAACTTTTAATGGTCCTGCCTCAGCCTCTGTCATGCCTGGGATTACAGGCCTGTCTAGTAAAGATTATTTTTAACACCCCCCACCCATTCAAGGTTAAGGAAAATGAAGTTCAGAGAGATTAACTTTTCTGAAATCACAAAGTTAGGTAAGATGGCAAAGCCAGGATTTAAACCTAAACAGTCTGGGGCTAGGGGTATAGCTCAATGGTAGAGCTCTTGCCTACCTGGGTTGGATCCCCAGCACCATACAAACAACAACAAAACAAACCTAAAGAGTCTCTGACTCCAGAACCAGGGCATTTAACAGTGTACTGTACAGTCCTGGTATAGGAAGCTATTTTGGACAAGGAGGTGCAAGATGAGGCTGAGATAAAAGTCATGAGGCCAGCTAAACATTTGTGTCTGCCATCCTGTGCCTACGTAACTTTGACTTTTGTCTGCCATTCCAGGTCTCCATTGCTGATCAGGCTGTAACTAAAGGCTTCCAACCCTTGGCAGCCATCTGACCCTGCAGCCATTACACATATTCCCATGCCGTACTTCTGTTTGTTTTTGGACATCTCTGTACAGCCTCCAGGTCTCTGTACAACCTCCAGGCTGCCACTTTGGAGGTGAAAACAATGCCTGGACCTTGATGTGACTCATGATGTCCCCAGCCTAGCTCCACGTCCACTTTTTCATCATGTTGACGAACTCCTCCATATTGGCCAACTGCTCTGCCAACGCCTCTTCTACCAACAGCTCTATTCCCCCATGTCCTGACTACCGGGCCACCCATCGCCTGCACATGGTGGTCTACAGCTTGGTGCTGGCAGCTGGGCTCCCCCTCAATGCGCTGGCCCTCTGGATCTTCCTGCGTGTTCTGCGCGTACACTCGGTGGTGAGCGTGTACATGTGCAACCTGGCAGCCAGTGATCTGCTTTTCACTCTCTCACTGCCTGTGCGCATCTCCTACTATGCACTGCACTACTGGCCCTTCCCCGACCTCCTCTGCCAGACATCCGGCGCTATCTTCCAGATGAACATGTATGGCAGCTGCATCTTCCTGATGCTTATTAACTTGGACCGCTATGCGGCAATCGTGCACCCGTTGCGTCTGCGCCACATGCGACAGTCCCATGTGGCGAGGCGGCTCTGCCTGGGTGTGTGGGCACTCATCCTGGTGTTTGCCGTGCC
>JAJEJO010004621.1:51205-141629 GCA_020662805.1 Glaucomys volans
CAGAAATACACAAGCCCACATTCCATTAGCCAAGAGAGTGGTAATGTGATCACATTTCATGAAGCCGCTGGAAAACTACATTGTATACTTGTGCACTGGTGAGAGTGAAAAGGATAAATAACATCTTAGTATTATGAAAATAATTTTGACTTCATGGACTTCTTCAAAGAGCTGATCCCTGGATCACACTTTCAGAACCATACTTGTACAAAGTATTAGAGTTTACATCAACATCTTCCCAGGGCATTATATAATAGTGTTTTTTGTTTGTTTGTTTGTTTGTTTGTTTTTATGACTGCAGGGAGTGCAGTGCTCAACAAATTAATTGCTAATGCTAGTCCTTAAGGCCTGGGGTTTCCTGGGGGCAAGTAGGAGTTTGTACCAAATGAAACACCCCCTTGGGCTCACCAGGGAAGCAGCCCTGGAGCGGGGAAATGTGGAACCAGACACACACTCAGGAGGAGAGGGTGGGGCGCCTCTAGCGGGTAAAAAAGAACTGCCACAGTCAGGAGAGAAGAGTATACAGGGAAGTAAGAGTGAGATGAGAGGACAGGAATAGCCTGCCTGTTCTTAGCAAAGCAAAGTGGTTTCCTTCCGTCTTTATCCAAGGGCTGCAGAGAGTTAGCATCCTGACATCTTTAGACTCTGACAGTAAAAATTGTTGCTATGCGTGTCCAGTATGCATTTCCATCCCTATGTCTCAGGACTGTATTTTTCTCTCCCTGTGTGTGTGTGCTACACAGTATTAGAGTTTTCCCATTTGTGTCTATGTTTTGAGCATCAAGTAAATCTTTTTCGTGTCTTTATGTGAGTTGGTGATTTGCTGGGGTAAAATGACCCCTGGTGGCCAATTCAGGTAACTGGCCCAGATTTCTCAAGTTCCAGCCTTTATCTGGGTAGAGGTTAGAGCCCGGGGCCAGTTTGTCTAAAGAAGGCTTGTTGTTAGCATCCGCCCCACCTCACTTCACCCTCAGTCACCCTCAGGGTTCAAGACCTGTCTGTGCCTTTCCTGACCTAAGGGCACAAGCCTCACCAAACCTCTTTGTCCAAACTCTGAGAACTTTGCCCCAACAAACTGAACTGAACACAATTTTTAAAAATAACATGAAGGGCTGGGCGTGGTGGCTCATGCCTGTAAACCCAGCAACTTGGGAGGCTGAGTCAGGAGGATCACAAATTCAAAGCCAGCCTCAGCAACTTAGCGAGGCCTTAAGCAACTCAGAGAGACCCTGTCTCTAAATAAAATACAAAATAGGGCTGGGGATGTGGCTCAGTGGCTGAGGGTCCCTGAGTTCAATCCCTGGTTCCAAATAAACAAATAAATAAATAAAAATAATGTGAAGGGGCCAGGTGGGGTGGCTCACGCCTGTAAATTCCAGCGGCTTGAGAGGCTGAGGCAGGAGGATTGAAAATTCAAAGCCAGCCTCAGCAACTTAACGAGGCCCAAGTAACTGAATGAGACCCTGTCTCTTAACAAAATATTTTTAACAAGGGCTGGGGGTGTGGATTTGTGGTTAAGTGCCGCTGGGCTCAATCCCCAATATCCCCCCACAAAAATAACAATAATAACTTGGGCATACTCAACATTCACAAGGTCCTGGGTTTGGTTCCCTGTACCACACAACTGAATGAATGATCAAATAAAAATTTTAAAAATACTTGAGTACTTCTATATGCAGGTACATGAGTGAATTAAAACTCACAACTTTTAATATATAATATGCTTATTTATTTATTCTAATTTTTATGTTCATTGGATATCTCCTTCCTAGATAGAATGTAAGCTCCATGGGGGCAGGGATCTTTGGTTCTCTGGTGTGTTCACTAACATCTAGAACAGTGCCTGGCACAAGATTTAATCAATAAATATTTGTAGAATGGATGAACAGTAAGATCCTATGAAGTATTTTACTACCTAGTGGGGAATATAGAACAATAGCTATAATGCAAAACAGAAGTTGCAGGACTTCAGGGCAAGGTATTGGCAATTGATTTAGAACCCTAAAGGTTCTCAGTGAGGTTTGGTTCACATGAACATATTGTGTAGAATAAACCATAGGGAAATGAAATGGAGGAGAATCTAAGGAAAAGAGTGATCTGGGAGATATGACAATAGTTGGAAAGAAGTGTGGTCATGATCTGTGGAAGAATTCTCACCATACTATCACTTCCAGATGGTAATGGTTGTTTGCAGTGTTACATGTCTGGTGTTAAAGCCCTGGTGGACTGTTAAAGCCCTAGCCAAAGGGTTTCTATCATGAGAACAGAGAAGAATAGATCAAGGAGATATTGCAGGCAGAAGGGAATGAACAGAACCGGACACATAACAGGCTGTGGAGGTTTAAGAAAACTTAGGTCAAGCATGGTGGCACTCACCTGTAATCCCAGCAACTCAGGAGGTTGAGAAGTAGAAGAATCCCAAGTTCAAAGCCAGCCTCAGCAACTTAGCAAGACCCTGTCTCAAAATAAAAAATAAAGGGCTGGGGATATAGCTCACTTGGTAGAGTACTTGCCTTGTATGCACAAGGTGCTGGGTTCAATCCCCAATACCACAAAAATAATTAAATTAAATTAAAAAGGTTGGGGATGTGGCTCAGTGGTTAAACCCCCCTGGGTTCAATCCCTGGTATCAAAGGGAAACAAAACCAAAAAACTTGTAGCCATTTTCACAGGATTCCCAATTATTTTTGTAAGCAATAAAATGGAGGGCTGGGGTTGTAGTTCAGTAGTAGAGCGTTTGCCTAGCATGCATGAGGCACTGGGTTCGATCCTCAGCACCACATAAAAATCAATCAATTAATTAATTTATTAAAGGTATTGTGTCCATCTACAACTAAAAAATAAAAATAAAATAAGATGGAGGCAAAATGTGGGAAATTCAGAGCATACATCCATACTTTGGGGCTGTTCCATTTAAGGTCTAGAAAAATTCAAAGGAGTAGGAAGAGAAAAAGCAAGAGTGTTAAAGGTTTTAAAAATATTCTTATGGCCAGCTGGATGCAGTGGTGCATGCCTGTAATCCTAGTGGCTCAGGAGGCTGAGGTAGGAGGATTTTGAGTTGAAAGACAACCACTAAGCGAAATACAAAAAAAGGGTTGGGGATGTGGCTCAGTAGTTCGAAGCCCCTGAGTTCAATCCCCCGTACAAAAAAAAAAAAGAAAAAAAAAGAAAAGAAAAGAAAAGAAAAAAGAAAAAAAACTCAAGGCCAGATGCAGTGGCATACACCTGTGGTCCCAGCTACTTGGGAGGCTGAGGCAGAAGAATCACTTGAATGCAGCGTTTGTGTGTGTGTGTATATATGTATGTGTGTGTGTATTCTATACGCCAGAATTTCAGATGCTGCATTTTATTTAATTATTATAATAACCCTCTGAGTTAGGGAGATGATTATTCCTACTGTACAGATGAAACACTAGGGAGAATTTGAAGTCTTAAGGTTACACAACCTGGAAATGGTTAGTCTCTATTTGGCTCCTGAACTCCTACTCCTTGCAGCACATTCTATCGTCCTTTTCTCCCTATCCCTGGCTCTATTACATTCACCCTTAGTATCCTTGCCTCTCCTCGCCTGATAGAAGCCACCTCTCTCAATTGCTTTTTTCACCTTGAATCTGTGGTGTCATCTTTACCCTGCTCTTCCTTCATGGTCCTGTGCACACCACCCTTCCCTTTACACCAGCCTCAGTACCCTAGGCAGGACACAATGTAGCTGGGTGGGGTCTGAGAATTAGGCTCACCCATGGTATCAATTGTGTTGGGTTCTAAACACACCACATTGAGGGCCCAGGAAGGAACAGCCTGTCCGTGGCACAGGCAGGACAGTTTAGACTTAATGCAGTGGGCATGACTCCCTCTCCAGTACTTTTTTTTTTGGGGGGGGGGGGTACTGGGGAATTGAACCCAGAGGCACATAACCACTGAGCAACACCCCCAGCCCTTTTTTATTCTTTATTTTGAGACAGGGTCTCACTAAGTTGCTTAGAGCCTCACTAAATTGCTGAGGCTGGTCACAAACTTGTGATCCTCCTGTCTCAGCCTTTCAAGCTGCTGGGATTACAGGTGTGAGCCACCAGGTCTGGCATACAGCAGCACTCTTAATTGTCCATCAACTCAACAGAGACGGAGATAATCTCTTGGTTCTGGAAGTCTTCTCTATAGGATGATGTCTCCGTGAGACAGTATCAATCACTGGTCTGGAAATACAACAAAGTCACGAGACCCAGGACAGAGATAAGGATTCCAAAGGAGGGCAGATATGCTACATTCTTGGTCTTGACCTACTTAAGGAGAATCCTTGTGAGCTTGCTTGCCACTTGGGATCCCAAGGAAGAAATGGGGAAGAGAAGGTAAATCTCACATGCTGCTTTCCTTCTTCATTCTTTCAGGAGACCCTGGAGACAAAGAGAGGCTAGAGGTAATTCTCATCATGCTATCACTTCCAGAGCACCTGAAAGAACTGGAAAGTGAAGTTTCTCACACTCACTAGGTTTGGGGAAAACCAAAGACTCTCAGAACCTTGGAATCAAACAAACCCAAATACTGATTTCAATTTTGTCATTTCTTGGCAATGTGTCTTTGACCTTTCAACCTTTCTGAGCCTCTGTTTTCTCCTCTGTGAAATGGAGCTCATATCATCTGCTTTTTGGGTGGTGGTGAGAGTCAATGAGATGAAGTACCTTTCAAAGGCATTTTAGAAACCCAACAAATGGTAGCAGTCTTTCCAAGGAGGGTATGGAGCCCAGATGGTGCTTGTGATGCCCTTGCTTCTGGAAGGCAGCAAGGGTTCCAGGTGAATCGTCACCAGAGAGAGCCCTGCCAGCAATCAGAGCTAGGGCCAGGGGAACCGGGGAGGAGGCAGGCTGGGCACGTTTCCATGGTGCTGGGTCAAGCAGGCAGTCTTCAGGGGCAGTGACTGGTCCATTGCCCTGTGGGGGCACTCTCTCTCCATGAGGCTGATGTCCATCCCACAGACTAAGGAGTAGGTGGAGAAGTGCATGGAAGAAAGAGGAGGAGGACAGGACGAAGACCTAGGAGATGGAGAAAGGGCAAGGGAGGAGGCTGGAGGGGACGCAAGGGCCAGGCAGGCACGGGGTGGGGCCAGGAGAGGGGCCCAGGGCAGGAGGGCGGGAGACAGACTGGGAGGGAAAGCGCCGACCGAGGGAGGGAGGAGGGACAGGGAGGGAGACCGGCGGCGCTGACACAGCCTCGATGTGTGGAACTGGCTGGGGTTTGGCCCACAGGTCAGGCGTCTGGCAATATTATGGGATGCAGAGGCCTTAGGAGACAGGGAGAGTATTATGGGCTGGAACAGCCTTAGGAGACTGGGGAATATTATGGGCTGGTGAGGCCCGGCTCCAACTGGAGGCGGGAGGAAGGGGTGCGGGGCGGGAAGGGGGGGTGGTGGTGGAAGGGAGTATTATGGGCTGGAGGCCTCCTGCGACCAGAGGCAAGAGTATTATGGGCTGGCAAGGCCTTCGGTGGCCAGAGGGGGGAGCAGCGGGGGATGGCACCGGCTGCATGTGACTAAGGGGGGGCCAACTTGGGGGGGGTGGTGAGTGGGGGTGGGGGAGCTTATTATGGGATAGCTCTTTGTACCTACTGCGGGGACTGCTTCTCCAGAAGATATTATGGGATGTCGTGTGTGGGAGGGGGAGTGGGGCTGGGGGGATTATTATGGGATGGTGGTGCAGAATGGGGAGGGCTTGAAGAGCTCTTCTCCAACCCCCCTACCCCTTGGTCTCTCACCATCCTAAGGTCAGCCTCCTCCCTCCAACGGCCCGAAGGGAACACCTGAAATACATCTCCCTAGACACACACACACACACACACACACACACGCACACACGGACACCTGAACCCATCCTAGGCATCTTCCCTAACTAGCAGCCACCTCCCTCCAGGGTGCGGAGGAGAAAAGGTAGCCCCTGAGGAATGGGAATAAAGACCCATAGCAGGGTTGTGATGGCCAGTGGCTTCCAACTCCCACCTGCACAACGTCATCTTTTGCTTCCTAACCCCTTATGCCACTCTCCTTCCCCTTCTCCCTCCCTCCCACAAAGTGAGGGCCCTTGATCCTCCTCCCCTCCTCCCTCCCCTCCATTTCCTCTCCAGCTCCCTCCACAACCGTAACCAGTAAAACAGGCGGCCAGCTATTATGGGATGGCTGCTCCCAGCAGCTCTGCAGGGAGGGGGCGGTCACCGCGGAATGTCTCTTGTGGGTGGCTATTATGGGATGGCCGCCTCTCTTTTTTGGGGGGGGTAGGGGCTAGTGAGGAGGATTATTATGGGATGTGCCCTGCTCAGCTGGGTGGGGCTGTCCTGGGTAGGTAGAGCTCTTGGGAGGGGGGGATGGTAAAGAAAAGGAAGGAAGAGGGAGGGAAGGAGCAGGGAGGGTGGGGTGAGCCCTGGAACCAGACCTGAGGCCTGGCAGGAGTAACTAGCCAGAGAGGTTTCTTTGGTGACAGTTGTTTGAAGGGGCCCCTGGGACGGACTGCACCTAGCCAAATCTGAACCTTGGACACCTAAGTCCTTCACCCAGTTTGTGAGCTATAGGACTACCAAGTCCAGGTTCTGAAGTAAGAACTCCCAGGTCCTGGCTAGGTGGACCTATAGGACTACCAAGTTTGTGAGCTATAGGACTACCAAGTCCAGGTTCTGAAGTAAGAACTCCCAGGTCCTGGCTAGGTGGCACATCCTGGTGACCACAATACTCAAGTACTGTCCTTTATCTTTCCCTTCCTGGATTTGAACCTTGGGACCACAGCTCACAGGATGGGGGGTGGGCAGTGGTTCAACACTGGAATGCAATCTTACCCAAAGAACAGATGCTGGCTTGGCTCCTGAGGGACAAAAGTCATCCCTTATGCCCTGCGTGGTCTGCATCCTATCTAACCATCATGGTGCATTGTCACTGTGGCCTTTCTTCCCTCTGTTGTTTTCTCAAATTCTCTTTCCTGACAGAGCAGAACACTATGGCCCCTGGACCTCTGATGAGCAGTTTTTCAGGTTTACAGAGAACAGAGGTGTAAGAAGAGGAATTATAGAGTGTATGTTGTAAACTCCAGGACAATTCCCTCCCCTTGGAGTGTTGTTCTAGGTTCATTAGTACCATGGGATGGAAACAGAACTCTAAGGTAACTGACTAGAGAGGTTGCCCCCCTGGGTACTTTAATTAGAAGATTATGCCACCCTTACTCTCGGTGGGCCAATCACGCTAGTGGCTCTAATGGTTTATTTATAATTTATCTGGGAGGGTAGCATGGGGCCAGAGTAGGGAGCAGGAGGCGCAGAAGCATAAAGACCACAAAATCAACACACACACATACACCCTGGCCCTCTCTGGAGTTCAAGGAGAAAGACTGGGACTTAACCTTTTCCTTGTGGTGTTATCAGGGAGAGGCAGGAAGTAGGAGAGCAAGTGAATGAGTGAGTAGAACTATACAGGTAGAGTCAGAGGGAGTGTGGTGGACACAGGCTATGAATATTTTGAACCACAGACAAGAGGCTGTGACTATCTACTTATAAACTCTCTTATTGGTTCATATTCATCAATCACTGTGATAATGTGGTACATATATAATATATATATGTACCATATGTGTGTGTATATATATATACACATACATATATATACATACACATATATACGTGTGTGTATGTGTGTGTGTATATACATATATACATATATATATATATATATATATATATATATATATATATGAGAGGAAGGATCTGGGACTGATGGAGATACTTCAGAAGAGAATTTGAGGCCCAGAGACAGGCTGGATTCCCTAGAGAAATGGGGATAGAAGAAGAAGGCCTAATAGGTATCTGGCAACTGTAGAAAGGAGAAACTTCCTGGAAAGGATGTATACCCAACATTATGTTTTCTTAAAACAGCTGCTGCCTCCCTGATGTGGACAACAAATTTCATCAGCATGAGCATGGGGGAAGGTTTGGATAAGTGAATGGAACCCCATTTTTTTTGGCAGAACTGGGGGTTGAACCCAGGGGTGCTCTACTCTACCACTGAGCTATATCCACCACACTTTTTTTATTTTTAAGTCAGCAACTCCCTAAGTTGCCTAGGCTAGCCTTGAACTTGTGATCCTCCTGCCTTAACATTCCCTCCCAAGTAGCTATGATTACAAGTGTGTACCACTGCACCTGGCAAATGGGCCCAATCTTGATATTAAGAGAACTGAATAAAGTAGACTATGGAAGCCTGCAAAATGGGAGAAGTGACTGGTGTACCACAATGAATACAGCAAAAAGTGAATATTGAAAAAGAAAACATGAACTTCAAAGGTGACAGTGGGAGCTTTTGGTCAGACTTAAGGTTTTTGATGCTGAAAACTCCAGTTCCAAAATGAGATGAGAGTTAAATGTGGAATGCGGGTGTTTACATAGAATCAGGGAGGAGCTGGTGGGAAAACTTGTCATTATCACTGGGACCCTGCTTGGGAGCTAGGGACTGTTGTTTCTCAGCTTTCTTCACTCTCTCCAACTCAGTTTCCCTTGCCAGTTATGTAGTGCCTTGGATCTCGAGAGGGGAGGGTCTTTCTCTAGGGAAGTGAGATGAACAGTGCAATGCAGAGATTTTGTGGTCCTTCCTATTTACTTCTGACCAGGAAGGACCTTTCCTACAAGGACATTGGTTTTTTTATTTCAACCTTTCCTATTTCCATAGGTCTTGGGACTGTTTGAAAAAGGTAGATGAGAGCAGAAGGAGACACTGTCTCTGACTTGGGGGTCCAGGGCAGCAAGGTGGTGGTATGGGAACATTGGTTTTCACCCAGGGCCTAATTCTCTGGGGTTCAGAAAGAGGGAAAGGTGACAAGCTGATTGGCTCAGGTCCTCTGCGGGCCAAAGGGTTCTAAGATTGAACTCCTTCAACTTTCTAGAGCCAGTTTCCTGGGTGGAAGGAAGGTGCATTTAGGGATGGGGATGGTATATATTGGAAGGCTACCTCTTGGTATAACTGAGTGAGAAAGTCTTCCTGGAATGTTGACCTGTACATGTGGAGGAGAAAATGGTGAGCATTAAAACACTTTTTTTTTTTTTTTGAGATGGAGAAGAGGGCCTAAAACAGGATGAGTATAGTTGGAGGTATTATGAGACTTCAGGTTATAGAATGGGAAATGAAAAATATGGAACATTGAGGGAGAGCAGAATTTGGTGTTCAAGAATGAGGGTAGCAGGCTGGGGATATATCTCAGTTGGTAAAGCGCATGCCTCACATGCGCTCTGGGTTCAGTCTCCACCAGCACAAAAAAAAAAAAAAAAAAAGAATGAGGGTAGTGCTGGGTGGGCATGGTGGTGCGCCTTTGTAATCCCAGTGACTCAGGAGGCTGAGGCAGGAGGATTCAGTTTAAGTCCAGCTTCGGCAATTTATTGAGACCCTAAGTGACTTATTGAGACCTTGTCTAAAAAAAAATAAAAAGGGCTGGGGATGTGGCTCAATGGTAAAGCACCCCTGAGTTAAATCCCTAGTACCTAATAATAATGAGTATTAATAGTAATAATAATAAAAGTAGTAATAGTAATAATAATAAAGAATGAGGATAGCAACAACAAAGAATTAAAAAAAGAATGAGGGTAACATTCTGTGACATATTGATGAGTCTTTCAAGAAGGAAGGACATGATGATATTACAGGATTTCAGTATTAGAAATACTGGATAGATGAACATTGGCAATCAAAATCCCTTAGAATGTAAGAAACGAGATTATTGTGACCTGCCATTTATACTGGTAAATCCTTTTGGAATATTTACCAGTGTCTAGAAAGACTACCAAGAACTCTACTGGGATATGATCTCTCCTGAGACCAGTTAGGATTTGTTTTATTCTCTGTGACAGGACATTGGGAAATGGTACTCAGTAGTTCTCCCTTGACATCAGACATTCTATCTTGTATCATAGTTTGCCAGGTTGCTCATGCTTCCTGAAGGGAGGCACCAGTGTCTTCTTTGCATTCTCCACAGTGCCCAGCTCTGTGTTCTGCTGGGTACTCTGTCAACGTATGTTGAATGAATGTGAGCAGCGGTGAGTAGAGGAAGAGCAGGGTTGAGCTCCTGATGGGCATATAACAGGATCCTCAGTTAAAGTCCTGATGGGATAGCCATCCATAAGAGTAGTCTGGAGATGTTGACGAATAGGTCCTGACTTGAGGTTGGGGGGACAACTGGGGACAGGACTACGAGAATGTTGAGAAACAGTCTTTGGATAAAAGTTTGTAATTATTATGGGATGCTGAAATTTAAACTTTATGCAAATGGTTAGCATGGTATTTGGTTGTTTTTACTCAAAATTTAAGAGCATTTGGAATATACCTGGATTTTGGTGGGACTGGGTGGTACCCCAAGTTGGTTCTCAGCTCCTGAGTGTCTGGAAATGATGAAATGAGGAAACCTAGGGTCCTGGACATCAAGAAACTTTAGGCCAGGCTACTGCTTTGGCCCAGAAAGGGAATATTAGGTGTGTCCAAGTGGGGGCAGGGACAGGGCAGTATGGGTAGCCTGCCCCACCCTGTCTGTTCTGGGTGTTGGAACAGACTGACAGCTTCTGGAGATGGGGAAGGTATAAATATGAATATTATGGGATGTCTGACTGGAAGACTATCAGGCTGGTGGAGTGGAGATAAAACATTATGGAATGTGACACTGGGTTTTGCTGGGAGTAGTACAGTATATGTCTAGTTGACCATGGGCTCATTGAAATTATGGGATGTCAAGGTGTGGGTGATACGAGTAAAATTATTAGATATTTTTCCAGTGTTTAGGGGAAAGGAGATTTAGGTGTCCATTTGTGGGATGATTGTAGGACTACTGATTATTAATTAAAGGGTATCTCTTTGATAGGGAAGGAGTGGTTATTATGGACCAGGAGCTAGAAGGAAAAGCTAGGGGTAGTATTGTGAGCATCTAGACCCCTACCTTGCAGGGACTGAGGGTAGTTCTAGGGGTTTGATTATTATGGGATGTCACCATAGAAAGTGAGAGACTGATTATTACTAGATATGTATGGGAGGAGGCCGAGTGTCCGTTGTTGTAGTATGTGTGTGTTGGGGGTGAGTTTCTGACTATTATGGGATATCAAACTGGGGGCGGATGAAGGGTGGTTATTATGGGATGTCTGTGGGGGATGGGGTGAGTATTATGGGATATGAGGCTCAAGTGCTGGGAGGGGTGCTTATTATGGGATGGCCAGGAGGAGGGAGGGGTGACGAATTATTATGGGATGTTAGCATTAGGGCCAAGAGTGGAGAAGTTGGCAAAGGATGGTTATTATGGGATGTCAGGGGTGGAGAGAGGGTTAGTTGCGAAAGGTTTGCAATATTATGTCAGCAGCCCCCCCCCCCCCGCATATATGTGTATGGAGTAGGGGGAGTGTGTATGTGGGGTGTCCGTGTGTATTATGGGATGGCCAGGAGGTGGGCGGTTGCCCGGGTGACACGCGCGCGCGCGCTCGAAGGGGGCGTGGCCAATGGTTGCCTGAGCGACGAGGGGGCGGGGGTTGCCCGGGAGACCTAGGGAGGAGGGTGGCGGTAGTGGAGGGGGGGTTGGAGTTGGTTGAGGTTATTATGGGCTGTCCGTGGGGGGGGCGGGGCCTGTGCGGTGGGATTTCCCGGCCGGTGTTTCGGGCCCTTTAAGAGGCGACGCCGGAGCCGGAGCCATTTTCCCCCCTTCGGCCGCGGCGAGGAGGAGCCGGAGCGGGAGTGACACCGGGCCGGACCCAGGCGACCTGAGGCGGCTCTGGGGTGAGGAGAGCGAGGGGTTCCCAGAGAGACGCCCCCCACAGCTCGGCAAGTCCCGAGGGTCATTCCTTCACCTGTCCCTTCTTCAGGCGTCCTCTGACCCGCGGACCGCCCCCTGCCCCGAGGAGCCGACCCTTCCTTTTCCTTCCCTGCAGGGTGCCCGGCCTTCTCCCAGCCCCCGCCTTACTCCTGCCGGAGTCTTGCTCCCCGCGACCCCCACCTCGGCCTTGGTCTTCCACAATACCCGGCGCCCGCCCCTCACCCTTTGCTCACTTGCCCCCCGGGACACGTGGCCCAGCCCCCTTCCCCAGGGGGACCTCTCTGGCCCAGCGTCCCAGTCTCGGGACCCCCGTAGCGCCCGAGCCTCCACGCCCCCTGGTCCCCGCGGTTCCGGAGGAGAACCTGAGTTGTCCCAGAGGACAGCCTTTGGAGAGCTGCCCTGTCTGGGGACTGGCCCCTCCCCGGGCGCAGGGAGGCGCCCCCCCACCCCCAAGTGACCTTGTGTCCCCGAGCGCCTTGCCGCCTCCCCTGGCCCTCCCGCGCCGCGGCCACTCGGACCCCCTCCCCCCGTCACACCCGGCTCGGTCCAGCCCGGTGCCTCCTCCCCACGCCTGCACCAGCCTGCCCTCGGGGCCGTAGCTCCCTCTCTTCGTGGGGGCTTCTGTTGGGGAGCCGGCTTCCGGGCTGCCCCCGAGGAGTGTGGAACTAAGTTCAGCCTGAGTGGTTCGGGTGCCCTGCTAGGGTGACTGGGGTGGGGGGCGGAAAGAGCGGGTGGGTGTGGGGGAGGGGGGCAGTGCGCGTCACTGACTGTTCTCTTTCTCTCCCCCCCTCCCCCGCACAGTGACTCGGGCCAGTGTAGAGGGCCCCAGGCCGCAGGCAGGAGCAGCTGGGCCAATTCCCTGGCCGGGAGCGGAAGGGGATGGCGTCGGGCCTGGGCTCCCCGTCCCCCTGCTCAGCGGGCAGTGAGGAGGAGGATATGGATGCACTTTTGAACAACAGCCTGCCCCCACCCCACCCAGGTAACATCTTTCCCAAGGGCCCAGGGCAGGAAGGAGGCATTTGGGCCCTCCCTAGTGACTTAATGAGGCAGGGTTGTGTAGCTTGCCCAGCTCTGTGGAGAGCGGCGGAGGTGGAGGGCATCCGAAGGGAGTGGTTCCCTTCTGCGGAGCTCTTGTGGGAGGGGGGTGGAAGCCATGTGCCTCTTGGGCACCGCGGACCCAGATGCAAGCTGGCTGCACTCCTCTGTCTTGAGGAATGCTCTGCAGTTCCCAGTTGAGGGAGCTCTCCGGGCTGGCAAGCATCACCTAGTGCGGGTCCTTGGAGGATCGCAGGTAGCTGGGACCCCTGGAGGCTATTTGGGGTGGTAGGGGGCATTGAGGATTTCTGTTGGAGGAGCCCAGCCTGTCATCCCCGCTAGTCGGATCCTGTGGTTGCTGCTGTGGAAAGGAAAGAGCGAGTACTGGTTACTCTCTACCTGATTATTTTTAGCTTCTGATCAGTTACCGGTTTTCTGTGCAGTTTCAACTGTGTGAAGTTTGAATCGCGCTCCTTAGCGGATCTAGAGCGCTTTTAGCCAGGCAGATTGCTGGAATGTTTGAGTGGGAAAGTGATGGGGGCTATGGAAGGATGTAATATAATAGCCTAGTAAGGAAGGGCAGAAGAAGGGTGGGCACCCTCTTTCCCTGGTGAGTGGACATAATCCTGGCTTCTTTTCCTGAAGGCTTCTGCTTCTGTGTGCTTTGGGTTTGGGTTGGTGGTGTGATGTGTTTGTGTAGGTGTGTTAAGGATTGTGGTGTGTTTTGGGGTGACTCTGAGGAATGGCCAGACCTGTATGGTTATAACCATCCTGCCTGATTAGAGTAGTCCTGTATGTCCTCAAATGATGGTTGATGTCATGCTTGTAAGTGAATGTCACTCTGACTGCTTTTCTTACTCAGAGCCTCTTAGTTAGCTAAGTCACCATGTCTCCTATTTGTTAACTTGACCTTTTTCTTCCTAGGTGCTAGCTTTTTATAATTTTTTTTTTTTTTGTATGCCGTCTATTAATTCTCTCTGCTTCTATTTTTCTTTTCATTCGGGAGCCTGCTGGTCCTGTTTTTGTTTCTCATCACATGTCTTTCACTTCTACCTCCTCTCTTAGCTCCAGCTGGAAGTTGAGGTGGTCTGGGAGAAATGCTTTCACATTTGACTTTTTCTAACTTGGAATTCTTCACTTCAACCTGAGGCCATTTAAGAGAGCGGTCAGTCTTGATACTGAGTCTTCAGCTGTCAGGTTAAGGAACTTAGTCTTGTCTCATCACTGTCAGGTGTAGGGTGGCAGATTTCTGTGCCCTTTACCTGAGGTGGGGGCAGGGTGCTGGTGGTGGTGGTAAGGGGAAGGCTTATTTTCTTATTCTTTCTGTGAGGGGCGTGAGAAATAGTAGTGCTGTCCCACCAATGTTGGTTCCCCATCTTGGCCTCCCATTAGCCCCTTGGTGTGGGGCTGTCCCCCTATCCCCTAATTGACTGGGAGCTATGTAAGCTCCCAGGTTGAACTCTGCCCCAAGCTCTAGCATGACCCAGTTTTTTCCATATGCCACACCCGTTCCTGCCCCTTTCCCGAATCCTCCTCTATACCTTGGCCAGTTTGCTGCTTACCATTTCAGGACATTATTTTCCTGAGAGGTTTCAGGGTTGTGTGTGGAGTTTTCCCTCCATGGGTTTGTCCTTGTCTCTGCTTCTAGCTTTTATGGAGATGAAGAGGAAGAACTGATTGGGGGATGACATGGGGATTACTAGGAAGAAGGCCATAAGAAAATGATTCTTTCTGGTGAGATCCAGGCTGGTGTTCCATTCCCAAGGGAATGGGAGGGGCTTTCTTGTGCCTGGCCTGAGTGAGAAGCGGGAGGCTGATGGTGCTTTGTCCAGCCTAATGTCTCATGTTCCCTAATATCTGTCTAGCTCAGGAAGGGTGGAGCTAGAGACATTTTAGGGATAGTTCTTGGGGTCAGGAGCTAAGAGGATGTGTGGAATTGAAGGAAACTGTTTTCCATCACTATCTAGGTACTGTTACCTTTTGGTGTGGATGTGATTTCCATATGTTGAATAGGACTTCCGTGAGTGAGGGTGATGAAACCAAGCCTTGAGACTTCTTGCAGGCTCCCAGTCTTCAAGCTAACTCTTTTGGGTATCTACAATTTGGGGAGAAGGCTGTATGCTCTGACTATAGCTTCACTGAACTTTTGTTAAATCTTAGTTCTGATGATATGAAAAATATAATCGGTATTGAGGGAGTAACATAGTCCCTGACATAGTATTACCGTTCACATTTGTCTTGGTTTTCTTGAGTTCCTTGCCGAGGAATTAGGGTGACCTTTTGTGAACTGTCATCCCAGAGTAAGTGTTAAGAGATTGGTGGCATTTGGACTTGGGGCCAGGTAATAATTTGGGAAGTCTTCTGTAAGGGCTGTCTTTCCCTGGCTACCTCTGTCAACCCCGCCCCCCTCCCCTGCCACTTCCTGTCTGTCCTATGTTGGCAGCTGGGTGCCCTGGGCTGGCTTCTGCGGTCAGGAGCCATTTTCCCTCTCCTCAGTGGGTGAGGCACTCCCTTCTTCTCTCCACTCCCTTCTCCACACCCCCCTCCCCTTGGGCGGGGGTGGCTTGGGAAGAGGGAGAGGGAAGAGGGAGGAGGGAGCTGGTGTGCTGGTGTGAATGTCTGTTACAAAGGAAGCTGCCTTCTGGCCTTCTCCTCCCCCTCTGTGCCCCTTCCCACCTATCCCTGCCCAGGAGCTCTCAGTATTACCCTGGGCTTTGTGTGTGCTTCCAGCCAGGGGAGGAGGTGGAGCCAGATGGGAGGAGGACTGGGAGGGAGGGAGATGGTGACAGCTGGGCTGATTTGGGCCCCTAGGGAGAAGAGGCTCCTGACCCAGGAGAAGCTGGGAAGGAACAGTAGGCTAGAGATGGAGAAAGGAAATTGTGTTTGGGAGTGGGTATGAGGTTGAGCTGGCATGTGAACCTGGAACTGGGAGATTCTGATTGTTTTGAGTAGTGATGACCCCAGAGGGATTAGAAAAAGGTGTAGTTTGTGGGAACCCAAAATCTGGCATTGTTCTGGGAATGTGGTTTTTTGGTTGTTGCCTTCTGAGCAGGACCTTCCATTCCCATCCCCTGGTTTATAGACTCTTTGGTGGGCAGTTGCAGGAGTCCTGGATCTAGTTTTCTTGTTTGGTGAACACTAGGCAGCTTGATTCAGCTATGCTGCTGAACATCTAGAGGGCTGCTGGAGGAGTGGGGAGAGGAGGCAGGGGCCTGGACAGCTGCCCGAGGTGGGTCTGGTCTGGCCTGGCAGGCCTATTTCGGGTATATACAGCTCTCTCTTTGTCTGTTTTTGTCCTGGGTATCAGCTTCCTTCTGTAGAGAATATAGCAATTCTCTTCAGAGGAATCTGGGACGAGAGGTGGGGAATAAAATCTAAGCCCTCAGGATTAGGCCCTAACCTTTTGCTGTTGATCTTTTCCTTGCTGACCACTGTTTGGCAAATGTATGTAGAAAATGAAGAGGACCCAGAGGAGGATTTGTCAGAAGCAGAGACTCCAAAGCTCAAGAAGAAGAAAAAGCCTAAGAAACCTCGGGACCCTAAAATTCCTAAAAGCAAGCGCCAGAAAAAGGAGGTGAGTGGGTGACTGTTATGGGGAATGAGAGGAAGAAGGGAGGAGCTCTGAGAAGAGTGGAAGGGCTGAGGGCCTTTGTTTCTTCCTCTGGAGTGGTGGGCCAGGTCCTGGGGATGAGCCTTAGGGCTGTCCTGAGGTCAGCATGTGTGTAGCATGTGTGTGTCTGTCTCCCTCTCCCCCCTTTCCCTGCTCCAGCGTTTGCTCTTATGCCGGCAGCTGGGGGACAGCTCTGGGGAGGGGCCAGAGTTTGTGGAGGAGGAGGAAGAGGTGGCTCTACGCTCAGACAGTGAGGGCAGCGACTATACCCCTGGCAAGAAGAAGAAGAAGAAGCTTGGACCTAAGAAAGAGAAAAAGAGCAAATCCAAGCGGAAGGAGGAGGAGGAGGAAGATGATGATGATGATGATTCAAAGGTGCCTGGACTTCCATTCTGTTTTCTCTGCTGTTAACCTCTGTCAGTGGTTTCAGATACCCTCTATTGCCCCTTAAGAGTATGTTCTTTCCACCCATTTATAATCATTTCTGCTTAATTCTCTTACTCTGGTCTTGCAAGTTATAGTTTCAGCTTTAATTCCTTTAGCAAGTGTGGACACTAGGTGGCAGACCCTTTACTGTGCTTCTCTGCAGGAGCCTAAGTCCTCTGCTCAGCTCCTGGAAGACTGGGGGATGGAAGACATTGACCATGTGTTCTCAGAGGAGGATTATCGTACTCTCACCAACTATAAGGCCTTCAGCCAGTTTGTTCGGTAGGCCAGAAGGGTGTTGGGGGTCCTGGAGGAGAGTCCTTTTATAATCTCTTTCTTATTCTTAAACATTTTCTTCTTTTCTGTTGCCTATTTCTCCACCAGACCCCTGATTGCTGCCAAAAACCCCAAGATTGCTGTCTCCAAGATGATGATGGTTTTGGGTGCAAAGTGGCGGGAGTTCAGTACCAACAATCCCTTCAAAGGCAGTTCTGGGGCTTCAGTGGCAGCAGCAGCGGCAGCAGCTGTGGCTGTGGTGGAGAGCATGGTGACAGCCACTGAAGTTGCACCACCACCTCCCCCTGTGGAGGTGCCTATTCGCAAGGCCAAGACCAAGGAGGGCAAAGGTGAAATGTGGTGCTGTGGGAGGGAGGAGGTAGTGAGGACTTAGGAAGTTAAAGATAGAGGAAACTTGGGAATGCTGTTATGTTAGCCCTACTGTAGGAGACAGGAGGGAGAAATGAACCTTGGATTTTGGAGGGAGATGTGAGAGGCTGGACATGTGGAAGTAAGCTTAAGTGAAGATTTTATTTTCCTCATAATTTTCCCTATGATATATATTTAGATCTATCCTGATTTTAGGTCCCAATGCTCGGAGGAAACCCAAGGGCAGCCCTCGTGTACCTGATGCCAAGAAGCCTAAACCCAAGAAAGTAGCTCCCCTGAAGATCAAGCTGGGGGGTTTTGGTTCCAAGCGTAAAAGATCCTCGGTGAGAACCAGGCCCATCCCTTTGGGTGGGAGGAGCTATGTGTAATAGAAAAGATGTTACTTTCCATCAGAGTCTGTTCCATATAGTAGGAGCAGAAGGATGTGGGGAGTTGGCCTCAGGCAGGTGTGACAAGGCTCCCTCTACACAGTCCTTGCTGGGATTCTGGTACTCCCAGTAATGGCAGTGAAGCTCTCTCCACTGTCTTTCCCCTTGGCTTGAACTTTTAACCTTATTCCTTTTCATTCTGCCAGAGTGAGGATGACGACTTAGATGTGGAATCTGACTTCGATGATGCCAGTATCAATAGCTATTCTGTTTCTGATGGTTCCACCAGCCGCAGCAGCCGTAGCCGCAAGAAACTCCGAACCACTAAAAAGAAAAAGAAAGGTGTGTTTCTTTTCTGTATATATGGGTGATGGGATGAGTTGGGACTGGCTGGGAAAGAATCTCCCTTAGGAGATAGGGGTTGGGGGGGAGGTAGTTTTTTTCTAATAACTGGGCTTTCCCTCTTCCTTGCCCAGGCGAGGAGGAGGTGACTGCTGTGGATGGTTATGAGACAGACCACCAGGACTATTGCGAGGTGTGCCAGCAAGGCGGTGAGATCATCCTGTGTGATACCTGTCCCCGAGCCTACCATATGGTGTGCCTGGATCCGGACATGGAGAAGGCCCCCGAGGGCAAGTGGAGCTGCCCACACTGCGTGAGTACCTGATCACTGTGGTTCCTGGGCACCCACAAGGCAAAGGGTAGGAAGGTAAATCTCCTTTGGGCCTGGGTGGAAATAGAAATGTGGAGGTGTTGGTTGTGAACTTTGGGAAGCATCCAGAGGAACTGTGGGCATTGAGTTCTGACTTGGGGGTGGGGGGTGGGGAGAGAATAATCTGAATCTGTATCCCTTACTGCAGGAGAAAGAGGGCATCCAGTGGGAAGCTAAAGAAGACAATTCCGAGGGTGAGGAGATCCTAGAAGAGGTTGGGGGAGATCCTGAAGAGGAGGATGATCACCATATGGAATTCTGTCGGGTCTGCAAGGATGGGGGGGAACTGCTCTGCTGTGACACCTGCCCTTCTTCCTACCACATCCATTGCCTGAACCCTCCACTGCCAGAGATCCCCAATGGTGAATGGCTCTGTCCCCGTTGTACGGTGAGTAACCTGTGTAGTCTAGCAGAAGGGTTAACACCCATGTGCAGGCATTGTGAGGCTAAGGTACAGCAGAGGTCATTGAAGAATTATGAACTTTTTAGCTCTGAGACTGGTCTTTTCCTTCTTCATATAGTTTTGGAACACCTTTTCCTGGGAAAATACAGAACTAACTTTGAACAGAGGAGTGATGTCTCCAGCACTCTTAGGAGGGATGAAATTGTTATAACAGAACATCTGTCCTTGTCTTGATGTCCTACCTCACCATCATAGTAGAATGTTTAATAGGGCTACTTACTACTTTTAGATGAATTAAGAGAGATGCTAGGCTTTCGATCTGTGGGTTTTCTATGTCTAATTGTTCTGGGTTATTGTTAAAGTCTGTCTACTGGCTCTGTTAAGCAGATAGGAATGATGGTGTCACACAAATCCTGGAGGAAATTCAGAATGGAGAGAAAGTTCTATTATTCCTTACCTATGAGGGTCCTGGGATTACATCTTACTTGAAATGGAATTTTAATAATCCTTTGACAAGATTGAGGCCGTGGACTGTATCATCTCCTCCCCATGGTTATGAATTGGGATTGTCATCCCTTTTTCTTTTAGTGTCCAGCTCTGAAGGGCAAAGTGCAGAAGATTCTAATCTGGAAGTGGGGTCAGCCACCATCGCCCACACCAGTGCCTCGGCCTCCAGATGCTGATCCCAATACTCCCTCTCCAAAGCCTTTGGAAGGGCGGCCAGAGCGACAGTTCTTTGTAAAATGGCAAGGCATGTCTTACTGGCACTGCTCCTGGGTGTCTGAACTGCAGGTAAGTCTGGGACAGCTTGGAGATGTGGGAGCTACAATTAAGAAGGTAGTGTGAAAACAGTCGTGAATAGGGAGTGGATGTCACTCCTCCATGGCTTATTTTCTCTTTCTGCCCTTAGTTGGAGCTGCATTGTCAGGTAATGTTTCGAAACTATCAGCGGAAGAATGATATGGATGAGCCACCTTCTGGAGACTTTGGTGGTGATGAAGAGAAGAGCCGAAAGCGAAAGAACAAGGACCCTAAATTTGCAGAGATGGAAGAACGCTTCTATCGCTATGGAATAAAACCTGAGTGGATGATGATCCATCGAATCCTCAACCACAGGTACGAGCTGGGCCCAATGGAGGTAGGCAGTATATTCATGGGAGACTCCTGCTAAAGGGAATAAACAAATGGAGGTCTCCAGTAACTTATATTTGGAGGACATTCTACATTTTAAATAAGCGACTGAAACATGGAATTTGAGCTATAGGAGAATATAGATTAGAGATAATTTTTGGTAGGAAGGTATAATAGAGGTTCTGAATACATGTGGGGTCTGTGGCACTTGTAAACTGGTTTGGATCATAGATTTTTGTCAGTTTCTGAGAGCAGGGCTGACTTGGGAGGGGAAGAATGCTGTTTTCTGACTCGGAAGGTTTTCTCTCTTGACCTTATAGTGTGGACAAGAAAGGCCATGTCCACTACCTGATCAAGTGGCGGGACTTACCCTATGATCAGGCATCTTGGGAGAGTGAGGATGTGGAGATACAGGACTATGATTTGTTCAAGCAGAGCTATTGGAATCACAGGTGGGTGATTTGGGGAGAGGAGAGAGTTGCTTCCTTTTGAAAAGGATCTTAAGCAGCTGTGGAATGTCTTCCTTCTTTAGGGAGTTAATGAGGGGTGAAGAAGGACGACCAGGCAAGAAGCTGAAGAAGGTAAAGCTAAGGAAGTTGGAAAGGCCTCCGGAGACTCCAACGGTTGATGTGAGTTGGGGCAGAAAAAGGAGTGGAGGGCACAGCTTGTTGGGTTAGGGCAGTATAGTTTGTCTCCTCCCCTGTATTGATTGTGCTCTAAGTAAAAACCTGCAAATAATAATGTTAGTTGCTGTCAGTGTTTCATGTTATCTATTTCACCACATCTTTGTAAATCAGAAAATACTAGGATTACTTTTTCTTTTTGTCATCAGAAAAAGCCTAGGTGTATTTTGTATGATTGAGGAACTGTTATCTAGGGAGGGGTCATGCAGCTAAGCCTTTATGAAACATATTGGAACCTGACCCCTTAATTTCATGGTTCAATTCCTGTAGGTTTTATTTATATAATCTGAGGGCAGTTAAGGTTAAGTGAATCTGGGACTAGGGGGTGTAGCTCAGTGGTACAGTGTGTGCAAGGCTCTTGGTTTGAGCGGGGAGAAAAGATAAGAAGAATAGGAGGCATATATGTTTATTTATCTAGTAGTTCCTGGTGAGTGGAATTCTTATATTGCTAGGGAATCTCTTACATGTTCTTTCTCAGTGATCCATGGGGGACGAAGATCATGTCTGCCCAATAAGTTGATTGCCTTGATTCTGGAGGATTCTAAATAAAACACAAAATCGCAGTAACCATGGGGGCTGGAGTTGTGGCTCAGTGTTAGAGCGCTTGCCTGGCATGTGTGAGGCCCTGGGTTTGATTCTCAGCACCACATATAAATAAAATAAAAGATCCATTGACAACTAAAAAAAAATTTAAAAATTGCAATAACCAGTGGGGATCCCCCCCCCACCTTTTTTTTTGTTGTTGTTGGTTCTGGAGATTGAATTTAGGACCTTGTGCTTTAGCACTGAGCTACATTGCCTAGCACACCACCACCTCCTCCCCACTAAATTTTTTATGACTTTAGGCAGGATCTAGTGAGAACAAATAAATAAAGGGAATTCCTTGCCAACTCTTGACTTTTCTGTTTTATTCTTCAGCCAACAGTGAAATATGAGCGACAGCCAGAGTACTTGGATGCTACAGGTGGAACCCTGCACCCCTACCAAATGGAGGGCTTGAACTGGTTGCGCTTTTCCTGGGCTCAGGGCACTGATACTATTTTGGCTGATGAGATGGGCCTTGGAAAAACTGTACAGACAGCAGTCTTCCTCTATTCTCTCTATAAGGAGGTGAGGAAACAGGGGCTTTTAGTTTTTGGTGTGGGTATTTTATGTTCAGTCTTCTCTTACACTCTGAGGAAAGAAAGGGGAAGAAAGAATTTGATCTCTGACATTGAAGAACACTGCTGAGGGATGGTAAGACAGACATATATCCACAGGGAAAGACTTAAGGGAGTGGAACTATGGTAGAATTAGCTGTGGGTACATGAACCTCAGTCCTAGGGGAATAAATATATGTCAGGTCAGCAGAATTATGGGTGGAATTAGTAGGAAAAGACCTAATGGAGGAGGTAGGAGTTTTAGCACTTTGTCAAGGTGGGTCATGGCTTATTGGAAAGGAGTAGATAGGGGTTTTTGGAGATGAGGAGGTGAGGGTAGGGGCAATAGTACAGAGGGTAAGCCAGCCTCCTCTTTGTTCTAGGGATGGGGGAGAGGTGCATGCTGGGGTGTGGTGTGATGGGGTCTTCAGTCCTGACTGTGCCTCTTTTCTTCTTCCAAGGGTCATTCCAAAGGCCCCTTCCTTGTGAGTGCCCCTCTTTCTACCATCATCAACTGGGAACGGGAGTTTGAAATGTGGGCTCCTGATATGTATGTGGTAACCTATGTGGGTGATAAGGATAGTCGTGCCATCATTCGGGAAAATGAGTTCTCCTTTGAAGACAATGCCATCCGGGGTGGCAAGAAGGCGTCCCGCATGAAGGTATCTCTTGAGAGGGAGGCCACCCTAGAGATGAAGTTTTTGCTTTGGGTTTAGTTTGTCTCCTTGTGGCCTGGTCCCTGGGTGAGGCAAAAAGATAACCGTGGGAGGGGAAATAATCTAACTGTGCTTAGTGGAGGAGTGGACTAGTAGTGATGAGGTTGTCTTCATGTGCAGAAAGAGGCATCTGTGAAATTCCATGTGCTGCTGACATCCTATGAGTTGATTACCATTGATATGGCTATCTTGGGTTCTATTGATTGGGCTTGCCTCATCGTGGATGAAGCCCATCGGCTGAAGAACAATCAGTCTAAGGTGAGGATACAGGGAGGGAGCTTATGGCCCTCGATTTTAGTCTTTTGGTACCATCTACTCATTAAGAGGAAACCCAGGAGAAGAAAGGGAAAAATTGTCTTTATCCTTCCTCGTATGATAGCTCCTGGTGGCCAGGCCTTTAGAAAGGGTGTTGACTGGAGTGAATGCTTAGCATTTGCTTCCATCCCCAGCACCAAAAAACAAACATAAAGGCTAAGGTTGCAGCTCAGTGGTGTGTTTAGCATGCATGAGACCCTGGGTTCTGTTCATAGCACTAAAAATACATAAAAATAAAAAGTATGGTGGGGTGGGAGGCAATGAAATACATGGAATTCTGCAGAGATATACTACAGTCCTTGTTTTATTGAGTTTATTGAGTTTCACATATCCATCTACTTCACCAGTTCTTCCGGGTCTTGAATGGTTACTCGCTCCAGCACAAGCTGTTGCTGACTGGGACTCCATTGCAAAACAATCTTGAAGAATTGTTTCATCTGCTCAACTTTCTCACCCCAGAGAGGTTCCAGTAAGTGTGTATTTATACATAATTGCCTCATAATTCTACTTCTTTTTTTTAAAAATTTTTTTAGTTGTCAGTGGACCTTTATTTAATTTATTTATACATGGTGCTAAGGATCGAACCCAGGGTCTCACACATGCCAGGCAAACGCTTTACCACTGAGGCATAACCCCAACCCCATAATTCTGCTTCTAATCAGTCTTCCTGTTGCCCATTTCCTGTATCACTTTCCCTTATCTTTCTTCCCTCTCCAATAAATTTTTCCCTTTTCTTTCTGAAGCAATTTGGAAGGCTTCTTGGAGGAGTTCGCCGACATTGCCAAAGAAGACCAGATTAAAAAACTGCATGACATGCTGGGGCCTCACATGTTACGGCGGCTTAAAGCTGATGTGTTCAAGAATATGCCATCTAAGACAGAACTGATTGTGCGTGTGGAGCTGAGCCCTATGCAGAAGTGAGTTGAGGCACAAGCTTTGACATTTTCTAGTCTACAAAGTGTTTCTCATCTCTCCCCCCAACTCAGCTTCAAGGCATCTGGTGACAGGAGCAAGCAGGACCTAAAGAAACTTAATGCCAGGGAGCTGGAGCATGCAGATCTTAGTTATACCTTCCCTTATTTAACATGATGATGGTGGTGCTGGTAGCATTAGGTTTCTGTAACTCCAAAGTGAGATATGTTGAAAACAAGATCTCAGGCTGTGGGACTGCATTATGTCATTAAAGGCTCTTGAATCTGATCTATCTTTCTGCCTTGCCCATGAAGGAAGTACTACAAGTACATCCTCACTCGAAATTTTGAAGCACTCAACGCTCGAGGTGGTGGCAACCAGGTTTCTCTGCTAAATGTGGTGATGGATCTTAAGAAGTGCTGCAACCACCCCTACCTCTTCCCTGTGGCAGCAATGGTATGTCGTGCCGCCTCTTGGTCCTCCCTGGGTTGCAGCTCCTCCCTGTGGACTTACAATATCGTTTTCTTTTTTCCTCAGGAAGCCCCTAAGATGCCTAATGGCATGTATGATGGCAGTGCCCTAATCAGAGCATCTGGGAAATTATTGCTGCTGCAGAAGATGCTTAAGAACCTTAAGGAGGGTGGTCATCGTGTACTCATCTTCTCCCAGGTATTATGTGGGCTGGGCTTCAAGCTTTAGGGGACAGAAGTAGACAGCCCTCAGTGGCATCAGGAAAGATATTATCACTTAACTCCTTCATAATCAAGCTGCTCCTTTTGCAGATGACCAAGATGTTGGATTTGTTAGAGGATTTCTTGGAACATGAAGGTTATAAATATGAACGTATTGATGGTGGAATCACTGGGAACATGCGTCAAGAGGCCATTGACCGATTCAATGGTAAGAGGAGAGGGGTTACATTCCTGGTATCCTGATTCACTTTTATCTTTGGACTGATCACTTGTTCTAATGTATCTCTTTTTCTATATAGTTTTTTGGGTCTTCATCAATTGATATGGATGAGGAGGGCTTTTGATTGGAAGAATGTATTGGACTATTCCTACAAGATTTTTTTTTTTCTTTTGGAGTTTGTTGTTCTTTCTGCTAGAAAAAAGAACATTTTTGTTTAATCCCCCTTCTTTGACTTTGAGGCTGAAAGGGATTGGATTTGTTTAAGCTTAAATGCTAAGTTGTGGCAGACTTCTTTATCTCAGTAAACACTACATCTTTTTTTCATTTCACTTATTTCGAATTTCAATTTCAAAGAAAAGTTGCAAAATAGTACAGAGTTCATGTATACCCTTCATCCTCCTTTTTTTTTTTAGTTGTTGATGGACTTTTTTTTTTTTAAAATATTTCTTAGTTATAGATGGACACAGTGCCTTTATTTTATTTATTTATGTGATGCTGAGACTCAAACCCAGTGCTAAGCAAGTGCTCTACCACTAAGCTACAACCCCAGCCTTCCTGCTTGTATTTTTTTTTTTTTAAATTTAGTTGTAGATGGACGCAATATCTTTATTTTATTTTACTTATTTTACGTGGTGCTAAGGATCAAACCCAGTGCCTCACATGTGCGAGGCAAGTGCTCTATCACCAAGCCATGATTCCAGCCCTTCTTGCTTGTCTTAATAATAACTTATACTATAGTACAGTGATCAAAACCAAGAAATTAATGTTGGTATCTGAACTATAGACTTTAATTGAATGTTACCAGTTTTTCCCATAATGTCCTTTTTCCATTTTAGTATTCTTTCCCAGATCCCGTGTTGTACTGTGCCTCTTCCTATCTGATATTTCTTAATTTTTTCCTGTTTTCTTTCATCATGTTGATACTTTTGATGAGTCAGTTATTTTGTATAACATCTCTCAAGGTTGGGTTTGTCTGATGTTTTCTCTTGATTTGATTAGACATTTTTGGCAAGAATACCAGAGAAGTGATGCTGTGTCTTTTTCAGTACATCATATTGGGGTGGACATGATGTTCACATGTCCCACTTCTGGTGATAATTGATCATTTAGTTAAGGTGGTGTCTTCTGAGATTCTCCCCCGTAAAGTTAACTTTTTTCCTATTGTAATTGATAAATCTATCTCAAGGAAGATACTTGAAACTTGGCTCATACCCTAAGTTTTCAGAGTGATCAGTATCTGTTAGGGGACCTTACTTATAATTGTTCCTGTGGTGTCTGCCTAATGAGTTTCATATTTCTGATACTTCTTCTCCATTTATTAATTGGAATTTAGAAGACACTTCTAACAGTGTTTTTGGTTCCTTTCTTAGCACCAGGAGCCCAACAGTTCTGCTTCTTGCTTTCCACTCGAGCTGGGGGCCTTGGGATCAATTTGGCTACTGCTGACACAGTTATTATATATGACTCTGACTGGAATCCCCATAATGACATCCAGGTAAGCAGAAGTAGTAGTCTTTGGAGATGCACTGTGTTCTCTATGAAGGCTCTACCATCTGGAATTAGTTGTTTGAGAAACAGATTTCTTTTTATATCATCTAACATATTAAATCAGAGAGTTTGAGTTAGTGATGATCCTTTTTTGATAATGATAAATGGTGGTCTGGGGGCAGGAGTGTGAAAGGAAGCTGCATATGAAGACAAGTTGTGGGCCTTGTCTCAAACTAGATTTAATTTATGAAAGTCAAGGCAGGTGTGGCAGCAGGAAAATATGGGTTCTGACTTTATTTTCTGTTCAATTATAGGCTTTTAGCAGAGCTCACCGTATTGGGCAAAATAAGAAAGTGATGATCTACCGGTTTGTGACCCGTGCATCAGTGGAGGAGCGCATCACACAGGTGGCAAAGAAGAAAATGATGCTTACACATCTAGTGGTGCGGCCTGGGCTTGGCTCCAAGACTGGATCTATGTCTAAACAGGAACTTGATGATATCCTCAAATTTGGTACTGAGGAACTATTCAAGGATGAGGCCACAGATGGAGGTGAGCTAGTCAGGAACTTAAGTTTTGCGGGGCAGGACTTCTTTCAAAGGGTAGGGAGTATCTTTGATACCCAGGGTCCCATGGGATCTGTTTTTTCCACTTCAGCTGCTAATGTTGACTTGGGGTTATGGGCCTTTGATTCTTTATAGGAGGAGACAACAAAGAAGGAGAGGATAGCAGTGTTATCCATTATGATGATAAGGCCATTGAACGACTGCTGGACCGTAACCAGGATGAGACAGAAGACACAGAATTGCAGGGCATGAATGAATATTTGAGCTCATTCAAAGTGGCCCAGTATGTGGTGCGGGAAGAAGAAATGGGGGTGAGTATGAATCAGGGCAGTGCCATACTTGATGATTGGTCCGAAAATTAGAATTGAAACCAAGATGGTATTTGAGAAAAGTGGAAAACATTTGTAGATAAATTAGTATATTGATGAATTGATAACCCTTCCTCCCTTAAACAAAGAACATGACTGATTACATTCTCATCTTCGCCTTGGCTGTCAGAAAATAGTAGTTTATTTTACTCCAACTAGATATTGGCTCTTAACCAGGATCTCTCTTTTTACAATGGATTTTACTCACTCTAACATGCTACTTCAAGTCTGTTTGGAAGAAAGGCAGGATATGAAATACTTGCCTGGATAACCTATCTTCCTTTATTTATTTATTTTTTTTCTTGTAGTGGGAGTTGAATCCACGGGTGCTTAATCACTGAGCTACATACCCAACCCTTATTTATTAAAAAAATTTTTGGGGGGTGCCAGGGATTGAACTCAGGGTACTTGACCACTGAGCCACATTCCCAGCCCTGTTTTGTAATTTTTATTTAGACATGGTCTCACTGAGTTGCTCAGCACCTTGCTTTTGCTGAGGCTGGCTTTGAACTCGTGATCCTCCTGCCTCAGTTCCCCAAGCCACTGGGATTATAGGCATATGCCACAGCGCCTAGCTTATTTATTTTTGAGACTGAGTCTTGCTGTGTTGCTGAGGCTGGCTTTGAATTTATAATCTTTCTGCCTCAGCCTCCCAAGTTGCAGGGATTACAGGCATGTGCCACCATGCCTGGCTTCCCTAAATTACTTTCCTTAAAATTTTCTTGTTCTTTTTTTTTTGGATCTGCTATAGTAAAAAACTAAAATGGACAGGTATTGTCTGTTGTAATATTTTTCTCCCCCAAAGTGACATAGAAAAATGTATGAAAAATATGAGAGAGAGAGAGTGTGTGTGTGTGTGTGTGTGTGTGTGTGTATGAAAAATGAAATGTACTTTTTGTGCTGTTCCTTTAAGCTGGATGGCTCAAGGTTCTTTGAATTGGTATAGATTGCTGGTGGTCTTTGCCATCTTTTCTTACTTATCCTTCCAACTCAGAATGATCTCTCTTGATGTATTTTACTGATAACATAGCTGTTACATATTTGAATTCTTGAAGGTGGTGTTCCTAAACACAGTTCATATGGAACCAACTGAGGAGTCTTGATGTAGGCCTCTAGATCAGAAGTATTCAATCAAAAACTGCTCTCCTGTTAGGAGATCCCATTATTTTCAGTAGCAGTGTTACTTAGAAGTGATTGGCTGAGACATCCTGCATTAAGTGAATAATCTGTGCTAGTGACTACACAAATGTACAAGTTGTTCTCTGATTAGTGACTACAGCTGCTGTTTACTTCTTTTCAGATTTGGCGCATGTGCCTGGGGATTGAACCCAGGGTCTTGTGTATGTAGCTCTACCACTGAGCTACATCTTTAGCCCAAGTTTTTGGTTGTTTTGGTACTGGAGATTGAACCCAGAGGTGTTTTGACCACGGAACTACATTCCCAGCTCTTTTTATTTTAAGAAAGGGTCTTACTGAGTTTCTGATGCTGGCCTTGAACTTGTGATCCTCTAGCCTCAGCCTCCTGAGTTGCTAGGATTCCTGCGCCACCATGCCTAGCCCATGGTTTTTTTTTTTTTTTTTTTTAACAGATGGAATTCATTTTTCAGCTTTACTTTTCGTTCTTTTTGGTATTAGGAATTGAACCCAGGGAGGTTTAACCACTGAACCACAACCC
This sequence comes from Glaucomys volans, assembly GCA_020662805.1. Taxonomy (NCBI): domain Eukaryota; kingdom Metazoa; phylum Chordata; class Mammalia; order Rodentia; family Sciuridae; genus Glaucomys; species Glaucomys volans. The sequence continues at coordinate 80,129 of JAJEJO010004621.1, forward strand.
CAGTCTTTTTATGTTTTGAGACAGAGTTTCGCTAAGTTGCTTAGGGACTTGCTAAATTGCTGAGACTGGCTTTGAATTTGTAATCCTCTTGCTTTAGCCTGCTGAACTGCTGGGATTAGAGGTGTAAAACTTGCTCAGCTTTTCTTTACTGTAACAAAATACTTGAAACAACTTAAAAATAGGAAAGTCCAGCCAGATGTGATGGTACATGCCTGTAATCCCAGTGATTCGGGAAGCTGAGGCAGGAGAAATGCAAATTCAGACCCATTTCAAAAAATAAAGAACTGGGCATGTGGCTCAGTGGTAGAACGCTTGCCTACCAATTGTGAGGGTTTGATCACTGGTACTGAAAGGGGGGGGAAAAAAAGGACAAAAAAAGAAGAAAAACTTACTTTGGTTTATGGTTTTAGAGGTTCCATTCCATAGTCACTAGGACCTGTTACTTTTGGTCCTGTGGCAAGGCAGCTTATTCTGGTGGGGAGCATGTGGTGGAGAAGCTGCTTACTTCAGGGTAGCAAGGAAGGAAAAAGAAAAAGAAGAGACTGGGGCCCACAAATCCCTTTCAAGGGTGTGTCCCCAGTGACCAAAGGGTGTGTCTCCCACTAGGTCCTATGTCTTACCTCCCAATAGTACCATAGGCTCTAGACCAAGATTTTAGCATATGGGCCTTTGGGGGATGGTTATCCAAACCACATCAACATGGTTCAAAATTCCAAAGACACAAAGATCTCTCTTCTAAAACCTTTATCCTAGTGTGCATGGTGGTGCATGCCTATAATCCCAGCGACTTGGGAGACTGAGGCAGGAGGATTTCAACTTTGAGGCCAGCCACGGCAACCTAGCAAGACCCTAAGCAACTTGGTGAGATTTGGTCTCAAATAAAAATGAGAAGGACTGTGAATGGGAATGTAGCTTAGCGGTAGTGCTTCTGGATTCAATCCCTAGTACCCCAAAACCAAAAAAACGCTTCTCCTCTAGTTACTTGATTCTCTTCCTAAACTAATGTTTTTAGTTTATTGTTTATCTTTCCAAATATTTTTTATGTGCATACAAATTACATGTTATGCATATATGTATATGTTGCATACATGTACACACACCATATGCACAGCTTTTAAAACATGAAATTAATTTATTATACATAATGTTATCTACCTTGCTTTTGTCTACTTAATATATCTTGGAGATACAATCCAAATCAAAAAATAAGAGTCTCCCTCCATTGTTATTCCTGTATAATATGTCCTTGTTGGGCTGGGGATATATCCTATTGGTAGAAAACTTGCCTAGCATGCATGAAGCCCTGGGTTCAATCCCCAGTACCCCGCCCTGAAGAAAATACCTATAACATGTCTTTCTTGGGAAGTAGAGATTGAGTATTCCTTATCTGGAATGCTTGGGGCCACTGCTTGGGACCAGAAGTGTTAGATTTGACAGTTTTTCAAATTTTGGGATATTTACATAAACTTGACTGTTTTGAGCATCACTAATTCAAAAATCTGAAGTCCAAAACTTTTGAGGGCTGACATTATGCTCAAAATCACTTTTTTGTTGGGGGAGTCTAGGGATTAAACCCAGGGGTGCTTTGTCACTGACCTACATTCCTAATGTGTCTCCCCTATCCCTTATTTTTGAGACAGGACTTCAGTAAGTTACTGACGTTGACCTTGAACTTGCAATCCTGTTGTCTCAGGCCTTCCAAGTCTCTCGGATTATAGGAGTACACCATCATGCCTGGCTCTCAAATTTAGAGCATTTCTGATTTCAGATTCTCTAAACTAGGGATACTTAACATGTAGTTTATTTAATTAGTTGCATACTTATGGGTATTTAATCATTTTATTTAATATTTCTGCTATTAATGCTATTAGCAGTGGTTTAATTCTACCATGAAGGATTTGGATACAAACATACATATTTTAAGACTTACAGAGAAGCATAATCATTGAGACACAGGAAATATGATATGTTTGTATATATATGTTTTTACATGTGTATATACACATATGTACAGTTTTTTTTTCTTTGCAGACAGTTGGTAAACTTTTATGAGATTTGTGAAGACCAGAGGGCTATTCTGGCTTATTTCATGAAGATCTTTTGCAGTGTTTCAGAAACTCCTCCATTCTGTTTGCTAAAGCTCTAACTGTTCTCTTCTTTTTACTCTCTCCCAACTGGATATGCACTGGTAGAAAGAGTTAGAAGAAAGCATATTGTCTCTTCATCTTCTCTTGTGATAATAGCTCCAGTTCACATTTTTTCTTTAGTTTCATTGACTACTAATCTACACGTGTGAGGATCCATGTCCTGTCAAATTTGTTCTAAGTTTATAGGTCTAAGCAGGCACACCAAGTATTTAAGAATCCAAAGGAGCTAGCAGAATGGGAACTGCGAGGACCAGGGGGAGCTGGTGGTGTTGACTTCAGTACCCCTGAGTCCTGGCCCTCCCTCTGTCCCAGGAGGAAGAGGAGGTAGAACGGGAAATCATAAAACAGGAAGAAAGTGTGGATCCTGACTACTGGGAGAAATTGCTGCGGCACCATTATGAGCAGCAGCAAGAAGATCTAGCCCGCAATCTGGGCAAAGGAAAAAGAATCCGTAAACAGGTCAACTACAATGATGGCTCCCAAGAGGACCGAGGTGTGTGTGGCCGGCCCCGCCCCCCACCCATGGGCCGTTCCACTAGAGCAGTGGGCCCCGCTCATCTGCCCTCTCTCCCTCCAGATTGGCAGGACGACCAGTCCGACAACCAGTCCGATTACTCAGTGGCCTCAGAGGAAGGTGATGAAGACTTCGATGAACGTTCAGAAGGTAAGAACTGTGCCTTTTTGCTGGTCTTTGAGATATTGCTTTGTTCTCTACCTTATCAGTATCACTCATTCATCCTTTTTTTCTTGCAGCTCCCCGCAGGCCCAGTCGTAAGGGCCTGCGGAATGATAAAGATAAGCCATTGCCTCCTCTGTTGGCCCGTGTTGGTGGAAATATTGAAGTAAGTGTTATATGATTCCAATGTGGGGTGGGTAAATGTCAGATATTAGGTCTTTGGTGAAGTGAGACTTGCTCCCTCTCACCTAGGTTTCTTTTACCCCTAGGTACTTGGTTTTAATGCTCGTCAGCGAAAAGCCTTTCTTAATGCAATTATGCGATATGGGATGCCACCTCAGGATGCTTTTACCACCCAGTGGCTTGTGAGAGATCTACGAGGCAAGTCAGAGAAAGAGTTCAAGTAAGTTTAGGACTGGGGCGCTGTGTAGCCATTCCACAGTGTTAGTCCAGCCTATGCAAGGAAATGGCTATTTCTCCTACTGAAGTTAGCTTGGGAAGCTGGTAGTAATATGAGTTGTGTTCCTAACTTCCCTCAAAGAGAATCTGGAGACTGACCCTCTAGTGCAGTGGGCTTTACCTCCAGGCAGAGTCATAATCATTACCTGTGGTACTGACTAATGGGGTGGGAAAGAATCTGATACAGAAGGTGGCATGGTGTCTGTTTTTTTTTGGGGTGGGGGAGGTACTAGGGATTGAACTCAGGGGCACTCAAAGACTGAGCCACATCCCCAGCTCTATTTTGTGTTTTATTTTAGAGACAGGGTCTCACTGAGTTGGTTAGCCCCTTGCTTTTGCTGAGGCTGGCTTTGAACTTGGAGATCCTCCTGCCTTAGCCTCTCGAGCCACTGGGATTACAGGCAGATGCCACTGTACCCAGCTGGCCTGGTGTCTGTTTTAACTCATTGTTCTCCTTCTTTACCACAGGGCTTATGTCTCTTTGTTTATGCGACATTTATGTGAGCCAGGGGCAGATGGGGCTGAGACTTTTGCTGATGGTGTACCCCGAGAAGGCCTGTCTCGCCAGCATGTCCTTACTAGGATTGGTGTCATGTCCTTGATTCGTAAGAAGGTGAGTCTGAATCTGTCCATTTTTAAAGACTTCTAGGGAAATGGGGGTCCAATAGGAAAGGAGCTCAGAGCTAGAATTGGTTTTCTAATTTCTTGTCCTTTGCTACAGGTTCAGGAGTTTGAACATGTAAATGGGCGCTGGAGCATGCCTGAACTAGCTGAGGTAGAGGAAAACAAGAAAATGTCCCAGCCAGGGTCACCCTCTCCAAAGACTCCTACACCTTCTACTCCAGGGGACACACAACCAAATACTCCTGCACCTGCTGCACCTGCTGGTAAATCTGCCTGTCCTGTCATTTTCTGTCTCTTGTCTTCTTGTCCTGGCCTGTGCTTTTTTTGCTCCCTGTGCTCAGCTCTAACAGGGTAGTCTGGCAGGACACACAGCAATTTCCCCTCTCCGTTTAGGAGGGCCATCCTAAGAATAGGGCTGGCTCTTAAAGGCACGAGAGGACAATTTAAGATGACAAATTAGGAAAGCATGACTTTCTCTCTGATCTGGGACTTTCTTCCTAATTGATTATCTCCTATTGGCCTGCAGAGGATGGGATAAAAATAGAGGAAAATAACCTCAAAGAAGAAGAGAGCCCAGAAGGTGAAAAGGAGGTTAAATCTGCAGCTTCTGAGGCTACTGTTGAGGTAAGAGGTGGGGCAACTAGATGCCATACTAAAAGCAAACAAATAAGGCCAGTCTTCCTTTTAGGTGCTGGCTTGTCTGCTTCATCTTCTTTTTTTCCTTTGAAGTGTACACAGCCTCCTGCCCCTGCTTCAGAGGACGAAAAAGTCCTTGTTGAGCCCATGGAGGGAGAGGAGAAAGTGGAAAAGGCAGAAGTGAAGGAGAGAACAGAGGAACCTATGGAGACGGAGCCCAAAGGTATCCACATTTTCAAGCACTAAAGATCCCTGGGTGAACCATAGTCACTCCTGGACTTCAACCAGGCTGTAGAGGTGTCAGGAGGAAGTGATATTGAAGAATCCTGCACCCTTCTAAATTATAGTCCTCCCAGACATCTTTTGTGACTTTAATTATAGAGATTCAGATATTGTTCTCTTCCAGTTGGATAACTGGAATAGAGGGGGCAACTCTTGCTTTAGTTATATATAATCTCAATGCTTTTTTTTTTCTCCCAGGTGTAACTGATGTGGAGAAGGTGGAGGAGAAGTCAGCAATAGATTTGACCCCGATTGTGGTGGAGGACAAAGGTTGGTATTTGAAGAAGCTGACTCTGGTTTGGAAGGACTCTAAAGCCAGAAGCATTATCTGCTCCTGCCTGGCTATTCATATCCACATATTTTATCCCAAAATAAAAGGCTTCCACATCCCAAGATAAAAGACTCCACCTGTCCCCCATTTAGTTGGGCTGAGGTGGTGGCACCTTTTTCTGGGCTTGGGAGACACCTGGGTGGAAACAGGTGGGGTGGTGGATGGATATTTTACAGCATGTATACTCTGGGGAAGGGCCGTGGTACTGGACTTCTGTTTAGTGCTGACATTTTCTTCTGCATATCCTGCAGAGGAGAAGAAAGAGGAAGAAGAGAAAAAGGAGGTGATGCTTCAGAATGGAGAAACCCCCAAGGACCTGAGTGATGAGAAGCAGAAGAAAAATATCAAACAGCGTTTCATGTTTAACATTGCAGATGGTGGTTTTACTGGTATGAAGATGAGGGACTCACTGGGGTTAGATCTGAAGCGAAATTGCAGTTCTCATTAGAAACCAGGGTGCAAAGACTTTACCTCTGCTGGATGAGGGAATGCAAACTGAATAAGTGCTCCTCTGCATTCTATTAGAGAGCTAGAGGCAAGCCATACTAGGATGGAGTGGGGGACAGGAATAAATGGCTTCTCTGTATTCTCACAGATGTTTGCTTTTTTCCCCTTTCTCCAACTTTCCATAAATCCTCCTCAGAGTTGCATTCCCTTTGGCAGAATGAGGAGCGGGCAGCCACAGTTACCAAGAAGACTTATGAGATCTGGCATCGACGGCATGATTACTGGCTGCTAGCTGGCATCATAAAGTATCCTTTACCTGAGACTGGACTAGGGATCTTGGTGAAGGGTTCTGAAAGGCCTTTAGGTTGAGGTTCTTGTCTTCCCTGTTTTATTTTTTATTCATTCATTCATTCATTCATTCATTTATTTTTTTGCCGTTCTGGGGATTGAACCCAGGGCCTTGTGCTTGCAAGGCAAGCACTCTACCAACTGAGCTATATCCCCAGCCTTCCTTGTTTTATTTTTCCTGAGCATTTTTCCAATAGCCACGGCTATGCCCGGTGGCAGGACATCCAGAATGACCCACGCTATGCCATCCTCAATGAGCCTTTCAAGGGTGAAATGAATCGTGGCAATTTCTTAGAGATCAAGAATAAGTTTCTAGCTCGAAGGTTCAAGGTGAGCAGGATGGGTAAGGAAAATGGTATTTAAGTGACAATAGACTTGAAAGTCCAGAAGGTTCTTGGCAAAGGAAGGAGTCTTATTTTATTCAGCCCTACTGTTTTTGACTTTTTACATTCCATGATTCCACAGTGTTTTGCTTCCAAAGGACTTCAATATTAGAGATCAGGACATACAGACTTGAAAATTAATCAGCTGTACAGGAGCTGTAGGTGACTGTGTGCATAATGAGTGACACAAACCAGTGCAGTGGGTTTGATGGGAGAACACTGTAGACTAGAGTGTTCAGGAAAGACAGGGGGATTGAATTGGATCCCTGAGGAAGGGGGCTGTTGGTGGGCTGGTGTCCTTTTTTCTGGGTCAGACAGTACTTGTGTAGATAAAGGGTAGAATGACTGCAAAGAGGAGAGATACAAATAAAAGTAAAGTTACATTTTCAGAATCACTGAGCCCACTGAGTCTTCCTCAGTTCAACAGATGAGCTGGGTACGGTGGCACATGCCTGTAATCCCAGCCACTCTGGAGGCTGAGGCAGGAGAATTGCAAATTGAAGGACAGCCTGGACAATTTAATGAAACCCTATCTCAAAATAATAAATAAAAAGGACTGGGGCTGTAGCTCAGAGGTAGAGTACCTCTGGGTTAAAAAAAAAAAAAAAAAGGACTCACATCTTTATTAAGGGCATCTTGTGTGCAAAGCAGACTATCAAATAGTATACCATGAAATGGGTCTTTCAAGCTTAGGAATAACATGTATACTAATAAGCCTTCAGGTGTTATGTATCAAGCAGTGACTGGCACAGAGATACAAAGGTGAAACAAGGTACTTGTTATCAAGGAGCTTAGAGTTTCAAGCAAAGCAAATGTATTATAAAGTGAATTCCATTCTGTGTAGCAGGAGGAAGACTGCTAGGTGCCTTAAGAAAGTTCTCCAGAGAAGCAGGGGAGCAAGGAGCTAGTATGGGAATTAAGTTTTGATGAAGGCAGTAGATCGTTGGGTAGGAATAGGGACATTAAGTTGGGCAAAGACAAACAGCGAGGCTTAGAGTGTTTGGAATCAGCAAATAGCCCAGGTGAGCTATGGAAAACGTGTTGGGTAATGATGGGAGGTAGTTTGGAAAGACATAAGGCTAAAGGTCAGTAGGCACAGATAACTTTTATTCTGTAGTTAACAGAGTTTTGATAAAGGGTGGTGAACAGAGTTTCGATAGGACCAAGGAAAATGGAAACATTATCCATGAAGTTATCACTCATTAGTGAGATGTCAAGGGCCTGGGCTCTGATGCTGCTTGTGGATGAAGGAAACAAAACATTAAAGAATTTTGGGCTGTGCATGGTGGTGCACGCCTGTAATCCAAGCAACTTGGGAGGCTGAGTCAGGAGGATCGTGAGTTCAAAGCCAGCCTCAGCAACTTAGCGAGGCCCTAAGCAACTCAGTGAGACCCTGTCTCAAAATACAAAATAGGGCTGGGGATGTGGCTCAGTGGTCGAGTGTCCCTGAGTTCAATCCCTGGTTTTTAAAAAAAAAAAAAAAAAAAAAATTTATAGGACTTACTGATTTACTGTAGAGGTCAGCAAACCTTTTCTGTTATAGAGCCAGATAATATTTCGTGCTTTGTGGGACATATGGTCTCTTGCATATACTCAACTATCATTGTTGTGGGAAAGTAGTCATAGGTGATACATAAACAAATGAGTACAGATGTATTCCAAAAAGGATTTCCATGAAGTGGCATGCAGCAGTCTTATTTTGGCTTTTTTCCCCCGGCCATTTAAAGTTATAAAATGCATTCCTACCTCTTGGGCCACACAAAAATTGACTATAGGTTAGACCAGATTTGGGCCCAGGCCATAGTTTGCCAACTTCTGACTTAAGTGTATTTGATTTATAAAGAAGTGAGACTTTAAGAATGACTGCTGTTTTAAGCTTGAGTCACTAAAAAAGTTAAGTGATCATTTCAGAGGAGATGGAACAGTCTATAGAAGAATGATAAGTTTTAGACAAGTTGCTTTGTATTTCTCCCATGTCAACACCTCTCCCACTGCCTACTCCACCACCATACACAGTGGGATCAGAACCATCAGTGCTTGACATATGTGTTGGGGAAGAGCAAATCACCTACTTAGTGATGTTGGCTGACACCAAGATGGGGGACGTTTCGTGGGAAAATGTTTTATTTATTTTTTAAAATTTTTATTTTTTTTTTTAGTTATATATGAGTAGAATGTATTTTGCATTTTATACATACGTGAAGTATAACTTCTCATTCTTTGGTCGTACATGATGTGGAGTTACAGTGGTTCTGTAGGGAAAATACTTCAAAAGAACAGAAATTAGCCAAGGCCACACCTGCAGAATGCTTATAATTTGGGGCAGGAAAAGGGTGTTGGTGAAGAATACATAGATTGAAAAGGAGATGTTTGGTCTGTTTGGGGATAAATTAGGACCTGATGGAGCCAGGTCTTATGAGATAAACAACAGCCCGTTTTCATATTTTTTTGTGTGTATGTGTGTGTGTGTGTTACTTGGATTGAACCCAGGATGCCCTATCACTGAGCTATTTCTCCAGCCTTTTGTTTTTAAAAATTTTGAGACAGGGTCTTGCTAAGGTGTTGAGGCTGGCCTCAATTGCAATCCTGCCTCAGCTTCCCAAATAGCTGGAGTTATAGGCATGTACCACTTTACCTGGCTCATAGTGTCTTTTTTCCTTGCCCCTAATGGATCTGCTGTCTTTAACAACCAGTGGATGCTTATTGTAACTCAGGAACCAACTTTCTGCCTCTTAGAATGTATTTCAAAGAAACTTTTACACAGCTCCATCAGGCAGCAAGCATGAGTGTTCAATGCAGAATGCGTTTTGGGGTCGGGGGGAGCCTAGAGACAACCTAAATATTCCACGCTGGGAGAATGGATAGGTAAAAGTGCATATTCACTTGATGGAATATTAAGCAACAAAACACACGTGCATGTAACAACATAAATGGAACTTCTAACAAGTGGGAAAATTAAGAAAAAGCATTTTATATGTACAGAAAATATTCTGTAAATGAGATAACACTCAGACTTTAAAAGCATACAAAAAAGTCACAGTATGTATATTAGAGAGTTACTCTTTGGAGGAGTAAGGAATGGAATGAGATATGGAGCTAAAAGGAAATAAACAACAAAAATGAATATTATCTTGGTGCTGGGGATCAAAAACAGTATCCTGTGTGCACTAAATACATGTTTTACCACTGAACTATACTTCTCCAGTCCAACAAAAAATTTTTATTTTGAGACAGGATTTTGCCAAATTGCTGAGGCTGGCCTCAAATTTGCAATTCTCCTGCTTTAGGCTCTTGAGTTGCTGGGATTATAGGCTTGCACTACCACACCCCTAACAAAAATATTTTTAAGGAGTAAAAACCTAAATGATAATGGCACCTATATCCATAGGGTGGATTGCCATGCAACCATTAATAAACTGTTTTTGCCAGGCACAGTGGAACGTGCCTACAGCCCCGGCTACTCCCAGCTGCTGGAGAGGCTAAGGTAGGAGGATCCAGGTTCGAGGCCAGCCTGGACAACTTAGTGAGATCCTATCTCAATAAATAAACTGGGCTGGGAATGTAGCTCAGTGGTAGAGTGCCTTCTAGGTTTAATCCTCAGTACCTACCCTTCCCCCCACAAAAAAAGAGTGGTTGATGATAAAGATGCTTACTGCGGAACCTTGAGTGAAAACAACATGGATGTGTATATGATATAACCTCAATTATGTAAAAAAGGAATACACAGAAAACTCTTGAAAGAAAAACATCAGAATACTAACATTTTAATTCTTTATACATTCTTTTTTTTTTTTTTTTTTGGTACTGGGGATTGATCTCAGGGGCACTCCACTACTGAGCCACATCCCCTGCCCCATTTTGTATTTTATTTAGAGACAGGGTCTCACTGAGTTGTTTAGGGCCTCGCTAAGTTGCTGAGGCTGGCTTTGAACTCGCAGTCCTCCTGCCTCAGCCTCCCAAGTGCTGGGATTATAGGCGTATGCCACCATGCCCGGCCATTCTGTATTTTTTGAAAAAAAATTTTTTTATCATTTTTGTATAAGAGAATCTAAAGATCTGTAAAAACGGGCTGGGGATATAGCTCAGTTGGTAGAGTGCCTGCCTTGCAAGCACAAAGCCCTGGGTTTGATCCTCAGCACCACAAAAAAAAAAAAAAAAAGATCTGTGAAAACATGAACCTCCACTGGGGAAGAAAAAAGGCAATGTAATGTTGAACTGCTTGAGTGTGAGGAGTGGTGTTGAGGAGCCATCCCTGAAGTTCTTTGTAGGTTCTCATTACCTATATGAAGAGGTGAGCTGAGAGGTCCATTATAAATGATCAACGTGTAAGTTCAACTCCCATCTCCTGTTTATCCCTGTCCAGCTCTTAGAACAAGCCCTGGTGATTGAGGAGCAGCTGCGTCGGGCCGCTTACCTGAACATGTCAGAGGACCCCTCTCACCCTTCCATGGCCCTAAATACCCGCTTTGCTGAGGTGGAGTGTTTGGCAGAAAGTCATCAGCACCTATCCAAGGAGTCAATGGCAGGAAACAAGCCAGCCAATGCAGTCCTGCACAAAGGTAGTCAGTGGCTCTCCTGCCTCCTACTGATTCAACCTCCCTTCTCCACTGACCCCTCCCCAAAATCCATATGCTTCTTATTCCCAAAACTTCTTCAGAGCCTGCTTGTCAGGGAGCTTAGAATGTGCTGAGAATCTTTGCCCTAGAGACAGTCAAGGACAGTAATTCTTTGCTTCTTTTAATGTATTCATGTTCTTGAGATAACAAAGCAGAATAATAGAGTATCATCTGGGATACTTAAGAGGTAATTTCAGGTGATTTAAGATGCCATCAAATTCTAGACCCCTTTGAACATTTTATTTCTAATTAAAGTAAAACATGAGGAGGTGCAGGGTGAAGTGAGGAAAAGAAAGGCTGTTTATAAAGGAAGTGGGAGAAGGTAGGTGAGATGATGTGAAAAGGAAACAAGTTTTCTCAAGAAGTGGAGAGAATACAGACAATAGAGAGCAAGGGATAATGAGTGTTAAGAAACTGGGCACAATGGTATGCTTGCAATCCCAGAGAATCAGGAGGTGGGATTCTGAAGCAAGTTTGAGGCCAGCCTGGACAATTTAGCAAGACCCTATCTTAAAGTAAAAAATAAAGTAAAAAATAGGAAGGGTTTAGGGGTGTAGCTCAGTGGTAGAGCAAATCCTCAGTACAAAAACAAAAACCAGAATCATGGACAAACTGGAACTAGTATATGAGGAGTAGGAAATTTGAGCATGGCTGGTGGTCAGGTGACTCAGACAAAAGACAGCAACACATCACAGTCATTTGGTCATTGTAGTGGTGGAATCTGGTCCACTAGGGTAGAAGGATCTCCATCTTGACCACCACAGCTCACCATTTCTTTATTTCCCTCTGCAGTTCTTAAACAGCTGGAAGAATTGCTAAGTGACATGAAAGCTGATGTGACTCGACTTCCAGCTACCATTGCCCGAATTCCACCAGTTGCTGTGAGGTTACAGATGTCAGAGCGTAACATTCTCAGCCGCCTGGCAAATCGGGCACCAGAACCTCCCCCACAGCAGGTAGGAAAATTTTCACTTTACCAGCTCTTCTCACAGAACCATTCTGGAAACTTTACTTGGTATCAGGTAGATTTTTATGTTTTAGAATTCTGACTCTGCTCTCTTTTCACTATAGGTAGCCCAGCAGCAGTGAAGATCTGGATTGAGGATACCACCTCCATCGCTGAGCAGTGACCTTCCTCACTTTCTCTTGTCCCAGCTTCTCCCCTGGGGGTCTGAGAGACTCTGACCTGCCCATCTTCACGTTGTAAAGGAACAGCCCCCATGCACGGGGGGAGTGGAGGGAGTGAGGGGCAGTGGTGCCCTTCCTGCTGGAGAGACAAGCAGCAGTAGCGCCGGCGCCATCTGCAGGGAGCTGGCGGGCTGGCCTTCTTTTGGACCCTGGCTTCTCCCCACTGTAACGTCTGTTACACACAAACTGTTGTGGGTTCCTGCCAGGCTTGAAGAAAATGATCTTAATTTCTTCCTCCTTTTGGTTTTATTTTGTTGGTTTATTTTTGAGTTTTCTTTTCTCCCTTTTTGGGGTATTCAGAGTGGGCCGGGCCCCTGGGCGAGACACAGCTACCTCTGTTGGCATCTTTTTAATACCAGGAACCCAGCGGCTCCAGCCACTGAGCGGCTAAAATGAAATAAAGTGGAAAACAAAAAAAACAAAAAAACAAAAAAAAAAGGAAAAAGAACCAAAAGCATTAAAAAAACAAACAAAAAATACAGCAAATTTCTTCATGAAAATTGAAAATAAAAGTTTCCTTGTATTTTAGTGCTCTGGTTCAGTGTGGGTATAGGTGCAGGTGGAAGAGTGTGTCCATATGGCAGAAAGCCCAGAACTATGTAGTTGAAAACTAAGGGCTGCCTCACCCCTGAAGAGCTTTGTTCTGTGTATGTGTGTGTACCCACTGTGCTCAGGACCAAGAATAACCAAATGGGACTAAATCTTCCTGTACCACTTCATGGCTCTTTGACCTTGAGCAGCTTGTTTTAACTTCCCTGGGCCAAGACTTCACATCCATAAAGATATTTACTTAGGGGCTGGGGATATAGCTCAGTGCTTGCCTTACCAAAACAAGGCCCTGGGTTCAATTCAATTCCCAGAACCGCAAACAAAACAAAACAAAAACAAAAACAAAACTTATAGGGTGTGAAGGATAAAACCAGTAAGGTGCTTGGAACAGCTTTATTATTCCTGTGCTGGAGACAACCCAGCATGCAAGTGACTACCCCTGAGCTACATTACTCCAGCATTAAGTTTCTAACACCTTCTAAACACTAGTGTTAATCTGAAGGAAGGCTGAATAGTTTTTTTTTTTGGTAGAGCTGAGGATTGAACTCAAGGTCTTGTGTATGCAAAGCAAGCACTCTACCAACTGAGCTATATCCCCAGCTCCTGAAAAGGTTTTTCATGTTGAGTGACACGGGGATGCAAGAAGTCTCCCTGACCTGAGGCGAACTCAGGGTGAGGGTGAGGCGAAATCTTACCTGGGACGGGGGATCTGGCGTCCACCGGAAAGGGGCTTCCTAGAGAAAGGGCTGAGAATAGGAAGCAAGTGTTCCATAATCTTCAGGTTGGATGTAGGGCAAAGGATGCCAGAGGGAGGGCCCACTGTTGTTCCCTGGTTTGAGGGGAGGGGCCGCTTTCAGGAGATCAGTTTTCCTGAATGTAGCCTGGCGTGTAGCTGAAAGCCAAAGCGGTGAAGGAGAGGCTGTCTCGCCGAGATCTGTCCAGTTGGAGTTTCTCCTCACCCGACGCGTGGGAGAGCGAGGCCGCCATCCAGGGCCACTCGGCAGGTCCCGGGCCGGCATCCGTTCCGCTGCTGCGGACGGAAGAGGCGGAGCCGCAGGCGGACGCTTCCGCAGCTAGTGGTTAAGAACACCTCCCTGGGTGCACGTGGAGTGGCGCTCCGCTCCGCTACGAGGTGGCGTTTCCAGCTGAACCCTCTCTGAGTAAACCAAACCTTTAGGTGGGTCTGCAGGAATTCGGGGAACGAAAGGTGGCTGGGCCGACATGAACGGGCGCTGGGGCCCGGGGAGAGAGTGCAGGGCCCGGGGCTGTTGGCGGGTGGTTTGTTCCGGCTTCGAGGAGGCCGTCGGGCTGCCCTTTCCCACTCTTGTATCGCCGGCCCTATATCCCTGTTCCTTTTCCAACGCGCGCTACGCCACCTTCTTCCGTTTTTCTTTTCTTCAGTACTATGGGGCGCAAGTTGGACCCTATGAAGGAGAAGCGCGGTCCCGGCCGAAAGGCCCGAAAACAAAAGGGTGCTGAGACAGAACTGGTCAGGTTCTTGCCTGCAGGTAAGTATCATAGACCCCTGGGCCCCCGACTTTTGAACTCTTGTGTAGCCTTTTAAATCTGCGTTCATTCTTTGTTCAGGTCCGACATTCTTGTACGAGTTATTAGGAAATAAGTATGAATGGAACACTGTCATCAGTGTTTAGAAAACAGGGACACAAGTACCCATGCAGGGAGAGGTGCTGTTTAACATTGCGAGAGTTCAAGGAAGGGGAGGTCTCCTGAAGAATTCAGGTTTTTTTAGGCTGGGTTTTGAAAAAAAAACCAGCTGGGTGGCTCAGGCCTGTAATCCCAGTGACTTGAGAAGCTGAGACAGGAAGATTACAAGTTTGTTAGCCTCAGTAATTTAGTGAGATCCTGTCTCAAAATAAAAACAAATAAAAAGAACTGGGCATGTGGCTCAGTGGGTAAAGTGCCTCTGGATTCAATTCCCAGTATCACCCCTCCACCCCCCAAAAAAGAGTAACATTTTAGTAAATATACTAAGTAGAAGTTGGGGAGGGGACTGGCCAGTCAGTGAATTGCCTGATGGAAGGGATGGAAATGGGAAAGCTAGTCTCCATCATGGAGGACTGTTGGGAGAAACAGCTGCACAGGTCGTTTGTATCTGGCATTAGATAAAAAGTGGTTTGTTGAGGTATTAACAAATTCTAGGCACTACCCTGAGTTCTTTGGACATATGGTGTCATTTTTTTTTTTTTTTTTTTTTTTTTTGCGGTGCTGGGGATTGAACCCAGGGCCTTGTGCTTGCGAAGCAGGCACTCTACCAACTGAGCTACATCCCCAGCCCTGGTGTCATCTTAAAGTCATCTTAAAGTCCTGTGAGAGAGGCACTGTTATGGAAGTGCATGCTGAGAAGTTAAGTAATTGGCACACCGAAATTTGTGCCTTTTAATTCTTGGAGAATGTATTTAAAAAAAAAAAAATAAAAGCCTTAATGAAATGAAGACCAATGTAGTTGTTAACTAAATAAGCTAAGAGTAAAAGAAAGGGCAGAAGAAAAGATAAATTTTGAACCATCAGAATGGTGATGTGATGCTGTTATTGAAACCTGGAAGAAGACCCAGTTTGGATTTGGTTATTGAATGATCATGATGCTTCATCTCCCATCACTTTGTGTGTGTGTGTGTGCTGGTGAGGATGGAATCAATTGTGCATATTAATCACATGCTTCACTTCTGAACTGTACTTTCAGCCCCTGCTTTACATCTTTTATCCAGTACCTAGAAAAGTTCTATGGACTGAAGTAATCTGTTTTATTTGCTTATTTGTCTTGTCATGCTGAGGATCTAATGTAGTGCTTTGAACATGCTAAGCATGTGTGCTGTTCATGGAGCCACATGCACACCCGTCTTGTTAAAATTAGTGTACTAATCCTTTTTGCTTCTATTCTCTTTTTATTTTTTCTATAACCTCCTATTTGCCTTTTTTTTTTTTTAAACAGCTGGTGATGAAAATTCCAAGAGGCTGTCTAGTCGGGCTCGAAAGAGGTAAATATGGATGTCCAGGCTTATGAAGATTAAATTGGGGCGTTCATCTTTAGCCACTTGGTTGAGGTTAAGGTTGAGGGAGAGGGCTAATTGTGAATTATTATTTTTCCCTGTAATGGGAGGTAGTAGAATCTGGAGATGTATTTCCTTACTTTATATGTTTTCAGAGCAGCCAAGAGGAGATTTGGGTCTGTTGAAGTCCCTAAGACTTGTACGTCTTCTGGGGCCAAATCATTGCCCGGAAAGCTACCAAAAGGTCAGTGAAAATAGAAGCTTGGTGCTATATATAATCTTCCCTATGTGGTACTTACTAAGCATTTCTGGAATGAGAAGAACAGCCAAAAGACATCCTATGGATAAAAAGTATGGGGCTCAGGGGTGTGGGGCAGGGGAGTATGGTTGCCATTAGTCCAGGATTCTTCAAACTCTTGGGGATCTTTGCAGGAGTGGTCCAGACATCTGATAAGAAGGGTGCTCAGTCCTTATTTAATATCGGTCAAGGCAAGAAGCGCTTAGCACCAAATCATAGTAGTGATGAGGAAGAGGATGAGGAAGACTCCGAAGAAGGTGGTGTGAACCAGGGGGACCTCTGGAACTCTGAGGACAGTGATGCTGATATGGTAGATGACTATGGAGCTGACTCCAACTCAGAGGATGAAGGCAGAAAGGTGAGATTCACCTTTTTGGGTATTCAGAAAGGAATCTACCTTTCAGTTTCTTTCCAGATTCTTGAGATTATTCCTCAGTGACAAGGACAAATTGACTAAAGGGTTTCTAGTGGTCTGTTACTATTTCCCTCCTATATTCTCTCAGTGTATGCACAAGTTTGAAAGAGATGTAGAACACAGCATTTTTAAAAAACGAGAATGTTCATTGCTGGTGAGTGTGCACCATTTATGGGAATAGACTTACCCACACATTTTTAATAAAACAATTGTTACCTGAGAATTTTAAAACATTTCTTTGAGGCTGGATATGGTGGTGTACGCCTGTTTCAGCTACTCTGGAAACCGAGGCAGGAGGATCACTTAAATCCAGTAGGAAGCCATCCTGGTTTGCCTAGTGAGGTCCTGTCTCAGAATTTAAAAAAAAGTTTCCTCCTTTTGACCTAGTACTTCCATGTTTTAGAAGGTACTTCAAAATGTAAGCAGAGGTTTTTTTATGAGGTGTAAGAAGTTGGCTTATAATTAACATGTATTAGAAAAACTCAGTTGAGAATTGTATAGATTAAAAAAGAGAGGTC
Organism: Glaucomys volans; assembly: GCA_020662805.1. NCBI lineage: Eukaryota > Metazoa > Chordata > Mammalia > Rodentia > Sciuridae > Glaucomys > Glaucomys volans. The sequence continues at coordinate 97,054 of JAJEJO010004621.1, forward strand.
TTTACATTCTTTCCCACAGCCCTCTTTTGTCTGCAGAGTTACCAGGTTTGCAAGCACCATGTGTATCACAGTGCCCATAAACTCTGGAAACCTCCAAAATAGTCAATATACTTAAGTAGATAGTAGTTCTTTTTTTGTTTTTGTTTTTTGTTACTGGGGATGGAACCCAGGGGAACCCACTGAGCCACATCCCCAGTCCTTTTTTTTTTCTCTTGAGACAGGGTTTCAGTAAGTCATTTAGGGCCTTGCTAAGTTATTGAGGCTGACTTTGAACTTGCTATCCATTCTGCCTCAGCCTCCCAAGTTGCTGGAATTATAGGCATGTACCACCATACCCAGCCTCAATTTTTTTCTTAATCAAAAAGGAAACGGGGCTGAGGTTGTAACTCAGTGGTAGAGCGCTTGCCTAGCATATATGAGGCACTGGTTTGATCCTCAGCACCACATAAAAATAAATAAATAAAGGTAGGTGTCCAACTAAAAATTTTTTTAAAAAGGGAAATACAGCCAGGCACAGGGACACATACCTGTAATCCCAGTGGCTCAGGAGTCTGAGGCAGGATTGCAAGTTCAAAGCCAGCCTCAGCAAAAACAAAGTGCTAAGCGACTCATTGAGACTCTCTACATAAAATACAAAATAGGGCTGGGGATGTGGCTCAGTGGTTGAGTGCCCTTGAATTCAATCCCCAATACTCCCCCTCAAAAAGGGAAATACACATAAAAGCAGAAAGAAAAGTGTAATGAGCCCTTAGTACATGAGATGTTGGAAGGGTGGTATGGGCTTGTGTTACCACTCCTCATCTCTTTTTTTCAGTTGCTGCCCATTGAAAGAGCTGCTCAGAAGCAGAAGGCCCAGGAGGCTGGGTGAGTTTTGGAAACTGGGATGGAGGATAGGCAGCAGCTGGGGTGGAGGAGGCTGTGAGGAAGAATGAGGTGTCCGGTTTGGTCTTTGAATCACTGTTTCTGGACCTCTTTCTAGGGGTCAGTGGAGTGAAGAGACTGATGAAGAGGAAGAGGAGGAAGTGTCCCCTGAATCAGGCCCCATTAAGGATGATGAGGCAGATGGGAGATTGCAGATCAATGTGGATGAGGAGGAGCCATTTGTGCTGCCCCCTGCTGGGGAGATGGAGCAGGATATCCTTCCAATGCTGGATGAGAGTAGGAGGAAGGTGCTTGGGAGAGAGGGGCTTTCCCAATCTTAGAACTTCATAAAGCAGGACCTTAACAGGCCTACATGTCCGTGCTCCAGACCTGCAACAAGTTCACAAGCGGATTCAGGATATAGTGGGAGTGCTACGGGATTTCGGGGTTCAACGGGAGGAAGGTCGGTCTCGTTCTGAATATCTGAATCGGCTACAGAAGGATCTGGCCACTTATTACTCCTATGGAAACTTCCTGCTTGGCAAGCTCATGGAACTCTTCCCTCTGTCTGAGGTATTGAGGCAATCTGATGCCTCTTCTTTGTTTTAACCTTCTTACATGATGTGAATAGGACATTCAGTTCCCTTGCTCTCTTGGTCTGACTGAGCTTCTTGGCTACCCTTAGTCTTCGATATCTTGTCTCCCAACCTAGCTGATAGAGTTCTTAGAAGCTAACGAGGTGCCTCGACCCATCACCCTCCGGACCAATACCTTGAAAACCCGGCGCAGGGACCTTGCTCAGGTGAGGGTTTGTATATCTCGGGGAGGAACCAACCTCTGCTAATGGTGGGGCTTCCCTGTCCCACCCTGACTGGGTGGGTTTTTAGGACCTAAGCATATCTTGATGTAAACACCATCCCAGGAGGCGAGCTTAGAGAGGTCTAGCGACTGTCTGACAGGCTGAGGGCCTGGACCTCTGAAGTGGAGAATTCATCCTTCCAACCTTTCTCCCTGTGAATGGGATGAGACATTTGCATCAGGCTAAATGGCTACCTTCTAAGGAAATTGGAGGAAGATCATTGAGAAGCTGGGGAAACATACTTGCCCTCAGAAAAAGGCATAGGTGTATATTGATGTTTATTACAGTATTGGAAATGGAAACCAGGCACACTTGACCATGAGCTACATTCCCACTCCTTTTTATTTATTTTGAGATAGGGTTTTGGTAAGTTGCTGAGGCTGGTCTCAAACTTATAATCCTCCTGCCTTGACCTTCTGAGGTGCTGGGATTATAGACATGTGCTACCATGCTTGGTCCTGTCTTTATTTTGAGACAAGGTACTACTAAGTTGCCCAGGCTATCCTTGAACTTAGAATTCTTCTGCCCTAGCCTCTTGAGAAGCTGGGATTACAAGTATGCACCACTGTACCTGGTACAAATGTTTTAAGCTATTTCCAAGGATTTGGAGAACCCAGATTAAAGACTCCTATTTTAATACTCGGACTCACATATTATGTGTCTCCTGGTGGAAAGATAACCCAGTAATTATCTTTAATGTGCTGTAACCAGTAACATTAAATTTTAGTGTGGGAGGGATCTAAACTTCTTGGAAAATCAGGGTCCACTTCTCAGAAGTGAAAGAACAGGAGATAGTAGTCTGCTCCATTGGGATGGAGTTCAGAGCTTGAGTTAGGAGTCTGAGGTTATGAAAAAGGTGCAGAGGCCAGAGGTTAGCCCACTTGCCTAGCAGGTTTAAGGCCCTGGGTCATTCTTCAACACTCTAAAAACAAAAAGTTAAAGAAAAATGGGCATCATGGGATAGGATGAGGGGGAGAAGCTAGTGAGCATTGCAGGAATTGTGCCATGAACATATTGGTATGACCAGGTTTTCTTGTTTCTGTTTTCTGGGTAGAGTAGCCTGTGAAACCTTCAAATTTTCATCCTTTTTGTCTTCAGGCTCTAATCAAATTTTCATCCTTTTTGTCTTCAGGCTCTAATCAATCGTGGGGTTAACTTGGATCCCTTGGGCAAATGGTCAAAGACTGGGCTTGTTATATATGATTCTTCAGTGCCCATTGGTAAGCATCTCCTCCCCAGTAGCCCTTCTGCTCTTGTCCTTGTTCTAGCATATCACAAGGTGTTCCTCCTTCATAGGTGCTACTCCAGAATACCTGGCTGGACACTACATGTTGCAGGGAGCCTCCAGCATGTTGCCTGTCATGGCCTTGGCGCCCCAGGAACATGAGCGGATCCTGGACATGTGTTGTGCCCCTGGAGGAAAGACCAGCTACATAGGTATGAGAAGGGCAGTTTGGGGTAGGTTTTATCTGATTCTTTCGAAAGTAGACAGGATTGGTGATTAACATAGTGCTCATGGAACTCAGTGTACAGGCAGCAAGCAGAGTTGGCCTGGACTGCTGTGTCAGCTGTGCCACTTACTACTCATCTGACTTTGGGCAGGCTTCTGATTCTCTTTAGTTATCCATAAAATGACATAATTGTGCTTGGGTTGGCCTTTATATTAGGCTTGAGTTGAAAGAGTCGGCATGATGCATTTAGAAGTCCTTGGTGCAGTGTTTAGTATGTTGAAAGCAGTCAAAACCATTTGATTGAGTTGTATCACTTAACAGAAGTAATTTAGTCTATAAAATACTTCAGTAAAAATGGAAATCTATTTGGTAGGCCTCCTTAGCACCAGAAGCTAGTGCAGGCTGGGTAGACTTATATAGTAGGCAGTTTAGAGCTGTTCTTATTGGGAGGGGAGTTTGCCTTGAAGTGATGAGATTTCACTTATGGGTTTCCTAGTCTGGTGGGTGGATACCGAGTGTAGAAGCAAAGGAGCTGGCTGCTCAGCGCTGGGGCCCTCCCTTCCTATAGCCCAGCTGATGAAAAACACTGGTGTGATCCTTGCCAATGATGCCAATGCTGAGCGGCTGAAGAGTGTCGTGGGCAACCTGCACCGGTTGGGAGTCACTAACACCATTATTAGCCACTATGATGGGCGCCAGTTTCCCAAGGTGGGACTCGACTTGTGTGTGTGTGTCTTCTGAGGCTTCCACTTTACCTTCCTCTTCTTGACAGTGTTTAGACTCACCCCTGGGAAATAAATGGTATATTGCAGGTTGCGAAGTACATCTGATTTACTACCTCTTTTGCCCAGGTGGTTGGGGGCTTTGACCGAGTACTGCTGGATGCTCCCTGTAGTGGCACTGGGGTCATCTCTAAGGATCCAACTGTGAAGACTAATAAGGTGAGGAGTTGGGTAATCTTACAGAGCTGGAGTGCAAGGTCAAGGAGCATCCTAGGCAGGTAGTAGCTCACTTTTCCTGATAACCTTGTGAAATTCCCTCAATCCCGGGTTTCTTTGGGACAGGATGAGAAGGACATTCTGCGATGTGCTCACCTTCAGAAAGAGTTGCTCCTGAGTGCTATTGACTCTGTCAATGCCACTTCTAAGACAGGAGGCTACCTTGTCTACTGCACCTGTTCTGTTATGGTGAGGCCTCTGCTGTGGCAGAGCAGGGGAAGGCAGGGCTGGGAGTCTGTACGGCCCTAAGAGCTCCCTTCAGCACCAGCTCTGATTATTCCTTCCTTCTGACTTTTTGTCTTCCCCACATGTCCAGGTGGAAGAGAATGAGTGGGTGGTAGACTACGCCTTGAAAAAGAGAAATGTGCGGCTTGTGCCCACAGGCCTGGACTTTGGCCAGGAAGGTTTTACCCGTTTTCGAGAAAGGCGTTTCCACCCCACTCTGCGTTCCACCCGACGATTTTACCCTCATACCCACAATATGGATGGTTTCTTTATTGCCAAGTTCAAGAAATTCTCCAATTCTATCCCTCAGTCCCAAACAGGTAAGTGGTCTGCTCCTTGTCCAGTTCATTCCTGCTTTTTTTCTTTCTACCTTTCTGGAGGCCTTGTTGTATGACTGCAGGAAAGGGAAGGATTAAGGCTTGCTTATCTCAGCCTTTGCATGCTTGGATGAGAGACCCCTTTTATCCCAGCTGTAACAGTTCTTGAGCTTGGGATCCCATTTTGGTGGGCTTATGTGTTCACATAGATGGGGAACTTTACCTTTGTTCTACCAAGTGGCTACAGTGGTTCAGCACTAATGCATTCTGGTTTCAGGTTGTAGTTTTTTCTTTTTTTTCTTGGCCCAAGGTTGACAGTGTTAATATACCTTTGCTGCTCTAGCATTCTCAGCACTGGGTTGGCACAGGACTCCACAGAACTATCAGCAATTCTCTGAGCCTATCCCACTAATTGCAGATCGTTTCTTCAGCCATCTGGAGGAGGCTGCCTGCATCTCAAGGGGAAGGGTGGGGTTTTATTTCTGAAACAGGCTTGAGAGTTCTTCATGCTGGGAGAGAACCTTGAGTTTATTTGGAAGACAGAAGAGCTTCTCTGAATAAAAACTGATTTGAGTTGATATCCTCACTCTTAACCCTCCCACCTGCCCTCAACCCCCACTTACTGGGGCTCAAACCCAGGGCCTTGCCTATTGTAGGCAGGTGTTCCATCACTAAGCTATACCCTCAAACTTCTTTTTTTTTTTTAAATCTTTTAAAATAATGTCTCTTGTTAGGCATGGTGGCACATGTCTGTAATCCCTGTAATAGAGGCTGAGGTAGAAGGATCACAAGTTCAAAGCCAGATGTGGCATTTAACTAGGCCCTAAGCAACAAGGTGAGACCCTGTCTCAATGAAAAGGACTTGGGACATGGTTTGTTGGTTAAGCACTCCTGGGTTTGATTCCCAGTGCCAAAAACAAAAATAAATAATGCCTCTTGGAAAAGTCTCACTAGAATGTTAACATAGCCTGGCATGGTAGTACAGTCCTGTACTCCCAGTGAGTTGGAAGGCTGAGGCAGGAAGATCTCAAGTTTGAGGCCAGCCTTGGTGACTTAGACCCTGCCTCAAAGTAAAAAATCATGATTTGTTGGGTGCACACTTTTAATCCCAGGGGCTTGGTAGATTTGGTAGGAGGTTTGCAAGTTCAAAGCTACCCTCAGTAGCTTGGTGAGATCCTGTCTCAAAATTAGAAATAAAAAGGGTTGGAATGTGGCTCAGTGGTTAAGTGTCCATGGGGTTCAATCCCAGTACAGCAAAACCTTAATAGCAACTTTTGCTGTAACCTAAGTATATTTTTAATATGTGTCTGTATTGATGTCTTACTAGCTTGCTTCTAGTTGTGTGGGTGTGGCTTATTTTCCTGTCATTTCATCAAAATCCATGTTAAGAAAAAAATATTTTCTCTGATTTTTAAAGGGTTTCTGGTTTATTCTGAATCTGGCTCCTGGGACTTATTGCCTCCTTAGGATGTCTTGTTTCCCGCTGTCCTCAAGGTGGCGCCGTTACTTCCTGTAAAAACCTTTGGCCCAAGGATTCATGTACACAGGTTCATGTAGGACTTTGGTAAAGGCCAGGTGATAAGAATGATGTGAATCTAGGTAGTCAGCTTTTAGGCACTAACTCTAATTGTGTGGAGCACTTGACCAAGAGATGGCAATTTTTTTTTTAATATTTTTATTAGTTGTTGATGAAACTTTATTTACTTATTTGTATGTGATGCTGAGAATCGAACCCAGTGCCTCAGGACACATGCTAGGCAAGCTCTCTACCACTGAGCCACAACCCCAGCCCCAATTCTCATATTTTAATACCCTCTACTTGTTTTGTTTTTATTTTATTTTTGGTATGAAGAATTGAACCCAGGGGTGCTCAACCAGTGAACCACATTCCCAGCCCTTTTTTTTTCCCTAAAGTTTGAGACAAGGTCTCACTAAATTGCTTAGGGCTAAGGTGCTGAGACCGGCCTTGAGCTGGGAATCCTCCTGCCTTAGCCTCCAGAGCTGCTGGAATTGCAAGCGTCTGCCACCGTGCCCAGCTCTACTCTTTTCTTCTTAAATGACCAACACCATTTAAAATTGGGGCCATTATCTGAAACCATCTGTTTAATTCTAACTTCAGGAAATTCTGCAACAGCCACTTCTACAGACCTAAACTTGCCTGACCCAAAGAGTCATGTCACTCCCAGGTCTGAGAATAGCAGCCAACCAGCCAGGAAGGCCAGAGGGGCTGCAAAGGCAAAGCAGTTGCAGAAACAGCAGCATCCCAAGAAGACCTCCATCCAGAAACTGAATGGCATCTCCAAAGGCACAGTCTCAGGAGTGTCCATTGTACCTTCTGTCACAAAAACCCAAAATTCCTCCAAGCTCCCAGGTAGCATTCAGCCCACTGGAAAAGCTGAAGTGGTCACGAAACCAAAGGTGATTGGGAGGCTAAGGCAACAGGCACCTAAATTGCAGTCCTCTAAGAAAGCTGCCTTCCTGAAGCAGAATGCCCCTCCCAAAAGCATGGACACAGAAACACCTGTTGTGCTGTCCTTTTCTCAGATTCAGGCTACCCCTAGGCCTAAGGACAGTGATCAGCCCCTTGGGAAGGCAAAAGAGGCTGAGAAGGTAAAGCAGCCTTTGAAGAAAGCTACCTTTCTGAAGGAGATTGGCACCCCCAAGGGATCTCAGATTCCCACTGCGACTCCCCTCAGTTCTATCCGACCCCCACCATCAAAGAGGAGAAAGGTTGTGCCTCGGGTCAACAGCCAGCCACTGCTGACTTAGGTTGATGTTGAAAACTGGACTGGGCTTGGTTCGCTGCCATTGCCACTGGATTGGAACTGTTCCGTCTGCAACGATGCTTGCCCTGTTGTGCATACACGTGAAATTTAATACATATGTTACCACCTCTGACTATGGTTGTGTTTTTTGAGGGGACTGGGTATGGTAGCTGGAAGGAGGGGTGAGTCTGGGATCCTCCAAAGAGAGGAAACAGTTGGATATATCAGTACCGGTATCAGATCAGTTTCAGGCTCCTGCCATCTCTTCATCTTCCCAGGGAAGAAGAGCTTTGGAGTCAAGAACTCTAGGGCATTTGGGGAGAGGAGAACAACAGGGATGTAGGAAAGAAGTACTTCCTGCCACCAGAACTCAGGAAATAGTTGAGGTCTTGAGTTTTAAGCACCTCCTACCTGAGTTTCAGTGAGGGAAGAGCTGGTACTTAAGCTTCCGACCCGGAAAGGTCTAAGGCCAATCCTCCAGATAGAGGCTTTCATTGGTTTCTTCTGTGCCCACCCCCCTGACCTCTGCTCCCTTACCGCGCCGTCTGATTGGTCGCTCGTGTTCCACAGGCACTTCATTGGCTCTTCTCGCTGGCCCTCCATCCCAGCTCCTGAATAGGTTTTCATCTCCCAGCAGAAGGCGCAGCCATGAATCCGTTATTCGGCCCCAACCTCTTCCTCCTACAGCAGGAGCAGCAGGGCCTGGCTGGGCCCCTGGGGGATCCCCTGGGAGGCGACCACTTCACCGCGGGAGGGGACTTGCCCGCAGCGCCACTTACTCCCGCTGGCCCCTCAGCCTACTCACCGCCAGGGCCTGGCCCGGGCCCGGCGCCCCCTGCCGCCATGGCACTCCGCAACGACCTGGGCTCCAACATAAACGTGCTCAAGACCCTGAACCTCCGGTTCCGATGCTTCCTGGCCAAGGTGCACGAGCTGGAGCGCCGGAACCGGCTGCTGGAGAAGCAGCTGCAGCAGGCCCTGGAAGAGGGTAAGCAGGGCCGTCGGGGCCTGGCTCGCCGTGACCAGGCCGTACAAACCGGCTTCATCAGCCCCATCCGGCCCCTGGGTCTGCCCCTGAGCGCCCGGCCCGCCGCCGTCTGTCCCCCGTCGGCGCGAGTGCTGGGCTCGCCCGCGCGCTCACCAGCCGGTCCCCTTACGCCCTCTACGGCCTGCCACTCATCGCCCTCCACCTCCACCTCCACCGCCTTCTCGTCGGCCCGCTTCATGCCTGGCACAATCTGGTCCTTCTCGCATGCCCGCCGGCTCGGGCCAGGACTGGAGCCCACGCTGGTGCAAGGGCCTGGCCTGTCGTGGGTGCACCCTGATGGCGTGGGCGTCCAGATTGACACCATCACCCCGGAGATCCGCGCACTCTACAACGTGTTGGCCAAAGTGAAGCGGGAGCGGGATGAGTACAAGAGGAGGTAGGGACCGGGAAGGTGGGGATAGGGCTCAGTGACATGTCACATACAAGGGGGCTGGGAATTGGTGTGGATTCCCAGACCAGGGCAATGGAGGCCCAAGAATCAGTGCGAAAGTGTAACAGTAGCTTATTGCATTGTAGTGAGGAGCTTTGGAAGGAATTAGGTTCAGGGAGCCTAGAATCCACAGAGAATGCAGAAGTCAGACTCATGACAGGAAGCATACCAGGAACAGAACACTGGGGAATTCATATTTCCCCCCTGGTATGTCTCCTTGTCTCATGCAGGCTACACTGTTCAGATGACTGTGTTAATTGTAGGGGGTTGTGAGGTACTTCAGGGACACCAGTTGAGAGGTATTGCATGCTAGGGTCTGATTGATTACCTTATCATCTCAGCCCTTGAGTTGGAGGATAAACTCCACACACTGATCAAAAGTAGGAGGCAAACACATAGCTTTAAATTGGTAGGTTAAGTGAAATTGGAAGGGCCAGAGGCTCACTCAGGGAAGGTCTGCACCCTGCATTGTGATCCTGTCACTATCCAGGATTTCCCCAAGGAATGTTCATGGAACCCAGGTTCCATACAAAAGGTTCCAAGGACCCAAGGCATTGCTTGGAACCGGTTTAAAAAAAAAAGAAAGGAAAAAGGAAAAAAGAGTAAAGGGATTCCATAGGGTAAGGGGAGGGGATTGGTGGTTGCCATAGGCCTGGTGGGGAATTCTACTGGAGGAAGTATGAACAGAGTAAGCAAAGGGAGAATAGGAAAAACTTGGGAATATGGACACACCCTACAGCTGTAAGGCAGCTAAGGGCGCAGCTAAGGGCATACCTAATGTGTGCTGAGGATGAAGATTTGGCTTTCTGAGAGGAACCCTGCCCCAGTTGGGTAGCACAGGGAGTGAGGGGGAGGGAGGTGATGCCACAGTATTGGCTGTATACCAAGTGGATTCCTTAGATAGTTGGTAACCAGGCTGATGCAATGGGAGCACAGGCAGAGCCAGTGTTTTGATTAAGGAGGAAAGAGACTAGGGTCAGAAGGAGGCCTTTGTTTGGGGATTCCAGTTTCTTCTGAGCTGTTGGGGCTCCTTATGGGCAAGTTGGGGACTTCCTTTGTTGCCCAGTGTAGCAGGAATTGACATCTGGTTTAGCAGTGGGTAAGGATTGGCTGAATGTTCTAGGAAATTACCATTGGGTCTAGGGCCAACCTTCAGGGATTGGGTACCTGCTGGAGTCTACCATATCACAGACCAGCAGACTTTCTGAGGTTGTCCTGCTTCATGCTGGCTTCATTAGTTGTGATCCATGTTATTATTATCCCTGGGGATTTCATTTGTCCTAAAACCATCATCTAGGTACCACCCAGAACCAGCCTGCTCCTGCCCCTGCAGGAGTTAAGGCAGTCAGCAGTGGAACATGAACATTCTGGATTACATCCATAACCACAGGAACAACTGCTCTTTCAGGGGCATTTTTTTTTTTTTTTTTTTTAACTGAAAGAGTATTTTGTCCTTGGTCCAGCTGTCCAGGGCAGTAAAGAATTATTCCTTGGGGACTGATTAGCTCATCATTCTGCAGCATGTTGCTGTGCAGAGGGCCCCATAGCTGGAATTGTATGGTACGTGACAGGGGCAGTACTCATTTTTCCACCCTAGATCCCCTGCCCTCCTTCTGGTCTCTTTATAGCAACACTGTATCTCCTGTCTTTAGTGCAGAAGGCACGGGTATAGCTTGAGTACTAAACTGGGATGAAGCCAAGGCCTGCTGGGCTCTATTTTCAGTACCCCTGCCGTATGTGACCTTTGTCTTGGGCCTCAGTTTTTCCAATACAGGAATGTTCCCTGCTCTCTCTTCAAGGCAAGCATATAGTCTATTTGTATGAGAGACATTTGATAAATGCGAATACATAAAAATTGCTCAGATCCTACCCACATTAAGGGAAGCTTGTAGAAGAGATCAGATTTAAATGAAGGTCAAAAAGTCTGGCTCAACAGCAGATAGAATCCTAGTGAGCTTCCAGATGAGACTTCATTAATCTTCATCTTTAATTAACTTCTGTGTTTCCATCTGCATTTGTTGAATTCACTGTCAAACAGTACATCTTATCCTCCTTGATGCATTCTGTCCTGGGTTAGGTCCCTTGTTACTCTTGCTAGCTTCCTCCAGGGATTCATGGATGCCAGGTACATAGGGTACTACATCCCATGCCTTTATGTTGCAAATGAAGAAACCAAGGCCCAGAAAAGATAGGGTCTTATTTTAAAAAATAAATAGTCTGATGCTGTTAGGGCCCTTCAGTGCCAGAGCAAAAGGAGAAGGACATGTGAGGGGAAGTGGGCAGGAAGCGAGAAAAGCCAGGAGCTGGGCTGCATGGTGAACTGGCAGGGTGGTGGCCAGGCTGGCTGCCGCTCTGTCAGCCCAACTGGGAGGGGCAGCCGAGGTGATGCAGGAGTTATTATTAGGCATACTGCAGTGCGGCTATGATGTGGAACACAGGCAAGCAAGGAGACATGGGACCAGAGAGGACAAGAAAGCAGAGACTATGTAGGGAAGGGACAGAAAGGGCTCATTCCTGACTACAGAAGTAGTTCTCTGGGATTTTAATGTCCTTGATATCCTCCTTGCTGCTTCCTCACCCCCTTTCTTATGTTGAGGTTTCTCTCAGTGAAGTTCACCACCTTTCTCAGACTGAAAGAAGCCTTTTCAGATTATGGCAAAAAGTGATGAGTTTATATGCACAAGGTCTGAGATGTGTTGCTATTTCAGCCAGTTCTCTGGGGTTTTGAACTGATACGGCCAAATTCTAGGCAGTGCTGGCCCCTACTCCACTTCTGTCTCTGTGATGGAATAAGACATATACCAATCCTGGGAAGTGCCCTCATGCCCTGCTGCCCTGTGGCCAGGAGTATCTTCCAGACTCCTTGTACTCTTCCTTTCTGACTTCTGGATCATGGGAGTGCTGCTTCTGGCTTTCATCACCCCACTACCAAGGTGCCTTCTCCTTGGAGTTTGGGTTGCATAGTAATCATTGATTTCTGATGTCCACTGCTTGCATGCTACTGGGGGACTTTGAGCTTCAGGGCCAGCTCTGTCATCTCTCCGTGGCTCCCTTCCAGGGTTCTGGGTGGGGGAAGAACTTGTCTCCCACCAGGCTCCTGAGCAGCTCTGTTGATACAGCCTGTGTCCTGCAGATGCTTTCACAGGGTTAAATGGTCCCACAGGAGGCAGGGCAGCGGGCTAGAGGAGCTCTGTTCTGGTGCGGGCAGGAGGCAGGAGACCGGATCTGTGCCACTGAAGGTGGGAGACAGGGCCGGGTGGGACTGGTGGTCTGGTGTGGGTAGGAGGTGGGTGACGAGGCTGGCCAGAAAGCTAGGGGTGCTGGGACCCACTGGGGATCGGGGGATCTGACCCCCTGCAAGTGGTCAGAGCAGCAGCAGATGCTCTTAACTATAGTTCCTGGTGTGTACCCTGGAGGTTCTGGGAAGGCAGCTGGTGAGCTTGGTCCTTGCCAGGAAGTGTGGAGCTGCCTGACAGCTGCAGCTGGCCACCAACTGACTGGCTTCATGTTCTTCTCTGCAGCAAATCCCCTGTAGGGGTCCAGACCTGGGATCTGAGGCCTGAGCCAGAGAGGTTGGGGAAGGAAACTGTAGGGGCAGGAGGGACTCTGGACCTATGTTTTCTGTCTCTTCCTGATATCTCTCAGGTGGGAAGAGGAATACACGGTGCGGATTCAGCTGCAGGAGCGAGTGAATGAGCTCCAGGAGGTGAGGGTGGCCACCCCACTGCTACTGCTTCCCTCAACCTAGTGCCATTTCCCTGTTACTTCTTGTCATCTTTACAGTTTCCTTTTATTGGTGGTGCCCTAATGTTAAGTGTTTCCTCCCTACCATAGGAAGCCCAAGAGGCCGATGCCTGCCAAGAGGAACTAGCTATGAAGGTGGAGCAGTTGAAAGCCGAGTTGGTCGTTTTCAAGGGGCTCATGAGTAATGTGAGTTCAGCCTGTCACACTTGGGCCCTGCTGGGATACTCAGGCAGCTGGAATCAGGAAGGGGGACCTTGGTAGTTCTGGCCTGTTGCTGCCCAGTCTGCCACTCCTCCCCTCACGGTGCTGTTCCTCTGACTTTTTTCCCCTTGGTACCCCCTAATTCAAGATACAAAGAAGGAGGAACAGAAGCCTTGCATTCTGTCAGAGAGGCAGGATAGCCTGGTAATTTCTGTAGTTTGTGGGCAGTAAGTGTAAGCACAGCGTCTGGAGCCAGTTGTCTGGATTCTGATGCTGGCTCTTCAACTTGCTAGTGGTATGGCTGTGGGCCAATTCCTTTACCTCCAAGTCCTCTTCAGCCTCTGTAGCCTCATCTGAGGAATGGAGAAAATAAAGGTGTGCTTTGCAGGGTTACATGAAGATTTTAACACATTTGGGACAGTGTCTGGCCATGCTTAGTGCTCAATAAGCATAGTTGTTATTGTTATTACAGTACTTTCTTCACTCCACTTTTTATTTACTTTTTTTCAGTATTAGGGATTGAACCCAGGACTTCATGCATGTTATGCAAGTTACATACTCATCCCTTTTTGTTTTTGTTTTGAGATAGGGTCTTGCTAAGTTGCCCAGGGTGGCCTCAAACTTACTGCATAGGGCAGGGGGTGTGGGCATGAGATTGAACCCATGGCCCTGTGTATGCTAGGCAGGTGCTCTACCACCGAGCTGTATCCCCAGCCGATCAACTTGTGGTCCTCTTGCCTTAGCCTCCTAGGACTGCAGGAGTGTGCCACCATGCTTGGCACCTTCTTCACTCATAATTCCCAGTGATCTCCTTTCCCTCTAGTAATGTAAGTTCCAGGAGGGTAAGGACTATGATTGGTTCTAGGGAATCCCTGCCTGTGTGAGACTCTGGGCCTTGCCCTTCAGTTTGTCCAGAGAGCCAGTTGCATGGGTGGTCCCAGTGTATGTGGTGGGGAAGAGCCCCCTAGAAAAGGGTGTTTTACCCAGGGATTAGAGACTTCATGGAGGAGTGGCGTGATGAGAAGGGTGAGGCTCTTGCCACACCCTTATGGATACTTGCCACCTCCTCCCTATTCCCCATGTTCTCTGGACAGAACCTGTCAGAGCTGGACACCAAAATCCAGGAAAAGGCCATGAAGGTAGATATGGACATCTGCCGCCGCATCGACATCACTGCCAAACTGTGCGATGTGGCTCAGCAGCGCAACTGTGAGGACATGATTCAGATGTTCCAGGTGAGGGGCCAGGCTGTCCTTATCACATAGGGGAGGTTCGGGTAGATGAAGAAGCTTCCATTGTGGCTAGCGTGGAATATGGGCCCTGCCCCCTTCTTGGGGAACCTTGTTCCGGCATCAGGGTCCTCGGTGGGACTAGGCTGGGGGGCAAGGGACAGCCTCAGGAGAGGTTTTGGAAGCTGTCTCTAACACCATCTTCCCCCTCCCTCTCTCTCTCCTATGTCTGCTTCTCTCCTCTCTCTTCATTTTCTTTTTTGCTTTCTCCATAGAAGAAGCTGGTTAGTTTGCTCTCATGCAAGCTTATTAATGTCCCAGTCCTAGTCTCTGAACCACACAGGTCCTTTGGACACTGATTTTGATACACTAGGCTCTTCAGCACAGATTTCTTCTTTCCCTTCTGTTTTCTTTGCTCTTCCCCATTTTTAATCTCTTTTTCTCTTTATTTTTTTTTTCTCTCTCTGATCCCACTGGCCTTCCAGATCTGGATGCAAGTCAAGTTCTCCTCATCCTCCTTGCAGCTTAAATCTTCCTTTTTATTTATTTTTTAGTACTGGGGATCACACCCATATACCCTCCAGACCAAAACTTTGTTTTTATTTGAGTTATTTCATCAAAAAGACTTTTTAGTTTTCAGAAAAAAAAATTCCTCTTTAGCCATTAGACACATCTTAATGTGGTCACAACAAGCCATTTCTTTCCTTATCTTACTGCTCTATTTTCTCTATTTCTTCTTTTTCCTTCTCTTTCTTCAGCCTTGCCCCATCTGTGTGTGTCTGCCTGTCTCTTGGTGACTCTCCATGTTTCTGTTCCTGTCATCGTAACTGTGTCTTTTCTCTCTGTCTGCCCCACCTTTCCTTTCCTGCTGGTTCACGCTGCTCCTCCTGCCCCTGCCCCCTGTCCCCTGCCCGGCCTCCCCTTCCCGGCCTCCCCTTCCCGCCCTTTCTCCTCATGCACCCGGCCTCGTCTCTGTAGTCTCTGCACTTGTCTCCCATTAAGGTCCCATCCATGGGGGGGCGGAAGCGGGAGCGCAAGGCTGCTGTCGAGGAGGACACCTCCCTGTTGGAGAGTGATGGGCCCCGCCAGCCTGATGGGGATGAGGAGGAGAGCACAGCCCTCAGCATCAACGAGGAGATGCAGCGCATGCTCAACCAGCTGTGAGTCCTGCAGGCCTGTCCTTGTCCTTGCCCCACACCAGACCCATCCCGAGGCCGGAGCTCCCCACAGTCTCCTCATCTGGACAAGGCCCCACTGCCCCTGACACACGGGTTCCCTGTCTCTAGGAGGGAGTATGATTTTGAGGACGACTGTGACAGCCTGACTTGGGAGGAGACTGAGGAGACCCTGCTGCTATGGGAGGATTTCTCAGGCTATGCCATGGCAGCCGCAGAGGCCCAGGGAGAGGTAACCACCCCTCCCGGCCTCAGGGCCCCTCAGTTGTGCCTCTCCATCCTGAAGCCCTACCTCTTCCTTTCCTCATTCCTTGCTCTGCTCCCTTTGTGGCCTTCATCCTTTCCCTGTGTCTCCCTTCTTCCTTTATGCTTTTCTTTCCTCTCTCCAGTTTCCTCTAACCTGACTTTCTCTCTCTCCCTGCCTTGACCCTGTGGAATGTTCTCCATCCCGTCCATACCTGGTTGGCCTCCCCTTGCTTTCCTTTTTCCTCCAGCAACAGGAAGACAGCCTGGAGAAGGTGATTAAAGATACTGAGTCCTTGTTCAAAACCCGAGAAAAAGAATATCAGGAAACCATTGACCAGATAGAGGTAAGGATGTGTGGGGCCTGTGCTCCTGTGGTTTGCAGGGCTGCAGATTGGGTCCCTCAATGTGGGTCCTAGAGACCAGGGACTTCACTTTCTATTACCTCTTGGCTGTAGTACCTCTGGTGGGTCCTTGAGACCTCATGCTTTAGAGGCAGACATGTGGGTTCAAACCTTGGCTCTCTGTCACTTTTGACCACTCAACTTTGAATAAGATACTTGTTCTCTTTGAGTCTGTTTTCTTTATCAAATGGGGATCCAAATAATCCCACCCTGCAGGGTAGTTTGGAAGATTAAATGAAGCAGTTAATCCACACGTGGAACTCAGGGCAGGATCTGCTGTTGTGAGGACACCACAATGGGTGTTGTTTGGTTTGGTTATTATTGGCACTGTCGTGCTGCAGCACTCAGAGGTGGCCCTTCTGCCTCCTCCTTTTCATTCCATAGCCCTGGGGACTCCTGTTGAGATGATAGTTGGAGCTGGTGCTTTAACTCAGAGTCCAAGCTTCAAGGTTTCAGAAAGGATTGTAGTGTCACAGAATGGAGGTTGCCATTCTGTGGAGGAGGATTACATGGGACTCCCACGAGCATCCTGTCTGAGTGTGCAGTTGTCCTTGCCTGGATGGAGTGATACAGGTAGACTTCCAGCTCAACCTCTCTTCAAGCCTGTGTTGACCATGTCAAGCCTGTTGTGCTCACTCTGCCTACATTTTGAGAAGAAAATTGAGAAATATTTTCCTACATCCTCATTCTCCCACCACACATCAAATGGTCCTGATTCTTGAAGTAAAACTGGTCTTTTTGCTTTTTGTTTTGGGCCCAGGCAGAAAAATGCTGTTTGAAAGTCATAGCCAGAGTTCTGTGACTGGCCAAGGCCATGGTGGGGAGAACTGATCTCCACTCTCCTCCATATACCTTGCTGTCTTTTCCCTCTCTCCCTGTCCTATGCCTACCTCCTTTGGATGACAGGCATAAGCTTTGGTGTTTTTATAGCACCTCCAACCAGGTAAGGGGTCTTATTGCAGTGATCTGCAGCTGCCATCTGTTTGACTGGTCCCCTAACCAGAAGTGTCTAGTTGAAAATATGACCTAATAAGAAAGAGAAGAAAGTCCTAAAGGCAAGCGTGCCTTTTAAGCTGTTTCAGAGTCATCTTACTTCTCCCAGCAGGATAGGAGGGGCAAAAGTTTGGGGGAGCTGACTTGGTGGTTTTGGTTGCAGGGTTGCCCTTGATGATCCAGTAGACCTCTTGAGGTGCCTTTATATTTGCAACCTTTGATCTCAGGGTCAGTTCCATTACTGGATGGTAATGCTGCGGCCCAGGATGATAGGTGGGAGGGAGTTCTTTCTTCTGTACCCCCTGGTTTTCTCCACCTTTCTCATCCTTACCACCCCAGCCACCCTGCCTCTGGTCACATACATCAATTCTGGAGTTTTTGAGGTAAGCTGTTGAGGATGTCCCCTAATATTTGCATCATCTCCTTACCTCATTGCTGCCTTTTCTATATGAATTAGAGGGACATACAAATACGTAAACACCCCTTTTGGCAACACTAGACTTGTATTTTGGTAGAATATTGTTTTACTTCCTTCCTTGTTCCCTTCCCTTCCTTCTTTCCTCCCTCTCCTTTGGTGGGTTCCAGCCCCTGCCTCGGCTCCTCAGGAGGAGGAGCTGGGTAGCGATGGCAGCTGATCTGAAGAGAGCTTCAGTGTCATGTTTTCTTCCTAGGTGGATTAGTTAGTATGTCCTGCTCCTCTTGCTACTGTGCAAACATGAGTGCTTTTGATGCCATCCTCACTAGGGCTTCCAACCCACCAGCCACCATCTCACCCCAGACACCACTCTCTTGGCTGTCCCTTTTGTCTGGTCCTGTGACCCATTTCCTCCTTTCTTCCAATTCCCATCCTCTCTTCATCCAACTCAGATTAGTTACGGATGGTTTTTGCTCTATCCAAATCACATTCTTCATGGGCCCTTTCCTTCTCTTTCTTTTTGCTCTCCATCAGTCAAGTCAATCACCTCCAAGCAGTTTGATTCCTGTCCCCTTCTGGCCCCCTGGCCTTTGTAACCCAAACAAAGGCAGCCAGATTGTCTCTGGCTCAGATTCTTCTCTGCTTGGCCCCACCTCTCACTGCAGAATTGAGCTCTGGAGGAAGACCATCTTCCCTTGATTCCAAATCTCTCATTTTTCCACATAGAATGTTTCTGAAGTCAGCTATAACTTATAATTGATAGGACATTCAGTAAGGCAGTCTTTCTTTTAGTGTCTGGGAATGGTTTATAAATGAGAAAATAAAGTAAGAAGAAAATGGTAAGAGAATTGAGCCTCTTTGAACAGTGCGATCAGGTTTCCTCCTATTTGCTGTGAGTCTTACAGATACTTCACAGAGTTAACTAATTTTAATGGAGGGGGGCCGGACATACAGACATGAGGAAGACCCTTGAAAGTCCTCAAAGGAGCTTACAAGTTAGTAAGGGAGGTTGGTTGGAGCCAGCATCATACAGGAAATATGGGATGAGCTGAACTCTGTGGGAACCCCAGGGAGGGAGTAAGGGCATCCACAGATGGCTGCCTGAAGCAGTTTAGAATGTTGATCTGCTCCATTCCTGCCCACGTTGACATTCCTTTTCTCATTGCCCTTATCCATCTTTTAAAAGAATGCAGGCCTGCAACAAGTACCCTTGTATTTTTCTGTAAGCAAAGATTCTGGAGAAAGGGATGGGTTGGCAGGGGCTGGTAGAATAGCATTTGGTGATAGAGCACTTGCCTAGCATGTGTGTGTGAGGCCTTGGGTTCTATCCCGCAAAAAACAAACAAACAAAAACAAACAAATAAATAAGGAAGACCTAGTAAGAAAGAGAACATCCTGAAGGGATGAGGAAACCACTGTATAATTTGGTGCTTTCTGCCTCCATTTGATTTCTTTTAAATCTGAGTCTTCAGCCATGGCTTCCTGGGTCCCTGGTCCAGTTGGCGTTCTTGGTGTGCTAGCCTCCTGGTCAGGGGAGCAGAGGTTCTACTGCCCTGGGCCTGCTAATGGTGGTGGCCCTGTCCTGCCCCATCACAGCTGGAGCTGGCTACAGCAAAGAATGACATGAACCGACACCTGCATGAGTACATGGAGATGTGCAGCATGAAGCGGGGCCTGGATGTGCAGATGGAGACCTGCCGCAGGCTCATCACTCAGTCTGGAGACCGGTAAGGGTCTACTTGGAGTGTGGGGCCTGCCTGCTCTTCTAAGTATCTGCCTCCCAGGGTGATGCAGGGAAGGAAGGGTGGAGCAGTCTCCTCTGACTAGCAAGACCTAAAGACCCTTGGGCAGTACCTGGTTACTTTTTTTTAAATACCTTTATTTTATTTATTTATTTTTATTTGGTGCTGCAGATCAAACCAGTGCCTCACATATGCTAGGCAAGTGCTATACCATTGAGCTACAAACACAGCCCAATACCTGGTTATTTTTAATGTGGGGCTGTCTTTTGGCAGTCTCCTGGTATGTCTGATCCAGACAGACAGCTTTTTCTTCCTCCCTTCAGTACCATCATCTTCTAAGGGTTTCATTGGTTAGAGACAGCTTAAAAAACTAGCAAGAAAGAGGGATGTGGGGAGGCAGATTTTTACCTAAAGTCAGTCATGATTTATGCATTTGATTGACCCTGTCTGTATAAGTTACGCCTCAACAAAAGAGTAAATTTTAACAAATCACAAAAATGCTACAAATAAGCTGGGTGCACTGGCGTGTATCTGTAGTCCCAGTGATTGAGGAGACTGAGGCAGAAACATTACTTGAACCTAGGAGTTTGAGGCCAGTTTGGGCAACATAGCAAGACACTGTCTCAAAAAAACAAAAGCAGCTGGGCGTGGTGGCACACGCCTGTAATCCCAGCACTTGGGAGGCTAAGGCAGGAGGATGGCGAGTTCAAAGCCAACCTCAGCCTCAGCAACTTAGCGAGGCCCTAAGCAACTCAGTGAGACCCTGTCTCTAAATAAAATACAAAATAGGGCTTGGGATGTGGCTCAGTGATGGAGGGCCCCTGGTTCAATCCCCAGTACCAAAAAAAAAAAAAAAAAAAAAGAAAACAAAAACAAAAATGTCAAATTACAGGGCTAGGGATGTGGCTTAGTAGAGCACTTGCCTAGCATGCATGAGACTTTGGGTTCAATTCCCAACACACACACAAACCAAATTCTATGTATATATAAAGCTGGGTACCTAAGGTTAGTATACTCAGTTGACATCTCTTATTGTTTTAAGGTTTAAATTATATATGTATATATACATATATATGTATGTTTATATGCATGTGTGTATATATATGTTTTTATTAGTGCATTATATTTATATCTCAGGTCTGCTGAGCCTCTCAGAGCCCCTAAGATAAAGACAGGGACCATTTCCCCTATCAGCGCAGTATGGGAGAAAATTCTTTCTCCCCTCCCCATATCCCTAGCCCTGTATCCATCCTTACCCCAATGATCCCCTGCCCTCACCAAGGTGTTATTCATCCACCTGCCAAAGGATAAGGCCCTGGGAAGAGGCATGACAGCCTCATCAGGTCTCCTGCCTGCCCCAAGATGACAACTGGTGTTTTTTTCTAGAAAGTCTCCTGCTTTCACTGCGGTCCCGCTTAGCGACCCGCCGCCACCGCCAAGCGAGACTGAAGACTCCGATCGCGATGTCTCATCTGATAGCTCCATGAGATAGGACCAACTCTCACCTTGGCTCCCCTGCGGCCCCACCCTATTGGAAGCTCACCCAGGCCCAAGATGGGGATTCATGGAGGGAACACCATTTGTACTACCACACCAAGCCTTGCCCTGGGGCCTGTGTTGCTCCTCCCTTGGTTCTTGGTCTCCCTAGAGTTCTGGAGTGTCTGGAGCTAGGCTTGGCCCTGCCCTTCCTGGGCGGCTCCCACTGCAAATGGGGCTCTCCTGCCTTCTTGCGTGGTGTCTGCTACTTCCCCATCTTTAAAAGGCTGACAGAGTGCTCGTGACCTTTCACCTTTTCCATTGTGTAAGGAATGTGAATGTGGGACCTCCATCTCTGGGGTCTAGAGCCTGCTTTGATTTTGTACTGGTGCTAACCGGCCCAGGCACTGGTATGAAGTGGAATCAGCTAGAAGTTCCCTAAAGTATTGTGCAACACATGCAGTTGGACAGGGCTTCCCTTCCTGGTATGGAGGGAGGGAGGTAGAACTAGACAGATACTGTCCTGCTGTCCATGTTCTGTCTACCTGTTAACTGTAGTGTATATGGCTGTAACCCTTCCCTCACAGAGGGAGGGAGGCAGGCACCATGTGTTAAAGGGGCCTTTATGCCCTGGACTGGGTGAATTACCCTGAAGGACAATAGCTTTTATCTCCTGGTCACTGCTAAGTGACATAAAAAAGGTGAAGCTGCTGTATGTGCAAGGATATATGCACATGCTCAGGGTCTGTTTTTCAAGTGTTGGCTGAAGATGTGCCTCTTCCTGTCTCATTCACCAAAACCAACAGGCTGATATGTCTGACTTGGAAAAGCTTGAGAAGTGGATTCAATTCAATTCTGAATACCTCAGGAGGCTGTGCTGAAATTTGAATGGAGTCTTTAATAATAATCAAAGTGGAGAGTATTGAGCACTTTTGTGTCACTGATTCAAACACTTTCAACTATAGAATCTTAACTAAGTTATACAATGTTTTCATCATCTCCATGTCAAAGTGAGGCACAGAAGTTACAAGTAACTTGCCCAAATAGAGCATCCATTGGGGATAGCCAGCTCACCAACTCCCAGCCTGTGCTTACCCACTAGACCCACATGCCTAAGAACGATGGAAATTAAGTCATCCAGCAAGTCACACATTCAGCTCATCCTTCCCAAAGCTCGGAAGAGGTAGAGCCTTGTTTTACATTTACATATCATGTGCTTAATTTTACCTAAAGACCTTAGCTGCTGGATATAGTCATAGCCTCATTTTGCAGTTTACATGTGAGGGTATAAGCGGAATAACTAGAATTGCATGCTGGGGCTCTCTATGCAGCCTACCACACACTTCACAAGCCTGTCAACCAGTCAAGGTCATACTGACAACTCCACAAAGTTCCCACTAAAAAAACAACCAAGCTGGGTGTGGTAGCGCATGCCTGTAATCCCAGCAGACCGAGAGGTTGAGGCAGGATTGCCAGTTCAAAGCCTAAGCAACTCAGTGAGACCCTGTCTCTAAATAAAATACAAAATAGGGCTGGGGATGTGGCTCAGTGGTTAAGCACCCCTGGGGTCAAACCCCAGCACTGCCCCCCCCCCAAAACAAAAAACTGACAGATAGCCAGGTGAAAGTCCTTCAAATACTGTTTCATGGAGCACCCAGAGGGTAAGAGGAAGGCGCATTGA
This sequence comes from Glaucomys volans, assembly GCA_020662805.1. Classification (NCBI taxonomy): domain Eukaryota; kingdom Metazoa; phylum Chordata; class Mammalia; order Rodentia; family Sciuridae; genus Glaucomys; species Glaucomys volans. Next base: position 119,311 of record JAJEJO010004621.1, read on the forward strand.
ATTATAGGAAGGATGAAGGCCAGGCCCTACTCCACATATATTTCATTTTGGCACCAGCCCAGCTTCCCATACCCTTGACTATAGAATACGATAAAACAGGTGGCTGGGTACAGTGAACTTTATTGATGGTATGTGACAGTAGGGCTCCCTAAGCCCCTCCCCTTCTTCAGGGGGTCTAGGATGGAAATAGGGAGGAGGGGAGATTCTCAGTGTGTTGAGGGACTGAGTTAGGGGCAGGGATTCCCCAGCTGAGGGCCTCTCTCTTTCTGTGTTCTTGCTGGGGCAGGTGGTCCAGAGGCTCTTATTCCTTGGAGGCCATGTGGACCATAAGGTCCACCACCCTGTTGCTGTAGCCAAATTCATTGTCATACCTAGAAGGTGAACAAGATGTTACGGGCCATTTTACTGAGCCAGCCACCTGTAGGCACTAGACACCAGGCAGGCCACTTTCCAGTTTGTTCTCTCCATTCAAGTCACATACCAGGAAATGAGCTTGACAAAGTGGTCGTTGAGGGCAATGCCAGCCCCAGCATCGAAGGTGGAAGAGTGGGTATCACTGTTGAAGTCGCAGGAGACAACCTGGGGAAGGAAGAGGGCAAAGTATGGGAACCCACCCCTGTTCAATAGTGTCACACAACAGCAAATTCCCTGTCCTATCAGATCAGTACCTGGTCCTCCGTGTAGCCCAGGATACCCTTGAGGGGGCCCTCTGATGCCTGTTTCACCACCTTCTTGATGTCATCATATTTGGCCTAATGAGGTAAAAATAAGATAGGATGTTCATTTTCCAAACTCACCACTGTTTCACCAGAGACAAAATCTCAGCCCACCAGGTGTTTCGAACCCAAACGTACAGCTTTCTCTAGGCGACAGGTCAGATCCACAACTGACACGTTGGGGGTGGGCACACGGAAAGCCATGCCAGTGAGTTTCCTGTAGATATGGGAAGCACTGTCAGCTCCAGGTGCTCCTGGCCCCTTCCTCCTCTCCCCCCCCAGGCACAGCAAAGCCTTACCCATTCAGTTCAGGGATGACCTTGCCTACAGCCTTGGCAGCTCCAGTGGACGCAGGGATGATATTCTGGGCAGCCCCACGGCCATCACGCCACAGTTTCCCAGAGGGGCCATCCACAGTCTTCTGAGTAGCAGTGATGGCATGAACTGTGGTCTGGAAAAACACAAATGCCAATGAGGCCCCAGAGTACCCATCACACCAGCCCTCAGCCAACCTCCTCCCCTTTGGGAAGGATTGAGGGATAGACTTGAGCCAGTCCCTTAAAACCCACAACCCTGAGGCAGGAACTAAGTACGGAGAAGGATCCAGTCCTGGGTGAGAAATGAGTTCTGCTCCCATTTCCCATCACCCACATACCATGAGTCCTTCCACAATGCCAAAGTTGTCATGGATGACCTTGGCCAGGGGAGCTAAGCAGTTGGTGGTACAGGAGGCATTGCTAGAAAAAGGGAGATGAGTCAGGGAGGGCACGCCCATAGCCTAACACTCAGCCCTGTCTGCCAATTCCCCACTGCCCTCTGCTGTCCTCACCTGACAATCTTGAGAGAGTTGTCGTACTTCTCATGGTTCACACCCATCACAAACATGGGGGCATCAGCAGAAGGGGCAGAGATGATAACCCTTTTGGCACCGCCCTTCAAATGAGCCTACAATTGAAGGGGTTGATTACAAATGTAGGCTCTTCTTTTCCTGGCTAAGTCAGATTTCCTCATGCTTCTAGCTACAAATTCCAGGGTGAACTCCCCTCCTCTTTAGCCTTCCAGCAACTTACTCCGGCCTTCTCCATGGTAGTAAAGACACCAGTGGACTCCACAACATATTCAGCACCAGCATCACCCCATTTGATGTTGGCGGGATCTCGCCTGGAGGGGGTAATAGGGTGAATTTCGGGCATGTGATGTACCATCTACTTGAGGTGGGGACCCCATCCTAGTTACCTCTCCAAAGCAAAATCCCCTGATCCTAGGTTCTGTGCAAACGAGCAAACAAAAAACAATTGCCTGTTTTGTCTTCCACACTTACTCTTGGAAGATAGAGATGGACTTTCCATTGATGACAAGTTTCCCATTCTCAGCCTTGACTGTGCCATTGAATTTACCATGAGTAGAATCATACTGGAACATGTAAACCTTGGGGGAACAAGTTGAGGCATTAACACAGTTGCCTTCAGTAGGCTGCTCCTCCCACCACCTGTAAGGACAGCACCCACCATATAGTTGAGGTCAATGAAGGGGTCATTGATGGCAACAATATCCACTTTGCCAGAGTTGAAAGCAGCCCTGGTGACCAGGCGCCCAATACGGCCAAATCTGAGGTAAGAAGCAAGAAAGAATGAGTAGGGAATTCTTGTGGATAGGGAATACTCATATTCCTAGGTATCTGTGGGGAATTGGTTCTGGAAAAGGATTCACCCCCCCATACCAAGACCTGTGAATGCTCAAATCCTTTACATAGAATGAAGTGATATTTGCATGTAATCTCTGAACACCCTCCTACATACTTTAAAACACCCCTAGGTCACTTATAACACCTAAACAATGCCTATACATCATTTATGTGGATTCAGTACAGTACTCAGTGGACAGGAATTTCAAGTTTTGTTCTTTGGAACTTTATCAAATTATTTCCCATCCAGTTGGTTGGAATCTGTGGATGTGACATGAGCAGCCAACTGTACCTAATTTCACCACCCCCCAGAAAGTCCTAAGTGGTCTAATTTTATCTCCTTGAACAACTCTGCCAGGCTTTCCAGCATAGTCAAAGTGAAGGTTCCCTTCCTGCCCAGGAGGTAACAAGGCTTGAAGACTTGCCCAACTCCCCAGTCACCTCAAACCCTTCAAGAAGTGCTGGTGTAATGCAATGCCACCCGTGGCATTTATCATTCCCATGTCCAATCCCCTGGGAAGGCTTATTCCTGCCTTGCCCAGGTTCAGGCTACACCCTCTGTGCAGAAAAGACTTGTATACTCAGCATCACCAAGCTCAAAGGGCAGGAGTAAAGGTCAGGTTACTCTAACTGGACAGGGTAAGTCCAACCCTTCTCCAAAAGGGTGAGGTTAAGGTAGAGAGATACGAGAATTTCAGCACTCCAATCCCAAGTCTCTAATTTGCTAAACTACCTGCCCTTCCTAGCTAAAATCAGCAGTGGGAGCAACAGATGTGTGGGTAGTGGAAGGGGGTGGAGGATAGCAGAAGCCCAGGTCCCCAGCTACAGAAAGGTCAGGCTGCTATATTTAGCTTCAGATTAGGGTGGAGTGGGGAGATCTGGTTTCTGGAAGATGAAATGGGAAGAAGAGCAGGATTCTCAAGGCTCACAGACACCTAATCCCCCCAGTGACCTTTATAGCATGGCCTTTAGGGTTGGGTCAGCTCTGGGCTGCCAGAGCAAAAAAGGGGTTGAGAGCTGAGCCAGTGCAAGGGAAGGGGCTGCTGCTATGGGAGCCATTTTGTGGTGTAAATTTTCTTTTCTAACCACCATGACTCAGCTCCCCCAGTCTGGCAGGGAGGACACAAGAGGGCCTCCATAATCCCACTTCTTTGATTAATCATAGAGTTATCTAGAAGCAGCATCATGCCTGAGAGGATATTCAGCTTAATGCTTGAAGACTGCATTGAGGTTCCGCTTCAAAGAAGAAACGCTTCCGAGTCAAAGAAGGGAAAAAGCCTTGCATCACCTGGTTTACCGGATAAGGAGACTACACCCTACTGAGGGAGGAGTGAGTCACAGACGAGGGAGGACAGAGTAGCCAAGGAAGGTTTCCTAACGGTGGTTCATTCATTTCCTTCCCCGTTGCAACATGGCGGGCGGGTGGCAAGTGAAACCCTGGGCTGAAGATGCGCGAGCCATGCAGCATCCCGGGGCTGCCCGCGGGAGGGAGAAGGCTGTGGGGGGAGGGGCTCCTCCCCCGGCACGTGACCCACAGGGCGCGAAAGGGAAGAAGAAGAAAGAGCCAGGGGATTAGGGGATGAGTCCAGGGTGAGAAAATGAAAGCCTGCGGTGGTGGAGTGGAAGGATCCCTGCGGCTCGACAGCTATAAGCAGGGGGCAGGAGCCCCTGGCGGGGCCTTCGCCGGGTCTGCGCGCTGACCTTGAGCTCTCCTTGGGGGGAGGGCGCTACCCAGCCACCTTTCCACCCGATTGCAAAGCCCCTGGCCTCTTCCAGACTTGCAGACGCAATTTCTGGGGAGGCGGCCACAGACCGGGGCCCCACCCTAGCTGAGCCTCTAACTTACCCGTTCACTCCAACCTTCACCATAGTGTCTCGGTGACGCGGCTGCGAGAGGGAGAAAGGAAAGCATCAGCGCCGTCCGCACGGCGCCGAGATCCGGGCCGCTGACCCTCCTTCACTTCCCCTCCCCCCAGGTCTCCATGTCCACATCGCACCTCCTCACGTCCTCCTACCCCTGCAATGCGGAGGCTCCACCCGACCCAGCACCGTACGGCCCCCCAGCAGCGCCGCCAAACCCCGGCCCGCCACACACTCCCTCTCCCTGGTTCCGACCGTCCGCAGCCGCTAGTGACTGCTCTGCGTTTTCACCTGGCGCTGCACGAGTGGAGAAGAAGCGGCTGTCTGTCGAACGGGAAGGAGCAGAGAGCGACGGGGGAGGGTGCAGTCTCCCTTTATAGGAGCAGGAGTGGGGGTGGGAGCTAGTGACGCGAGCCCCGCCCCCCCGCCCGGCTGGCCCAGTCGCTGCCCAAGGGCGCGGAGGCCTGCGCTACGTGCTCCCGTAAAACCAAGAGTAGCCGGGCCTCTTTCAAACCCCCCTTTTTTTTTTCCGGCCCCGCCTTGTTCTTGAAATGTGCACGCACCAAACGTGTGGGCTCTGGACGAAGAGGGGGAAGGGACTGAGATTGGCCCGTTGGGCAGGTAACGCGTGATTGATTCCCAGGACGGGACGGAGGGGATGCAGAAGACTGTGGACTTGAGGACGCAGGCCCTGGTGCCCGCGGAGGACATCTAGGAGTCAGGGATGTTAAAGTTGCGGCACGGATGAAACGGGAGGACTTTGAGAACTGGTGGGGCGGGGTATTAAAGCTGGAGCTCGGGAGGGCCCGCGGCTGTCCCTTTCCCATTCTTTCAAAGGCTGTGATGCGGGAAAATCGAGGATCTTCTCCTCAAGGCTCTTGGGTAGTGACACAGGAACGGCTGAAGTCAAGGCCCTAGAGGGCTCCTTCGCCTTCTGCGGGGCCTTCCTAGTCCCCACTTTCCCCTCCCCAACTCTCGGCTCCCGGCCTCTCTGGGCTGGGCACATGACAATAGGGGCCTGGAGAGGAAGGAGGCTGGGGAAGAGAATGAGGGGGAGGTTCCTGCACGGAAGGTCACGATGTCCTGCAGCCCGGGCAGCCTGGAGACATAGTAATTGGGGCGGACAAACCAGTTTCTGTCTGCATCAGCTTCTCTGGCCAGGCTCGGGTTGGGGACCCAGGGGGAGGACCGGGCATCTCTGGGGCAGGGCCGGAGGAGGCCCAGAGGCCTCCCACAGAGCTGCTCCTGGGAATCTGAGGGCTGCGCCACAGAGGCTTAGAAACAGTGCTCCTTTCACCCACTGCAGCCCAAGGCAGAGAGCAGAGCGTGAGGGCGGAAGTCCCTCCCTATCCTAGTACGTGCTGGCAGGCCCGGGAGCCAGGGACTCCCTTCACTGGCTGCCCCTGTGGATGTTGGGGGCAGGGCGAGTTCAGAAAGGGGAGAGGGGGTGTGGGAGAAGGGATCTCAGGCACATGGTGGGATAGTTGCCTAGCCCCTTCCCACAAATGGGAGGGAAGAGTAGGGATCCATTTTCCTTCTAGAAGGGTAGAAATCGTGGGCAGGGCCAGGTTTGTGAGCTCAGTAAGTCTGGGTTCTGAGTACATGGAAGGAATGAGGGCTGGGAGGGGGTGGAGTGGGATGGACACTGTGCATCAGCAGGTGCAGGGCAGGGGGATCCCTGGTTACTTTGCTAGGCCAGCGAAATCCGAGACCAGCCCCCTGCCCTTCTAGCTAAAAGCCCGTGGCTAAGTTTAGCTAGCCCAATGATAACCTTTGCTTAAAAGGCAGGGAGCATACAGTGCTGCACCCCGACTCCAGCCCCAACTCCTTGCCTTTCTGGGGTGCCCTCCCTTCTTGAGGCCCCAGAGCCAAGACTGTGTCTATGTCTGGCAGCCACCTGCATGGCCAGTGACCAGGCTTTTCCTGAGCAGCAAGAACAGGCCAAGTAGGCACAGGATGAGAAGTGGCCCACAGCACCCCTGAGGAGACTGCTTCCTTCCAGCAGAGGCTCATTTAGAAACATTAACCCTTTCCCCACCAAAGACCTTCAGGGCCCTTCCATGCTCCTCCTAATCCTAAGTGTGATTCTGAGGTACCATCTTCCCCTTTGCCTGTCTGTCACTTCTCATTACTGTTGCCTGCACCCTGCCTAAAAAAAGGTAGAGAGCTCAGTGCCCATGGAGTGCTACTAGTGCACTGTGCTGTTGCCTTGACAGCGAAGACAGGAGTGTGGTCATGACAACAGGCTCACTGCCTCCTGCTCCAGGTGACTCAGCAGAGATAAGACTTGGGGAGCTAGAGAAGAGTAGGCAGCCTTCAAGGATACCGTGAACAGTGTGGCCTGTACCTCAAGAGCTAGACCTCCTGCACAGCTGGTAACACAATAAGGAACCCCTGGTAGACACACCTTCTCTTCTATAGAGCTGGAGATCATGATGTGCCTTTCTATCAGCCAGGCCAGGCCAGCAGCTAATCTTCAGGGATGGGAGTGGGGCAGAGTAGGCATGTGGAGGAAATCTATCCTTGGTCTAGAGCAGGGTTTCTCAACCACAGCACTACTGAAATTTTAGGTCAAGTAATTGTCTTGTGGGCTGATCTAATCAACCAGGGATAACCAATATCTCTGGTCTTCACTCATTGGGTGCTGGCAGTTCCCTTCCCCCCAGGCTATGACAAGTCTCTAGGCATTATTAAATGTCTGTTGGGGGACAAAACACCCCCTCCCCCAGGCTGAGAAGCACTGATCTAGAGCCTAGAAACTACATAAATCTCCACAGTGGGGCCATCTTGTCATTTGTGCAGGGTGTCACTTGTGCAGGGTGAAAGTGGTGAAGGGAGCATGAAGCTCATCAGACATTTGGAGACCACACCAGGCTGCCTGAATCGGGGCTAATGCGAAAGATGAAACAAAGACAAGCTTAGGACAGAAATGTCTAAAAAGTATATAAAAGCATTTATTCATTAGAAAACAGGAGACGGGCAAACATCTACTGCAAAATGAAAGCAGCTCAACCCAGTTCAGGCAGGCTAGTTTAAGAGAAATGTCTTACATTTTGAATATCATTTATATATTAAAAAAACAAGGTGCCAGGCAAACAAATATTATACAGGGATAAGAGAACTGGAATTCAAGATCATCCCACAGGATACCCTGCACAGCAGGGACGAGAACAGGCAAGATGACTTCCTAGGATCTGTGTCTGAGAGTTGATGCTCTGCGGAGGGGGGTTGTTTTCTTGGGTGTCTCTTCTTCTGTCATCTCTGCTGAAAGCTCTATTCAAAGAATTGGAGGAGTAGAAAAAGTTGAGTCACAAAGACGATGAAAAATAGATCTCAGAGAACAAATGTGACAGCCCCGCACCACACTGTAGAGATACATCCAAACCACACAGGGAGGAAAACATCATGGAGCAATGGGGCCAAAGGAAATCTATACCCAGTTGTGCCCTACAAGAGGATTCATCAAAAGTAGCCATCCAAGAAGGAGTATCATACCTTCCTCACTGGACTCATCGCTTGAGAAAACAATCTTGGGTTTCTTCTTCCAAGTGCGCTGCTGAGTTTTTGGAAGTTGACGGGCAGTGCGGTGAGGCTTAGGTGTGACAAAGTCATTGTCCGAGGCGGCAGAGGCCAAAGGCTGCTGCCTAGGGACTAAAAGACAGGGAGATGTGATTAAAAGAAGAAAGGTAACTGTTGCTTGTGGGCTTGCCACTGTGGGGCTGTGTCCCATACCAGAAGATTGTTTCCTGGCTGATGGGGCTCTCTGGCTATCTCCTTGGCCAGTCTCAAGCTCCTTGATTCCATCTAATCCTCTGGTGTGACAGGCCCGAATCTTCTGCTCAAATTCATCTATTATAGCCTGGTGAGAAAAAAAAAAAAAAAAAAAAGATAATATGCTGGAGACATTGTTATTCTATGATTGAAAAGACAGGGCAATGAAAGATGTGGAAGAATGGCAAATGTTTACTGCAAAGCTAAACTGAAAAGGATACATGCTACTTGACTCAACTACATGACATTCTGGAAATGGCAAAACCATGGAGGAAATAAAAAGATCAGTGCTTGCTAGAAGGTGGGAGGATGGAGGGGGAATAGGTAGAACACAGGAGATGTTTAGGGCAAACTATTCTAGTGGTGGCACATACTATGATATTTACTGAATACTAATGTAAACTATGGACTTTGGGTGATGATCTGTTAATGTGGTCACTAATTCAATCACGTCACTTATTTATGTCAATGTAGATGGTAACAAATATACCACTCTGGTGCAGGAAATTGGTAGTGGGGAAGGTTATGTGTGTGGAGATGGGTATATGGGAACTCCAACTTACTATTCAATTTTGCTTTGAATCTAAAAACTACTCAAGAAAGTCTACCTCAAAAAAAAAAAAAAAGAGAGAAAGAAAGAATTAGAGACAGAAAAGATCTGATCTCAGCCTGTCATGGTAGTGCACGCCTGTAATCCCAAAGACATTGGAGGCTGAGACAGGAGGATCGCAAATTTGAGGTCAGCCTGGGCAACTTAATAAGACCCTGTGTCAAAATAAAAGAAAAAGGACTGGGAATATAGCTCAGAGGTAGAGTGCCCCTGGGTTCAATCCCTAGAATCACAAAAATAAAACAAAATTTTTAAAAATCTGGTCTCAGGTCACCCGAGTAACTTGGTTATAGTGAAGCTGGGGATAAGTAATGCAGCAATGTGAGCATAAGAGCCTCAGAACATTGTCTGTGGAGAGCAACCCATATTAAACCGTGCTGCTTGCCTTGCCCTCAGGCTTGGCCCCTCGCCGTAATCTGCCCACAACAGACAGAAGAGTTCCAAAAATGGAGTCATCTGACAGTTTATCTCCAAAGCAGTCAAAATTGTCCAGCATCTTGCGGAGACCTCGCTCTGTGAGGGGCAGCTGTGACATGCAGTAGGCCAGGTCCCGGTACTGTCGCTCAGTTCTGCAGATGGGAAGGGCTTTGTGATCAATAGCTCAAGGGTTATCCTTCCTCCTAGGTCTCCCTTGGTCCCAGGTGTGCCACTGGGAGGTTCTTTCCCCCACATGGCTGCTGTTAGCACAAAGATCTTTCAGGGAAGGCAATGTACCGGGCTGTGCGGAACCGCTGACATAGCTTTTCCACCAAGCTCTCGGTCTGCTTGTCTTTGGTGATGTAGGAGAGGAGCTGCCTGCAGAAGAGGAAGTGAGGATGTGTGATCAGCCAAGAGCAGCTCCATCCTCATCCATGAAGACCTACCCTCACCTAGCACACGACTTCTCTGTCCTTGCTCAGAAGAATGTCCTTGGTTGTGGCCCTCTAACTACCTCCCTGCTCCTCTTGCCCTCTCCCAGGCATTAGAGAACCTACTCTCCAGAAATTTTTATTATGAATAGAAATTAACAAGAAAAGCTGTCATTTGTGAGAACCAGTGTGTGCCTTCCGCCATGGTAAGAATAATATCCTCAAGAACTATGAGACAAGTAGTATAAACCTCATTTTATAGAGGAGGAAATAGGCACAGAGAGATCAAGTTACTGCTGAAGGCCATAGGGCTAAAAAGAAACAGACCTAGGGCTGGAGGTGCAGCTCAGTGGCTGAGGGCTGCCAGGGATAGGTGAGCCATGGGTTCATCCCCAACTACTGCCAAATGAATAAATGAATGAATAAAGCTGAGGTGGTATTCCAATTCAGGTATGTCTGATTCCTAAGCCTGTGTGCTAGTGAAAAAAGTGCTCCAAGGCCTAGGGAACTATACTTCATGATAGTGTGGAAAGACTCTTCCTCCACCCCACCCTCGGGGTCTGACAGGCGGCTGATGATATCTGGAAGGAGATTATAGATGGCGTTGCCCTGTAGAGGAGAAAGAATCATGTTAAAGGGATGAGGTGATCCACATACTCCTTCTGCAGCAGGCCCCAAGTTGCCTCTCCACCTCTCACCTTGTGAGAAAGCTCATTGAAGAAGTTCTTGGCCAAGGCAGCAATCTGAGGCTCAGAGTCGATGAGCAGCACAGCCATTTCGCTCACCTGCCCCTTCACTTTTACCATGTCCTTTAGGATCAAGTGGGTCATCACCAGCCCTGCTGTCTTCCGCACTTGTGGAGCTGGGTCCCTGAGGCTAGGAATGAAATCTCAAGTCATTGGGACCAAGACCTCTCAGCTATATCCTAAAATCAGCAGGAAAGGCCCTCAGCAGGGATTCATTATCCACAGGAAGCCATGCTAGAAGCAGTTAGAATGCTGTCTACAGTAGAAAGCTGTAATCAGGGAGAAAGGCAAAACTTGTAGCCATTGACACTTCAATTCCCTTAGAGTCACACTTAGGGGCCTATACAGGTTAAGTATCAAGTAAATATTGAAGGTAGTGTCAAACACTAGGGAAATACAGTCTTAGTGACTTTCACACTGACATAATAGACTGTGGGAACAATCAGGGACAACTCAAATGCACAGGATCTCTTACCGAGCATATAGATGAGGTGTCCAGGGATCCACCAAGTTGGGAAAGCGGATGGCCAGATCCCCAGTAGCAATCATGAGGTTAGACCGAACAATGGGGAGTGACGACTTCTCTAGCATGGTGAACAGAAGACGAAGCTGGGAGTCACAGAAAGTAGCACTATGAGCAAGGAGAGGAACATCAGAGAAGGCATATCATCTCCATCCTCTTTGAGACAGTACCAAATCAGGGCCTACCTGATCATGCAGAACTTGCCAAGGGCAAGTGAAGCAGCTGCAGCGAGGTCTGGGTTGCCATAGAGGCCAGGGTTGTTGCAGACGTTAAGCAAAAGTGGAACAAACGCAGCCAGTATCTGTTTGCCTGTTGGAAGAACAACTCTGTTTGGGATGGGTTATCTCAATTGGGGAGGTCACCTAGCAATTTTTCTTACCATCCAACAGTTCCATCTCACAGATGTTACGGATTAATTCTGCCTCTGTGTCATCAGCGGTAGCTCCCACCAACCCCAGCTCCTCCTCCATGGTGGTCTCAGAGCTTGAATTCTAAAGGAAAGATCATGGTGATCTGTTTATGGGTGACCAGAGACATCATATTATAACTTAACACTTCATTTTGCATAACCAGATCTGAGGAAAGGTGATGTCTACAAAACCATTCATAAAATTGCCAAATGTTTTTTGTGTGTAAAAAGAAAGCTTTTGGGGGCGGGGGATTAAACCCAGGGGCACTTAAATCACTAAGCCATGTCCCCAATCCTATTTTTTGTATTTTATTTAGAGACAGGGTCTCACTGAGTTGCTTAGGGCCCTGCTAAGTTGCTGAGGCTGGCTTTGAACTTGCGATCCTCCTGCCTCAGCCTCCTGAGCTGCTGGGATTACAGGCATGCTGAGAAAGAATTTTTTAAAAAAATCTTTATTTTTTATGTGGTGACGAAGATCAAACCCAGTGCCTCACACATGTGAGGCAAGCGCTCTACCACTTCACTATAGCTCCAACTGGAGAAAGAAGTCTTAAATAATGAAATAACTAGGTTCTCTGTATTTGTTTTAAGCTGCCAATGCAGATTTCTACACTTTTTCTTAATTCATTCTCATAGAAGAAATAGTTTACTGTATATGGTAAACAAGTGGATCATGCCAATGGTTCAAGTCACAGAGAAGGTCAGACTTTACCCACTGTTGCAAGGCTATCTATCTCATTTGTTTACAAGAGAGCTGCCTTTAGTGGAGAGGACATGAGGTCCCCCGATGTGCCAGACCAGTAGTGAAAGCTGACGGGAAGGGGGTTGGGTTCATGATATTTTAACAAACACTGCCTCAGGTAGAGCCTTTTTCAATGCTGAGTTGCCCAGCTCTGTACTTTGTATTTACCTAATACTCTTCTTCCTGGTGAGCATGGACAGACTGTTCAATCCTTGTTTACACTAATCTTTCCCAGGGCAGTAGCAACGAAGAGGCAGAGAATCTTCATTTAATAGAGAAGCAGAGATCCCAGAAGGAAATATTCTTACCCAAGGTCATGCAACAATTCTGGGAAATGCTGGGGACATGAACCCATTGTCCAAGTGCTCTGCTCACCTTCTCCTTGGGGTCTTTGGATTTGTGTTCCTGTTCTTCCCGAAGAACTCGGCGCCTACAGAGCTCTCCACTCACTGCCTGTTCCAAATGTACCAACTGCTGCAGGGCCACATCCCCAGCCAGTGACAGCAGGTTCATCAACAGAAAAGTGGGGAGCATTAGGACAGTCTCCCCTAGAGGAGAGGAAAAATGGGGAGAAAGACCTGGTCAAATTCAATCAAACTTATTGTTCCAACTTCAACTTGGACAAAAGTAAGACAGTGTGGGCTGAGAGGTTGTAGAAAGGGCTAGTAGCAGTAGCTTCTGGCCTTGCAGGGCAAACAGCAGAAGTTGGCTATCCACCCCCAGGCCCAGCAAATCTCCGCCCACTTACTGGGGTCCTCCTGACTGGTGCTCTTTTCCTCCAGCACCTCTAGGGCCTGCTTTGCACAGTCCTGCAACATCTGGGCACAGATCACCTCAGGGCCCTCTGCCAGTTGGTAAGTGAGGGTCACTGCTACCTCTTTGAATGGGATCCAGAGTGGGTCTGGGTGGGCAAAGCCTAAATCAGAGAAGGGACAAGTTGTTCATCGCAGACAAAGGTCCCAGTTCTGCCCAAAGCCCTTCTTGATAGCTCACCTTTAGTAACTATCTCTCGAAGTCTCTCAAACAACCTATGTTCCTGAGGTAGCCGAAAGGGAGGGTGACGTTTGCCCAGAGAAGGCTGTGGAAACAAGGAAAACAGTGCGAGTGTGTGCAGAGGGTGTACAGAAGGATCTCCACTCTCCACAGTTTGGCACAACCATTCCACGTACCTTCCTCCTATCAGAAATGTTCGCAATGGCATGGCACACCTGTTGGGCCAGCCTGTAGTCCTGTGGGAACTTCTCATCCAGCCCTATGCTCACCAGTGTGTCTAAATTGCTTCCCACAATTTCTGGTTTTCCTCTAGGAAAAAGAAGCCATAAGAGTTAAAGGCAATTTTGGACCAGACTCTAAGGGACAATGCCAATAGCTAGGCACCAGCATCCAACGTGAGGCTGACATAGGGCTGGCCCCTTGGGTCTTTCTGGCACGAATGAATCTATTTCAACTAGGCAAGAGGGCTTAGGTATTCTTTTAATTTAGGGAGCCAACTGTCAGCAGACCAGAACAGTAGCCACTGTCAACTGGGTCCCACTGCTCCTACTGAAGAAGAGGTAACCTTCTCAGAACCTTCCTTTTCTCTCCCACCCTACTACTTACTGGATCTGAGCCTCACCGTGCCATCATGCCAAGAAGCATAACAGAGGAACAGCGCTCCAGAGGAGAACAGGGGACCTTCTCAGTGGCCCGCTCCCACAGCATTTGGGTCACTGCTGGTTTGAACTCATCCTTCTGCACAAACTCACAGAGCTGAGGAGAAAAGAAAGAGGGATCAGGCCAAAAAACAAATCCCTTTGGTCTACTTCTCTGAAGACAAGATTGAGAACCTGAGGCAGGTAAAACTAATGCTTTGGAACGAAAAAGGAAAAAGGACACTGAATATGTAAAATAGGTGCTTCTGTATCCATTTTCTACTTTTCTACTCTCATGCCTTCAAAACTACACTTGTTAAAGCGATCATCAGCACTGATCTTTTCAAGTTCCATGTGGATCCACAGTTCTGACTACATTCTAGAGATTTCTAGGTTTTCTTGCTATCACCAAAAACTCAGGCTGCTTAAAATGAAAGCCATCATTCTTTCCTGCCTTTTCATTTTGCCAATAGCACCAACTCTTTTAATTAATTACATATACTTAAAATTTCAGTCACCTAATTTTTTATGAATTAGTCCTACCTATCTTTCCTTTAATTTGTCTTGTGCTAAGTGCAATTCTGTAGCTATTCCTCCAGGTCAGAGTCTCACCCCTTGTCATTGCACACCTATAGTAGCCTCCAGTAACCCTCCTCTACTGTCTCTAATCCCTCTTCAACCACCCTGTATGCGGCTGCTAGGTCAGTTTCACAAAATACTTGTCTCTTTCCATCATAGTCCTATCGTTTACCACTTTGAATTGGCACTCCTCTGCCTACTGCACAGGCTCCTGACCACTTACCAGCCTGGGAGATCTCAGGCCACTTGCCACCACCAGGATAGCTCCTTTTACCCAGGGAAGAGAAAAATAGAGCAGGCAGCAGTGCTCCTCCCAGTGAAAGCTGGAGGTCAACACCACCTCCACTGTTCCCACAATGCAAATGTTTCTAAGGAGGTTTGCCTCATTAAAATGCTGGTCCCTAACTAACAAGGTTGAAGCTCTAAGACTATGAAATGTATTCAGGGACCTTCACAATTTAGTTTCAAACTATATTCTCAACTTCATGCCTGTTCTAGATAACAATTTTGAGCCAGAACACAATATTTCTCATTTATAACACAGGTTGTCTCCTTGGGTTTCTGTCTAACATGTTCTTCCTCCAGTCTCTCTTTAAATTCTATTTATCTTCTTTGTGTGTGTGTGTGTGTGTGTGTGTGTGTGTGGTGCTGGGGATTGAAGCCAGGGCCTTGTGCTTGTGAGGCAGGCACTCTACCAACAGAGCAATCTATATCCCCAGCCCTAAATTCTTTTTTTTTTTTTTTTGGAACCAGGGATTGAACTCAGGGACACTCGGCCACTGAGCCACATCCCCAGTCCTATTTTGTATTTTATTTAGAGACAGGGTCTCACTGAGTTGCTTAGGGCCTCGCTAAGTTGCTGAGGCTGGCTTTGAACTCACGATCCTCCTGACTCAGCCTCCCAAGTCGCTTGGATTACAGGTGTGCGCCACCACACCCGGCTAAATTCTTTTTTTTTTCCAGTCTCATTCTGTTTTTATTATTATGCCCCCACCCTGACCCCACCCCTCCCTTCCCTCTTTGCAATCTATCCTTCCTCCATTCTTGCCTCCCTGCCAGCCCTAAATTCTATTTATCTTTCAAGACTTAACTCCCACTACCGTTTCACAGCTTCCCTTGACCATTCTACTATAGACAGCTCTGTTCCCACTCCATTCTTCTCAGAACAGCACAGAAGTTAAACGTATTTTCTGGAGTTCTCATGGCCCATCACTAACTAGCTGTAACGAGCAAAATTCCTTAACCTCTACTGAGACTCAGATTTCTCACTGTAAAAAGGAGAGAAAACTACCTCACAGAGTTGTTGAGGATGAAATATCATTTAAGTGCTGATATTTATTATTATTGCTATTTTAATCATTACTTGTGCCACTTATCCTAACAATTATCAACTTGCTGCATTATTCTAAAAAATGTTTGGTTTTGGGGCTCAAATTGAGGCTCAGTGGTAGAGCACTTGCCGAGCACGTGTGGGGCTAGCACTCAGTGGTAGAGCTCTTGCCTAACACTGGGTTTGATTCTCAGCACTGCATATAAATAAAATAAAGGTCCATCGACAACTAAAAAAAAAAGTTTTGTTTTGTTTTTGACTATCAACCAGATTGTTCCCTTTACAGTTGGAAATGTGAAAGTAAATAGTCTTACATTTCTTTTTTTGTTGTTGATAGACCTTTATTTTATTCATTTATTTATATGTGGTACTGAGAATTGAACCCAGTGCCTCACACACGTGAGGCAAGTGCTCTACCACTGAGCCACGACCCCAGGTCCCAATCTTACATTTCTTTATGGGCGAAGTAAACTGCTGAACAGGTATTTGCTATATTTGTTGAATGAATAAAAAGAGAGAAAGTGAGAAGACTTACAATTTCCTCAAGACACTGAATGGTCCCAACAGAGGCATCCACTAGTAACAAAGAGAGATTCTGGATCAAAGCCTGGGCCTTGGCTCTGTGGGAATAGCAGAGATTGAGGTCATTGAAAGACTGCTAAGCTGAACCTGGCAAATAGGTTATTAGGGTTTCCCCACCACATTGTCAAATAATTGTTTAGGATAGGCTTCTCTAGAAATCCAGCCCCACTTGAACTCTTATAAATCTTCTAAATCTGCGAGGGAAAAAAAAAAAAAATACTGCCTATCTATTTAAAACTCCTTTGGAAGGATAGCCCTCTTCTTTTAGCAGACCAGAAAACTCCTGTGTGAGACGGGAACCCTCAGAAAGACGAAAGAAGGCCATGTACCTGGCAGAATCCCCTTTGGGGTTGAGGTAGAGTTGGCGGTAGGCATTAAGCACAGCTTCCCGGACACCAGGCTCCTTAGACCAGATGAGAGGCAGCATGCGGCGTACTCCAAACAGGGCTTGGGGTACCCCAAATTGGAATACCATCACAAAGAATTCTATCACCTCCTGCACCACTGAGAGGACAGATACAAATGTCACCTATCTACTTGGCAAAACTCCCTCAATATCTACAGAAAGATCCCTTCTTAACATAGTAACATCCAAGTGGAGACCTTCCTCATTTTCCTGGAGACTGCCAACTCCTCCTATAATGCTTTTATCACAGAATACTATATACATTAAGATATATAAGCTGTACAACGCAAATGGAAGTAAAGATCACTTGCCCATTAAAGGAGCAGGGAGAGATCAATAAAATATGGATGGGACAAGTTTTCCAACTCTAAGAGACAGTCTTTTCTGAATGAGACCCTGGCCTACCTGTAGTCGTGTTTTCATACATCATCTTGCTGATAATGCCAATGGCCTCTGTAATCTTCCTGGAAAAGCTGTAAGCATCCTGCAGATACTGCACCAGCATCTCCTGCTTCACCAGCTCATCATTCCCCTCGGATCTCACAGGCTCCGATACACTGGGAGTGTCTTTGTAGTTAGTCTGTTCTAGAACTACATTCTTATCAGACCCCTGGGAATTGTTCTTTGTGGAAGCTACTGGGCCTAGGAGTTAGAGAAGTACAGGACAGTTTTTGTTTAAGGGAATATGGGGGAATCCAACAGCTATCAACACCCATGGATTTTTTTTCTCCTGCAACATTAAGGTATGAAATAAAAACCTACTCTAGTGCTGGGGTTGTAGCTCAGTGGTAGAGTCTTGCTTAGCACATGTGAGGCACTGGGTTCGATCCTCAGCACCACATATAAATAAATAAATTAAATAAAGGTATCATATCCATCTACAACTAAAAAGAAAATTTAAAACAAAACAAAACAAAAAACCCTGTTCTAAGATATTTTCGTTCATTTCTCAAAATAAGATTCCTGGATAGTCACCCTGTGACAAGGCTGCTTCCGTTCCAGAGCAGAAGCACTGTCAACTCCCCTCTGGCCTCTTTAGAGCACCAGAGCCTGTTAGCCAGGACAGTGTCTGGCATAAAATAAATACTCAATACAGACTAGTTGGAATGTTTGTTGACTGCAGAAGGAAAAGGATTACCTTTGAAGATAACTTGTAAGATATTTAGAAACCTGGTCTCCTCTGACTCCTCTGGGTCTGTATGACTGAAGAGTTCAGACTCCTGGAAGTGGCCTGTGGCTTCTCGAGCAAGAATGATGGCCTGCCTGAAAGAACACAAACCCATCACATTCAGCACCCAGAAGAGTGTTGCTTTAGCCTTTAGTAAGGGAACTTACCTCATGATTCCATCAAGCCTCTGGGCCTAGTACCCCAAACAAAAGGAACACATCTCATGTCAGGCACGTGCTCTGCCACTGAGCAGCATTCCTAGCCCTTGCCTAATTTTTTAAAAAGTAGATTTCTGCTTAAAAAAAAAAAAAAAAAAAAGTTTTTTAAAAAGAGTAATTTAATTTGTGCCTACCCAGTGATTAAAAAAAAAAGTCATTTAAAATATCTTTGTTCTACCTGGCAGTAGTGGCACATGCCTGTAATCCCAGCTGCTCAGAAGGCTAAGGCAGGAAGATCACAGGTTCAAAGCCAGCCTCAGTAACTTAGCAAGTCCATAAGAACCTAGTGAGACCCTGTCTCAAAAAGATAAATAAAAAATTAAAAGGGCTGGGGATGTGGCTCAGTGGTTAAGCGCCCTTGAGTTCAAACCACCAAGAAAAAAGAAAAATAAGTTTTGTTTTAAATTTGTAACTGGAGGCAAAACAACTCTGGACCTCTACTCTGAAGAGTTAGACTCAACTTTGCTACTTACTAGCTGTGTGTGATAAACAAAAGTTAGTTAACCTGACCTCTATTTCTGTATTTGTAAAATGGGTAGACAATCTGGCATCAGCTACTTAAAAAATCATGGGCAGAGACCATAAAAAACTACACAAACTTAAAGCAGACTATACAAAAAGCAGAGAGGAAAAATTGCTGGTTGGTAGGCTGAAACCTCAATTAGGAATTTGACCCAGCATCGCATCTACTACTGAGGATTTCTGATGGGGGTGGGCATGACATCAGTAACATGAGAAGAAACTGTTGATTGATGGAAGAAAATACTAGAATGCTTAGAGAAAAGAGAAGCAGTTATAAAACTATACACTTTACTTATGCTTCAGTAAAATAAAGAGACACAGAAGTTAGAGGTCAAACTAGCCACTCTCTTTTAGTACTTTTTAAACAGCCTAATTTAGAAAGAATTATGGGGTTGGAGTTGTAGCTCAGTAGTAGAGCGCTTGCCTGGCAGGTGTGAGGCACTGAGTTCGACTCTCAGCACCCAATTAAATAAATAAATAAAGAAAGAAAGAAAGAAAGAAAGTATTATGTCCATCTACAACTAAAAATATTTAAAAAAGAAAGAAAGAAAGAAAAAAGCAATATGCAGCTGAGATTTAAGAATACATGCTGGCAGTTATAAGGGCTTTTACTGCTGAACTGCTCCAAAGTTCTACAGTCACAAAAACACTGGGAGAAAACTCTAAGATCGAGATTCAGGCTTATTACTAAAGTAATATTAAGCAAATTTGATATTTCTTAGCTCACAGAATTTAGAATTAGAAATCATATAATCTACTCAATTTCTTATTTTAGAGATAACAAAACTGAGATAAGCAACTTATACAAGATTATACAACTAAAATTGTACTTATAGGCATTCAAATTGATGAGGACCTGTTTATATAATTCTATTCACATTTAGTTGTTTTAGTAGTTTCAAAAAACATTAGTAAGCTGGGTGTTGTGGCGCACGCCTGTAATCCAAGCGACTTGGGAGGCTGAGTCAGGAGGATCGCGAGTTCAAAGCCAGCCTCAGCAACTTAGCGAGGCCCTTAGCAACTCAGTGAGACCCTGTCTCTAAATAAAATACAAAATAGGGCTGGGGATGTGGCTCAGTGGCCGAGTGTCTCTGAGTTCAATCCCTGGTTCAAAAAAAAAAAAACCAAAACATTAGTAAAAGGGCTGGGGATATAGCTCAGTTGGTAGAGTGCTTGCCTTGGAAGCACAAGGTCCTGGGTTCAATCCCCAGCACCGCAAAAAAACAAAAACAAACAACAACAACAACAATAACAAAAAAAATTAGTAAAAGTAAAACAGCATGCTTAATTGTGGACTATGCCTTTGTTCAGTCCATTTCTACAGTGCAAACACCTACCATCATCTGGTAGCAGCATACCTCAGTATAGCTTATTTTAAAGAGATATTGTATAAGTTTCTCAAAGATTAACTCTAAACCCAAACAGATCATTGGAGATCTCATTCTTTCACTTACTTGTAACTAGCTTTGGCAAGTAGTTGATAGATGCGTCCTTTCACCTCTTCTGTGGTCTCTGTATGAGCAATTTGCTCAGGAATCTCTTCTTCCTGGGGAACCTTTAGAAGCTGCTGAAGGGTAGACTTCAATTCTGGCAGCATGGCTTCCCATTCCTCCTCTGGGTCTACTGCTACAGCTGAATGAGAACCTCACTTAGTCTCTTTCTTTGGAGTTTCTGACCATAGGAAGAAGGCTATCTGGGGTGAGGCTCTTCTCCACACAGTAATTACTCACAGGCAGCAGCAGTTTGCCTCTGGGCTCTCATCTCTTGTAGCTTCTGTGTCTCCTTCTGCAGCGGTCCAGCAAGGTCAGCATCACTAAGCTTATTAAGGTAGAGGGAGTATGGGGTCACTAAGTGACATAATTTTGTCCCTGTTTCCATTTCATTCGTTCTCCTTTGAATGGACCAAGTCTACTTACCTTGCAGGAAAAGGGATTATTGGCTAAAAAGCTGGCCAGGAGCTGGATGGCATTTTTACATACTAGCACTGACTTGTCTGCCAGACGTCCCACTGCTAAGGCCACCACTGCCTGGAAACGTGTCAGAGGGAGGGCCTAGGTGGGTAGGAAGAGAAGAATCAGCTCACATCCCACACCATTAATTCTGTTCAAGATGGTCTTAAAGTATACTCTAACCCAAGCTATCCACTCATTCTAAAGAAAACTTCCTATAGGATATAAAATATGTAAACAGTATTCTCTATAGTAAGACACATTACGGTCTTAACTACAGTCATACATCCTTGCCCTTACTAGAAAAATAATTTTATTACTGGTAATAAAAACCCAAATTCTAGACTCTTCTTTGAGGCAAATATTCCTCTTTACTTTGGTCTTATCTATAGAGGAATACCATATGTCTTCATCACATAGAAGACTGCTTACCTTCTGCTGAACAATTCGAGTGAAGAGCTGTAAAACACGGCTCCGAACAAAAGAGTTGACATCATAGCCATGGGCTTGCAAGGTATCCAAAAACTGATCTCTGGTTTCTCGGTCTGCTTCTTCCAGTTGATCACCATTCAGAACCTGCAGAACCATCTCTGCCATAGCTGCTAGCACAGCATTGCGCATCATGTAATTCTAAGAGGGAGAAATAAAGTTGGTATGGCCCTCTGTTCTTCCATATTAACTTCCCTCTCTCTAAACTTGTGTGCCCATCCAGGCACAAAGGGGGAGCAAGGACTTTGGTCAAGGTTAAGCTTGTTTATACTTAGCTATGACTTTTCTGGTCAACTGCCTAGGTGTTCACTCCCAAAGTTATGGGAAAAAGTTGAATCCCAGAGGGGACTTGTTTGCTCAGAGGAGAAATACAACAAACAAGAGCCAAAACCAGTTTTGTCCTGTAAGGCTCACCCAGGGAAGCATAGTGGTATAAGCTTTATCTGAAATGCTTTGGACAAAAATGTTTCAGATTTTTCCAGATTTTGGACTATCTGTGTATGCATAATGAGGTAACTTGAGGATGGAACCCAAGCCTAAACATGAGATTCATTTATGTTTCAGATATACCTTAAACATACACACTGAAGGTAATCTTATATAATATTTTAAATAACTGTGGAATTTCCCACTTGTTGTGTCATGTTGGTACTCAAAAATTTTCAAATTTTGGAGTATTTCAGATTTTGGATTTCAGGGATGCTCAACCTGTAGTTAAATATGAAATCATATCTACCCACCTACACAAAAGCATTGTTACTATCTTTCATCTGAGGTCTCAAAGCCTTTAATTCTTAACAAATAAACATCCTTTTTCTTCCCCACTCTCCATCTCAGATTTTACTGACAGAAAGTGAGACCCAGAAAAGCAGAAATCAGCCCTAGGGTGCCAAGTAAGTCTATTATAGCATCTGGGTTTGGCATTTTTGCCAAGCTATGAGTCCTCCGATCTCTCACACTCCAGTATTGGGGATTAAACCCAGGGGGACTCTACCACTGAACTACATCTACAGCCCATTTTTTATGTAGAGACAGGGTCTCACTAAATTGCCTAGGCCGGCCTCGAATTTGCAATCTTCCTGCCTCAGCTTCCCAAGTAGCTGGGATTACAGGTGTACATCACCACACATGGTTGGAATAGTCTTTTACAAAAAGTTAAAGTAAATTTAATGATGAGTGGACTATCTTTGTTCTTGACATTCACCTAGGCATGCCTAACATGGGAAGCAGCCAGGTTAGCATCCAAGGATGAGAAAAAAATGAAAGAATTATAGGTTCATTTGAGAAAACGCATTTTTTGGAGAAAGCAAGTCAAGCCAAAAGGTAAGAAGTGCCTTCATCCTGAGGAATGGATGGGTCTCAGAATTAAAACTGAGTCATTCTCAGTAGACTCAAGCTGTGAACACCAGTCAAGAAACAACATTTTGGGCTGCGGGTGTAGCTCAGTCGCAGGGTATATGCTTATCATGTGCAAAGTTTTGGGTTTGATCCTCAGAACTACATTTAAAAAAAAGAAAGCCGGGAGTGGTGGGGCAC
>JAJEJO010004621.1:142029-189545 GCA_020662805.1 Glaucomys volans
CCACCACACCTGGCGAAACTTTCTGACAATAGACTTAAAACCCTAGAAAAATCTCAAAGATCCCTAGTGGACCACATACCTCTCCATCCAGATGATCTAGCAAAATGCACATGCTGGACATCAGGAGAGCTGGGACCCGTTCTGCAAGTTCTGTCAGGAAAGCTGCAAAGCCCTTTGCCCCTAAAGGGTCCCGACTTAGCTCCTGGGGACACTTCTGTCCAATCTCTCTATACAAAGAAAAAAACAGCCAAGGCAAGATTGCTCAATTTCTTAGTTCCCAGTAAGAGAAGGTAAGACTAGTATCTAATACCTGAAAGACTCTCCTGTTGTACAGAGAATATAGTTCCCCTTTCTTTATCCCCTCCCCCCAAAAACAAGAATCACAAACTTTGAGAAGTAAGAATCACCTTACAATCTCTCCCACTATGCTCTTCATTCCATAATCAGTTGCCCACAGACTCACAGCTGCCACCAGTACAGGTGCCAGGTGTTCAAAATGTTGCAGCATTTGAATGATCTTCACAGTGGCACCTGTGGAATACTAATCATAAGGATTTTATGGGTAAAATAACAAAGTTAGGGCAAAATGGAGGACAACTTACTGAGCATATGGTTATAACGTGTCAAAGCCACCCCAAGCAGGTGTGTTATGGCTTCACGGGTGGGACGGTTCTTCTGGTGACTAATGGTGGGATTCTCCAGGAGGCGGTAGCAACAGCCAGTAACCAAACTGAGAAGAGATGTAGATCAGCTGTGTGGAGTCAATCATGTTGAGGGCCCTGTCTCATTCATTTTATCCCTATTACCCCCCAAAGTTAAGGAGTCAAGGTCTTCTATTTTTTTTTTTTTTATTATATCATCTTCCATACCAACTTGCTTTGCTCTTTTGACCCCAAACAGGTACTCTTTTTCTAAGATTAGTGATTTTCAACCAGTTACCATGCCAACAAAGATACACACATTAGAGATAGGACAAAGTCACCAGTGACTTCTCATTGCTAAGTATAATGGCCAATTTGGTCCTTATCAGAACAGATCTTTCAACTACATTTGGTATGGCTGATCACTTACTTTTTCCCTGAGACATATGCTTCATTTGGCTTCTGGGACACCGGTCTCCTTTTTCTATTTCTTTGGTTCCTCTTCATTTCACCCTCTTAATGGTAAGGGTGAGCTAGACTATATCCTTAGGCACTGGAAGCGCCCGTGGAGTCCTTGGATTTTCTACTCTTTTATGTTACACTTACCGATTTAGTGACCTTACTTAGTTTCAAGGATTTAAATACCATTATCTTTCCAATTATGTACCTTTATCCCAGACCTCTTTTTGAACTCCAGATTTGTACATTCAACAGCTGAATCTGACAACTTTACTAACATGTCTAATAAGCACCTTAAACTTTGGAAAACACAAACAGAACTTCTGATTTCCCCCCAAAAACAAGTACCCATGGCCTTTTTCATATCTCTGTTAACTGATAACCCTATTCTTCCATATGCTGAGGCGAAGACCCTGGGAGAATTATCCTTGACTGTACCCTTCTCATACCTCATGCCCAATCTATAAGCAAAGCCTATAAACCTCTATCTAAAGAAAAAAAAAGTACAGGGCTGGGGTTGTGGCTCAGAGGCAGAGTGCTTGCCTAGCATGTGTGAGGCACTGGGTTCAATTCTAGCACCACATATAAATAAATGAATAAAATAAAGGTCTATCAACATCTAAAAAAAATTAAAAAAAAAAAAAAGAAAAAAGTACAGAATCCAACCACTTCTCCTCATCTCCAATGCAATTCCATGATCTTGCTTGAGTAACTGCAATAGCCTCATAACTGATCTCTTCCTTTCCCTTTTTCTTCATGGTGTGTTTCAATCCAATAACCAGGATGACTCAGAAAAAATGTGAGTCAGATCACTGCACTGCCCTGCTTGTGAGTGGCACCATTTCACTGTGAGAAAGTTCAAAGTCATCATGATAGCTTATAAGGATCTGTAGTTTGGCTTCTCACAGCCTATCTTTCACCCTCTCTCAGCGGCTTTCGGGCCTTATTGCTTTACTCATACATGCTAAATGCACTCCCTCCTCAGGGTCTCAGTACTTGCTGTTCCTTTTCCTTGTCCCTGCTATTCCTCTAGATGTTCTTATAGCTCTCATTCACCTCTTCTGGCTCTTTGCTCAAATGTCATCACCTCAAAGAGGTCTTTTTTTTGTACTGGAGATTGAACCCAGGGACTTTTTTTTTTTTTTGGAACCAGGGATTGAACTCAGGGACACTCAGCCACTGAGCCACATCCCCAGCCCTATTTTGTATTTTATTTAGAGACAGGGTCTCACTGAGTTGCTTAGGGCCTCGATAAGTTGCTGAGGCTGGCTTTGAACTCGCGATCCTCCTGACTCAGCTTCCCAAATCACTTGGATTACAGGCGTGCACCACCACACCCGGCTGAACCCAGGGACTCAACCACTGAGTCATATTCCCAGCCCTTGTTTTCTTTTAATTTTTGAGACAGGGTCTTGCTAAGTTGCTGAGGCTGACTTTGAACTCATGATCCTGCCTTAGTGTCCCAAGCTACTGGGATAACAGGCATGCAGTACCATGCCCAGCAAAGAGATCTTGTTTGAACAGCTGATTTAAAAATCACAATTCTTTTCTGTCAGCTTCCCATCCCCTACCTCTATTTTGCTCCACAGTACTAAACTGCAAAACATACTTATATGTGTTAATTATTTAAAAAATTGTCTTCCAGGGCTGGGGTTATAGCTCAGTTAGGTAGAGTGCTTGCCTCGCAAGCACAAGGCACTGGGTTCAATCCCCAGCACCGAAAAAAAAAACAAAAACTGTCTTCTAGTTTATAATATAAATTCCAAAAGGGCAAAAACTTTTGTTTCCAAAAGTTTAATATATAAACTATATATTTATATATATTATAATAATGCTGGCAATGGGCATTAGGGAAATTTGCAACATTTCTAAAATTTATTATCTCATTCTTAAGAACTCCGTATTATGATTATATGTTTATGTATTACAGGTAGAATGGAGGTATGAAATGAACTCTTTAAAAGGAATATCTATGGATAAATTTCTAGAGACATATGATCTACCCAAACTGATGCAGAAAGACATACACAATTTAAATAGATCAATTTCAAGCAATGAAATAGAAGATGCCATCAAAAGCCTACCAACCAAGAAAAGTCCAGGACCAGACAGATTCTCAGCTGAGTTCCACAAGACCTTCAAAGAAGAATTAACACCAATACTCCTCAAATTATTCCATGAAATAGAAAAGGAGGGACTCCTTCCAAACTTATTCTATGAGGTTAGTATCACCCTTATACCAAAACCAGACACAGACACATCAAGGAAAGAAAACTTCAGACCAATATCCCTCATGAACATAGACACAAAAATTCTCAATAAAATTCTGGCAAATTGCATACAAAAATATATTAATTAAAAAGACAGTGTACCATGATCAAGTGGGGTTCACCTCTGAAATGCAAGATTGGCTCAACATATGGAAATCAATAAATGTAATTCACCACATCAACAGACTTAAAGACAAGAATCATATGATTATCTCAACAGACACAGAAAAAGCATTTGATAAAATACAGCACACCCTCATGTTCAAAACACTAGAAAAAATAGGGATAGTAGGAACATACCTCAGCATTGTAAAAGCTATCTATGCTAAGCCCATGGCCAACACCCTTCTAAATGGAGAAAAACTGAAAGCATTCCCTCTAAAAACTGGAATAAGACAGGGATGCTCCTTTTCACCACTTCTATTCAACATCATCCTTGAAACCCTAGCCAGAGCACTCAGAGGAAAGAAATTAAAGGGATACAAATGGAAAAGAAGAACTCCAACTATCACTATTTGCTGACGACATGATTCTATATTTAGAAGATCCAAAAAATTCCACCAGAAAACTTCTAGAACTCATAAATGAATTCAGCAAAGTAGCAGGATATAAAATCAATACCCATAAATCAAATGCATTCCTATACATAAGTGACAAACCCCTGCAAGAGAAATTAGGAAAACTACCCCATTCACAAAAGCCTCAACAAAAATAAAATTGGAGCCGGGCGTGGTGGTGCACGCCTGTAATCCAAGGGACTTGGGAGGCTGAGTCAGGAGGATCGCGAGTTCAAAGCCAGCTTCAGCGACTTAGCGAGGCCCTAAGCAACTCAGTGAGACCCTGTCTCTAAATCAAATACAAAATAGGGCTGGGGATGTGGCTTGGTGGCCGAGTGTCCCTGAGTTCAATCCCCGGTTCCAAAAAAATAAAAAAAATAAAATAAAATTGGGAATCAATCAAACAAAAGAGGTGAAAGACCTCCACAATGAAAACTACAGAACACTAAAGAAAGAAATTGAAGAAAACCTTAGATGATGGCAAAATCTCCCATGCTCTTGGAGAGGCAGAATTAATATTGTCAAACTGGCCATACTACCAAGTGTTATACAGATTCAATGCAATTCCTTTTAAAATCTCAATGACATTCTTCATACAAATAGAAAAATCAATCATGAAATTCACTTGGAAAAATAAGAGACCCAGAATAGCCAAGGCAATTCTTAGCAAGAAGAGTAAAGCAGGAGGCATCACACTACCAGAGCAGTAGTAACAAAAATGGCATGGTATTGGCACCAAAATAGACATGTAGATCAATGGTACAAAATAGAAGACACAGAGACAAACCCACATAAATATAGTTATCTCATACTAGACAAAGGTGCCAAAAATATATATTGAAGAAAAGATAGCTTATTCAACAAATGGTGCTAGGAAAACTGGAAATCCATACATAACAAAATGAAATTAAACCTCTATCTCTCACCCTGCACAAATATCAACTCAAAGTGGATCAAAGACTTAAGCACTAAAACAGAGACCCTGAGACTAATAAAAGAAAATGTAGGCCTAAATCTTCATCATGTTGGCTCAGTACCTGACTTCCTTAACAAGACTGCTAAAGTGCAAGAAGTAAAATTAAGAATCAATAAATGGGATGGATTCAAACTAAAAAGCTTCTTCTCAGCAAAGGAAACAATCAATAATTTGAAGAGAGCCTACAGCCTGGGAAAAAATCTTTACCACATGCACCTCAGATAGAGCACTAATCTCCAAGATATATAAAGAACTCAAAAAACTTAGCACCAAAAAAAAAAATAATAATAACCCAATCAATAAATGGGCTAAGGAACTGACCAAACACTTCACAGAATATAATCAATCAACAAACATATGAAAAATGTTCATCATCTCTTGCAATTACAGAAATGCAAATCAAAACTGTTCTAAGATTTCATCTCACTCCAGGCAGAATGGCAATTTCAAGACTACAAGTAATAATAACATTGTTGGTGGGACTGCAGATTGTTGCAACCACTTTGGAAAGCAGTATGGAGATTCCTAAGAAAACTTGGAATGGAACCACCATTTGACCCAGTTATCCCACTCCTCCGTTTATACCCAAAGGACTTAAAATCAGCACACTACAGTGAAGCAGCCACATCAATGTTTATAGCAGCTCGATTCATAATAGCAAAACTATGGAACTAACCTAGATGCTCTTCAACAGATGAATGGATAAAGAAAATGTGGCATATATATGCACAAATGGAATATTACTCAGCCCTAAAGAAGAAAGAAATTATGGCATTTGCAGGTAAATGGATGGAACTGGAGAATATCATGCTAAGTGAAACAAGCCAATCCCCCCAAACCAAAAGCCTTATGTTTACTCTGATAAGTGAATGCTGATCCACAGTGGGGTGTGGGTAGGGAAGAATGAAGGAACTTTGGATTGTACATAGGGAAGTGAGGGGAAGGGTGGGGATGGGAAGACATTATTGAGACAGACATTATTATCCTATTACATGTATGGAAAATTTTAAGAAATATTTATCACTGTAAAAAAAAAAAAAAAAGATAATGAAAAAATAAGTAAGTAAAAGGAATGTTTAACAGTAGAATCCTTATTCCACACAGCTTGGTATTATCTATAGCCAAAAACTACCCACCTGACAAATTCCTCTTCAATTACTGAGTGCTTCCATAGGTGACGAATGTCCAATTGGAGTAGCTGCGTTAAAAGCTGAAGAACTGGTTGCCTTTCTTCCTCCCAGTCAAAGCCATGAGCTGCTTTGGTTCTGCCTTTCTTACCCTAAAAGGATCACATGTTCATTTAAGAAAACATAAGGAAACAAAGAGAGTCAAGACCTGCCAGTTTGTGTACCTAAACTATCCAGTGTCGAGACAAGGTGGAAGGTAATATAGAAGTAAAGTGTAGAAGAACTACTTATCAGGAAAGAAGATGTGATGGCACTTTGGAGTACTTCTTAAATCCAATGAGGACAGAAAGCATTTGCAGAATCATTGGATTCCCTTCTTTCTCATCAAGTTCCTCATCTCCCATATTAAGTGAGACAGAGACTCCAAATTACCTTCCCACATGAATCCAGGTCCATAAGACTTGTTTGGCTGGCCATGGTCTCAAAGGATTCCAAAAGGCGTATCAAAGCATAGCAGTTCATTTTGAGCACATTTAGATGGGCACTTCTATCTGATACACTCAAAGTTGCATCATCCAGGATGACTGGAAGCTCCTGGGAGTGGTGGTTTACCACTGTTAAGAGGCAGAATATGGGAGTTGGTTTCATTTACTTTCTTCATCTCCCCCAACTTCAAAATATCCAGCACTTGCAGCCATCAGATTACCAAAGATCTGTGTT
This sequence comes from Glaucomys volans, assembly GCA_020662805.1. Classification (NCBI taxonomy): domain Eukaryota; kingdom Metazoa; phylum Chordata; class Mammalia; order Rodentia; family Sciuridae; genus Glaucomys; species Glaucomys volans. The sequence goes on from JAJEJO010004621.1 coordinate 148,780, forward strand.
TCATTTCTCAGTGGTCAAAACATAGCTAAGTCCTTTGAAACCCCTAACCATGATACCTCAAACATGCCCTGTTCCTACCCTCACTCCAGTTACCACAATTTCTCCCTGGCAACTGGAAGAATCACCCCTATTAAAGAGAGGTGGTTCAAAAGTAGGAGAAAGTTCTTGTTGGTCTGCCCTTACAGTGAATGCACATAATTCTGTACCACCCACCAAGATTACAGACCTTCATAGGTCAAAGGTTTCCTGGTCTTAGCCAAACCAACTGAATCACAACAGCCTTGATATCATCATGTGGCTGAGAACATGTAGGAAATAATAAACACACAAATAACAACAAATACCTTTCATCCCCTACCCCTTGACCCATAAACACCTTTTATCAGGAATTCCAGAGTATCTTCCTTGAGGCCAGGATCTATACTTCGAAAGTGACTATGAAGGAAAGAAAGTGTTGGGGTGAAACAGAAAATTGCAGTGCCCACTTTAACAGATCAGATCTAACCTAAGGAATCTAATGCTTGAAAAAACATGTGAAGTTGCTCAACTATAATAAATATGGTGGTGAGCTGGGTAGAGACACTTATTAGTAGAGATATCAGCATCCACAACCACTTATCAGTGAACCTACAATTTGGAATTTCAGAACTAACATACAAAATTAGGGCAAACAGCTACCAGTTCTTTTTTAAGGTATCAGCTGGGAATTTTACTTACTGTAAAATGCTGTAGATAGTATCAAAGTGCTCCAGCATAGCAAGTGGTCCTTGAGCTTGGAAAGCAGACTGAAATACTATAAAGATGAAAGAAACCAATCAATTTGGAGAGTAGAGGCCTCTTTGGTAAATTCTATTCAAAATACCTCTAGTTGATGCGTCTCCTTAGTTTAACCCAATTTTTCTCTTTCATGATCTTGCCATTTTTAAAAAAGGGTTGCCTAGTTATTTTCTAAAATGTTACTCATTTGGGGTTTGCTTAATGTTTCCTCATGATTATACTGAAGTTACATATTTTTGGCAAGTCTACTGCAGTAGGAAGGTCTGGGTCGTTCTCATCCGTTGTATCAAAAGATACATGATGGCAGACTGATAAGTGGCTCAGTGGTCAAATGCTTGTCTAGAATATACAAGGCCCTGAGGTCAATTCACAGCACTGCAAAAAATTAAAGGTATATGATGGCAATATGGTGATATAACTTTGATCACTTGGTAGCACGTGTCACATTTCTGCTCTGTAAAGTTATGGTCCCCTTTGCAATTTAATAAACATTGACATGTACCAAATAATGATGCTTCAGTCAATCACGGACTGCATACATGACAGTGGTCCCATAAAATTATATCACCTAGTGATGTAGCAGCTATCTTAGTATGTGTTAAGTATACTCAACGATGTTCAATGACAAAATTGCTTCTCTTCACCATCGACACTCACTCTAATCTCATGGTTAAATGCAATGTGATTGCATATGTACATACAAATCTATATCTTTATTAACACCTTTCCCCTGATCTGATGTCCAGAAGCAGAATAAAAAATTTTTTTTCTTATGTTTTTTCTTCTTTTAAAAATTTTATCAGAAGTTTCCCAAAAGACTGAGCCAAAATTGGATCATGTGCTTGTTCTTCTAATTACTAGTAAGGGAAACAGAATTACCTAGATTGGTAAAACTGATCAAGATTCCGCCTAGGAGCCTTGCTAAATCTGAACAAATCATCAGTTAATCAACAAGGAACGAAGTTGAGTGTGGAGATTGACTAATGTGTGGTTAACATCAACAGTGTCCATAGACTATTCTGTCCATATGTGAGTATATATAGCTGCACACTATAGCAAGTTATTCTTGAGTTATTACAGTGCATATAATGTGTGTATATACACATATACATATCCATATACATAAATATATAAATATTCCTTTTTTTTTTTTTCCCTGGAACCAGGGATTGAACTCAGGGACACTCGGCCACTGAGTCACATCCCCAGCCCTATTTTGTATTTTATTTAGAGACAGGGTCTCACTGAGTTGCTTAGGCTGGCTTTGAACTCTTGATCCTCCTGACTCAGCCTCCCAAGTCGCTTGGATTACAGGCATGCGCCACTGCGCCCGGCTAAATATTCCTTTTTAAGGATTATTTTAGCATGACTTTTGTAGGGCTGACAATTGAACCTAGGGTCTTACATATGCTAGGCAAGTACTCTATCACTAGCCAAGAATCTTTTTTTTTTTTTTTTTTTTGAGAAGAGGTATCCTTATGTTGCCCAAGCTGGTCTCAAACTCAGGAAACTTATGGGCTCAAGTATTCCTTCTACCTAAGTCTCCGAGGTAGCTGGCACTACAGGTATGTGCCACCACACCCAGCTGAGATCTATTTTAGAACAATTTCATGGCTATTAGGATTCTGGTATTTAGAATCTGAACATTCCTACTATTATAAACACCAAAGATCAAATCATTTAATTCACCAAGCAAGTATTTACTGATCATATGCTATGTGCCAGGCATTGTTAAGCACTGGAGGATATGACAATAAACAACTAGACAAAATAACAAGAGTTCTTTTTCTCCAGAATCTCAATAAATAATAAACAAGTAAATTTGGAGTATGTCAAATGGTTATAAGGACCAAGGGGAAAAATAAAGTGAGATAGGGTACGCCAGAGTACAGACAGGCAATTATATTAAATGATCACAGAAGGCTTGCTGATAGGTGACATTTGAGCAGAGATCTTAAGGAGATAAGGAGATGAATTATGTAGATCCTTAGGAAGGGCATTCCAAGCAGGTAGAAAAGCTAATTCAAAGGCCCTGAAATTGGAAAATGCCAATATAGTTGGAGTGGAGTATGCTGGGAGAAAGGTCAGGTGGGAAATGGTATAGGTTATGCTAGAGTCTTGCTCCTCAAAATGTGATCTTTAGGGCTGGGGTTGTAGCTCAGTGGTAGAGCACTAGTGTGAGGCACTGAGTTTGATTTTCAGCACCACATAAAAATGAATAAATAAGCTGGGCATGGTGGTGCACGCCTGTAATCCAAGCAACTTGGAGGCTAAGTCAGGAGGATCGAGAGTTCAAAGCCAGCCTCAGCAACTTAGCGAGGCCCTAAGCAACTCAGTGAGACCCTAAGTAACTCAGTGAGACCCTGTCTCTAAATAAAATACAAAATAGGTCTGGGGATGTGGCTCAGTGACTGAGTGCCCCTGAGTTCAATCCCTGGTTCAAAAAAAAAAAAAATTTGCATGTTATCCTTATGCAAGGGGCATGCCAGTCTTCTCTGTATCATTCCAATTTTAGTATATGTGCTGCCTAAGTAAACACAGGATGGTTGTTATCAAGTGCTGGGTACAATGACAGCTATGAAGTCTTACCTCTAAGCTGGGATGGCAAATGTCTAATGGGCAGTACCTCTTGCACAACATAGTGATTCACACCTCCACTTTTCAACAACTCTTCTGGGGATAAGGGCAGATGGAACTCGTATAGTTGGGGAGACATATTCTTCCACTAACTCACAAAGCTAGAAATCAAACAGAAAAAATGTCAGGGTGTAAATATAAAACCTATCTTTTCATTTGTTTCAATTATTTCCCCACCTCCAACATAAAATCTTTAGTTTTACAACCAGTTGATAACATTATCTTAGAGGATGTGAAATCAGTCATGAACTAGAATTCAGTTCTTGTCATGACTCTACCACTTGGTCATGTCACTTAACCTCCTGGGTCTCATCTTTAAACTGGAGGTTACTAATTTTTGATTACATCACAAAGTTGCTCTGAGAAGCAAATAAACAAAAGGCTACAAAAGTAAGGAACTGTAAAGTGTAATATCAATGCATAAAGTGAGCACTATTATTGTCACTTTAATGTGCAAAGTTCCGTAGGTATAAGACAATGTCCCACCAGAGACCAGAACAGTGGCCTAACATGGCCACTGCTAGTTGGTTTCAGAATGTGAGGATCCGCATTAACATTTTTATTTATACATTGTCAGATTTTGTTAGACTTTTCAAATATATCATACCCGATTTTTCGCTTCTAATTGCAATCTCACAGAGGGCATAATAATAAAATTTACTGTACAGCTCGGGAAATTAAGGTTATGCGATTTGCACAAACTACACACTGTATACACTGGATCTAGCACATCGCACCCCAAGGATATGTCTACTACACCTCCCTGCCTATTGCATACTGCCAAAGACTGCGTCATACCGTACCTGACTTTCTCAGCTGCAAACTCGGGGTTCCTAAATCCACACCTCACCTGTGAACCTTATCCACGGTTCCTCGGATTCGGGTAGTAGAGCTGAAATGGCAGGAAGAAAACAAGGGTACACAAAACGCCCAATCAAGGAGGCAGTTTTCAAGTTGGCGGAGAACCCGGCCAATCCTCGGCAGGCTGAGACAAAGGCTCGTCTGTGAGCCCAGCGGAGCGTGGGCAAAGCCACCAAGATCGAGTTCAAATACCAACGGCTGCAAAGGGGCCAATCGCGACGCTCGCTGGAGCCGCTGGCCAATCACAGAGCAGGACCCGCAGCGCGGGCCGGGCCTGCACCATCCACCAAGGGCATGGGCTCCCTCCCAGGCTCCACGTCCCGCGAGCGTGAGGCTTCCTCCCGCTGCACAGAGAGCCCTTCGCTCCGGTTGTTGGGAGGAGGCCCTGGGAGCGCCTGCCAGAGATGTCGCGTTCCTGCTGGACAGTGGTACCGCCTTTGGAATAGTGAGCCACTCAGTCACCCTGGATGGGAGACAAGTCTAGGTAGCGAGTTAGAAGACTTGGGCTCCAATCCAAGTTCTGCCATCTCCTCCGCTAGTGTGACGTCCAGCAAGTTCCCTTCTGTAAAATGAGGGTAGTAAAAACAGCTACAGCCAAAGACTGTTATGACGCACAGGGAAAAGAGCTTGGTCTTTTAATTCCCCCAAAGCTCTAGATTCCAGGTTCTGATCCTTCATCTCCTTCACAGTTGAAGGACGCTCAAAGACACGGGAATGGGCGAATTTTCTTGGAATTTCAATTTTTGGACGCTCTAAAAGCAAACGATCACCTCCCGTGACACCGGCGCTCCAAAATTTCCGGTGGATATACCGGAAGCACTGGCAGGGAGGTTGTCCGGGCCCCGGTGGGCCCGAATTCGGGGGGTGGGGCTTGTGTGACTGGGAAAGGCGGGGCCTGCGCCCAAAGCTGCCTGGGTAAGGCCCAAGATGGCCGCCTCCGGCGCGGTTCCGTTTTGGAGCTAGCGGGGACGGTGCCCTGTGTCATCTCCTTTGAGGTCACGCGTGGCCCTCATTCTGGGGCTTTTTTGGTATGCCGTTGAGAGACAGACTAGAGAAATGGCAGGGGTTCTCTCTTGGGCAGCTAAAGGCTTGATGCCTTTCGCCTGCAGAAGCTTCTCTATGGGTAAGTGGCTAAGGAAGAAAGACGCTTGGAGAACTGCTTCTCAATAGGCAGCTCACTTTCATTCCTTTTCTTCCCTATCTGTAGGTGTTCCGCGATTGTCCGTCCGTATCAGGCTCACCCTCCCGCCCCGCAAAGTGGTTGATCGGTGGAACGAGAAGAGGGCCATGTTCGGAGTATATGACAACATTGGGATCCTGGGTAAGACCTGACCGTCTACGTGGTACGAATTTCAGAAGGGCTGCTACGCCGTAACTGCTATCTTTTTCACCTGTGTAGAGATCGTCATGTGACTGTTTTCATACTGTTCTGAGTAAATTAATGAATTAACTCACTTAAAAACATGAAAACCTGAATTAACGCCCTTAATCCTCATTATCTTTCCATTTCACTGAGGAACTGAGAGGTTAAGTAAAGTTTTCAAAGAGTAAATGTCAGTGTCAGAATTTGAACAGCAAGCATTCTGGCTCCAAAGTCTGTGCTCTTGATACTGTACAATAATGTGTCTTGTCTATAGGTAGGTGCTGCTCAGGAAGATGCAACTTTGAGTTTGAAGGCTAAGCTGGTCTAAGCTAGGTTCTCTTGTTTTGGTACTAATATGTTCTTTCACATTACACAGGAAACTTTGAAAAGCACCCCAAAGAACTAATCAAGGGCCCCATATGGCTTCGAGGCTGGAAGGGGAACGAATTGCAGCGTTGTATACGGAAGAAGAAAATGGTTGGAAATCGAATGTTCTTTGATGACTTGCATAACCTTAACAAACGTATCAGCTATCTCTATAAACACTTCAACCGACATGGGAAGTATCGGTAGAAAAGAAAGCTGGGAACTGTGGAAGAGGCACATCCATCACCCTGGAGAAGGGGAACAGAACTTTTCCTTATAAGAAAAGCGTTTTGTATTCTCTCTGTAATAAAATGAGGCTTCTTTGAAATCTGATGTCCACATAGTTTATTTTCCTGTCCATGCTGCTTCTCTTCATTCATGAAGACTATAAAATATGTCCCCCTTTTTTTTCTTTCCCCCGGTTGTACTGGGAACAAACGGGCCCAGCTGTACTAGTGAGCTACATCCCCAACCCTTTTTATTTTGCAATAGGTCTTGCCAAGTTGCCAAGGCTGGACTGCTTTAGCCTCCCAAATAGTTGCAGTGATGGGTGTTTGCCATCATGGCTGGTTCATCCTTGTGTTGTTGGGTCTTATGTTTGTATTTCATTACTTACCCTTACAATCTATAGCTGTGGTCTTCAAAAAAGAAAAGTTGAGCAGGGAGTGGTAGCACAAGCCTGTACTTCCGATAACTGGGGAAACCAAAGCAGTAGGATTAGATTACAAGTTCAAAGCCAGCCTCCAAGTTAGTGAGACTCTAAGAAACTTAGTGAGATCCTGTTTCAAAACAAAAATAAATTAATTAAAAGAGGCCGGGGATGTGGCTCAGTGGTTAAACACTCCTGGGTTCAATCCCTAGGACCTTCCTCCCCCACCAAAAAAAAAAAAAAAAAAAAAAGTTGGTGAGACTAGTTTATTGTTGGTGCAGAGTCAATATTGAAAGTGTTTCTGTGTGTGTGTGTGTGGTTCTGGGGATTGAATCCAGAAACTTGTAGATGCTATGCAAGTGCTTTATTGCTAAGCTATATTCCCAACCCCTTGAAAGTGATAATTTTTAATTGTTCAACAATGTCATGAATATTAAAAGTGTTTCTAAAATGAAATGTAATAGAAAAATGGAATTTAGTTCATTATTCTCATCAAAAAATATTTACCAGGTAACTTCTCTGGGAATTATAGGAAAACCCAAAGATCTGAAGTATCCTCCCCATTTTAATATGAGACATTAAGTCTCATGTAAGTAGTACAGATAGGGGATACAAATCCTGACTGACCATCAGAATCCTGGGTAGTTTAACATTTCAAAAGCCTGTTCCCAGGCTGGAAGTATTGCTCAGTGGCAGAGCACTTGCCTAGCATGCATGAGACCCTGGGTTTGATCCTCAGCACCACCAAAAAAAAAAAGCAAGCTTGGTTCTAACCCCTAGAGAGTGTGATCAGTAGAGATATGAGAGTCCTGGGCATCCATGTGGGATTTAAAAAAAATAATTTATTTTTTTTTTGCAGAATTGAACCCAGGACCTCGTGCATGCTAGGCAAATGCTCCACTCCTAAGATATATCTCCAACCCTGTTTTCATTTTGTTTTGTTTTTAATAGTGGGTGGTTGAGTGCCCCAAGTTCAATTCCTGATATCCTCACAAATAAAATCTATACATAGAATGTAAAATCTAAAAACTATGAAAGGTAAACAAAGGGAAATTCTTATTGCAAACTGTCTTTTTGTCCTCTTCAAGGACACCATTCAAGTGCCTTTTTAATCCTCTGACATTTACTGTGCATGCATAAGGTTATATTACCTATCTCCTTTTAAAAAGTGGGATTTCATCAGGTGCAGTGGCACCCACCTATAATCCCAGCTACTTGGGAGACTGAGGTGGAAGGATTGTAAGTTTAATTCCAGCCTGGGCAATTTAGCAAGACTCTGTGTCACAAAATAAAATTTTTTTTTTTGGTACCAGGGATTGAACTCAGAGGCACTCCACCACTGAGCCACATCCCCAGCCCTATTTTGTATTTTATTTAGAGACAGAGTCTCACTGAGTTGCTTAGGGCCTGGCTAAGTTACTGAGGCTGGCTTTGAACTCGCGATCCTCCTGCCTCAGCCTCCCAAGTGCTGGGATTACAGGCGTGTGCCACCGCACCCGGCACAAAATAAAATTTTTTAAAAAGGCTGAGGAATGTAGCTCACTAGTAGAGTGCTTGTCTAGCATGTGCAGTGTCTTGGGTTTAATCCCTAGAACTCTCACCACACAAGGTAGAATTTCACATATATGTACCTTGGTTTTTCACTTAATATAATTTGGAGATTGTTTCATATATTCACATTACGTACCATATTAACCAGTTATATTTTGATACACATTTAGATTTTTTCTAGTCTTGCTTTTTCAAAGAATAACTTCTCTAATTTTAGATAATTCTAATTTTAAAATCCCTCAGGTGATTTTATTTTTAATTTTTTATTTATTTTTTACTCAGGTGATTTTAATTAGCGGTGTTTGGAAATCACTGATGTGGATTATAAACGACCTAGATAAGAGAGTATGTCTGACTGGCATAATCAAGAGAGGCTTCTTGGAAGAGGTTGGATTTTGGAAAGCAGAGAGGGAGGACATAGAACTTTTCAAGTGGGTAAGCGAAGAATGATCAATGGTATATGATGGAGAGAATACAGATTTGATAGGAGATGGTGAGGTGGATCTAACTGTATTGAAGCATACTATGACATTATCTTCTATTTTATTCTTTAATAATTACTTGGTTGTGAAACAAGTTAAATAACTTTGATAGAACTAAACTGAGGGGGGAAATGTTGCTCCAATTTCTAGAGTTAGGTAGCAATTATGGTTAAATTTTTTAGTATGTCTCCAGTGCTTAGAATAATAAGACTCTCAACAAATATATGTCAAATGAAATAAAGCATTTGATGTGTTCCCTTTTTTGGGGGGAATAGGGGTATTGGGAATTGCTTTCGGGCACTCAACCACTGAGCCACATCCCCAGCCCTTTTTTGTATTTTATTTAGAGACAGGGTCTCACTGAATTGCTTAGGGCCTTGCTAAGTTGTTGAGGCTGGCTTTGAACTTGTGATCCTCCTGCCTCAGCCTCTAGAGTCACTGGGATTACATGTGTGTACCACTGCACCTGGCTGATGTGTTGCTTTTATTTTTTTTTAGTTTTTGAACTCTTGATTTTATTACGTATTATTTAATTTCTATCCGTGTATCCTTATACACACTGCATTCAATCCATACAATAAGTTGGGGAATATGGCCATCTTAACAATATATTTTCCAGTTATGAATTTGATATATCTTTGCATTTATTTCTATTGCTTTAAAAGAAGTCGTTTATGTGGGTTAAAAGACCTATCGGTGTTCCTCAGCGAGGTTTTTATAAGGTTGATATGAGCAAATCTGTAATATAAATAATTAAGAAAATAGGGGGGCTGGGGTTGTGGCTCAGTGGTGGAGCGCTTGCCTAGCATGTGTAACACACTGGGTTCGATTCTTAGCACCACATGTAAATAAATAAATAAAGGTCCACCAACAACTAAAAAACATTAAAAAAAAAAAAAAAGAAAATAGGTGGTTGGGATTGTAGCTCAGTGGTAGTGCACTTGCCTAGTACATATGAGGCACTGGATTTGATCCTCAGCAGCACATAAAAATAAATAAATGAAGGTATTGTGTCCATCTACAACTAAGAAAAAAAATTAAAAAAGAAAATAGGTTTTGGGGGCTGGTGTAGGTTGGTGATAGAGTGCTTGCCTAGCATGTACGAGGCCCTGGGTTCAATCCCTAGCATTGCAAACAACAGCAACAACCACCAAATAGGCTTTGAAGTCAGACAAGTCTGGGTTTGAATTCAAGCTCTACCTCTCTTTGACCCTAAATAAAGTAGTTAACTTCTGAGCCTTAATTTTATTTTCAGCCTATCGAATAGGAATAATACAGACCTTTCCACCTAGAGTTGTGTTAGGAATAAATAAAATTATGCAGGTAAAAATTTTAATACAGTCAGGTGTGGTGGTGCATGCCTGTAATCCCAGCGGCTAAAGAGGCTGAGACAGGAGGATCCTGAGTTCAAAACCAGCTTCAGCAAAAGTGAGACACTAAGCAACTCGGTTTGACCCTGTCTCTAAAATAAAAATACAAAATAGGACTGGGAATGTGGCTCAGTGGCTGAGTACCCCTGAGTTCAATCCCTGGTACCCCCCACTACCCCCCCCCCCAATTTCTTTAATACAGAGTTTGACAAATGTACATGGTAATGATATTCCTCTGGAATGTGTATAGTGGTCAACAATTACACAATTACAACAATTACAACAATTACACTGAAGAATTGAATGAATATGTTTTTAAATTAATCTAAAAAATTAAAGAAGTACTGAAAACTAAAGAAAATGAATTACTTGTAGATATAATTTGGAATTTGAAAGTAGAGGTATTAAGGTGATTAAGTATTTTATTTGATCCAAATCCTGTAAAGTTAAATGTATCTATGTCAATCCACTCTGAAAACAATTCCTTTATTAATATTCTCTGGGTTTTCTTGACTCAGCTGGTTAATTCTTTCCATTTGTTGTGGGTTGGGGTGGATCATGTGGTCATATTCAGTTTTGAACTTGTTTTAGTCAAGCATGTCCCAAATGTTTTCACTCCTGTTTGCTTCCTACTCATGGAGTAGCCGAGATTCTTTTTACACATGGTCAGTTATTTAACCCAGACTTCTTTAGAGGCTTGATCCCAGGGCAAAAATAGAAGTTGCAAGTCTTTTTTTTTTTTTTTTTTTTGGTACTGGGGATTGAACCCAGGGGCTCCACCCTGAGCCACATCCCCAGCCCTATTTTGTATTTTATTTAGAGTCAGGGTCTCACTGAGTTATTTTTGGGCCTCGCTCAGTTGCTGAGGCTGGCTTTAAACTCGCGATCCTCCTGCCTCAGCCTCCCAAGTGCTGGGATTACAGGCATGCGCCACTGCGCCCGGTGAAGTTGCAGGTCTTGTTAGACAAAGGTCAAGAAGTCCTAGTGTCACTTGTGCCACATTCTGTTGGTCAAGTGTCATAGGCCAGCCCATATTCAAGCAGGTAAGGAAATGAATTCTGTATTTTCATCAGAGAAGCAGCAGATAGTGACAGGAATGTGCAAAGATGTTGGCAATCACCCATACACACATGCACACATAATCAAAATAATATTTTGTCTTTGTTGGAACTTTTTCTACTCAATAAAAGTGAAGTTAGATTAATACGTATTTGTTAAATACATATTATATAAATATAAATAATAATATTTATCAAATATTAAATTGGAGAAATGAAGTTTTTTTATGAAAGTACATTATGGCGGGGCATGTGGTCTGTAAGCCCAGTGATTTGGAAGCCTGAGGCAGGAGGATCACAAGTTTGAGGCCAGCCTCAGCAACTTAGTGAAACATTGTCTCAGTAAAAAATAAAAAGGATTGGGGACGTAGCCCAGTGGTAAAGTGCCCCTGGGTCCAATCCCTAGTTTAAAAAAAAAAAGTATACAAAAGTGAGTTTTCAGTGGGGTGACTGGAAAGGATTTGGTGGAACTAGAATGGAGAAAATCAAGTGTCTGAGACTGCTAAGTGTAAGGAATGCTAAATACATGTTTTGATAGAATATATGATTGTTAGTGAAGAGAAAATTAATAGGTATTTATAAAATACTTCCTACTGCAAAGATACAAAAGACCTTGTTTTCAAGGACAGAACAATTTTGTTTTTGATAGGAAGCAGTATGTGACATTTTCCTTTAACAAACACCAAACAATTAAGTCTAAGAATGTTTGGAGAAACATAAATCACCAAGGCAGGGTGAGTTCCTGCCTCCAAGTAGACTTCATCTTACTCAGAAGGTAAATATCAACAAAATATGGGGGGTTCCCTCTTCTGGCACATAGCCTCATTCCACTGACCAAAGCAAATTACATGGCCAAGACTCAAAGGCAGAGTGGAGAATATCCTTTGTGGGCTGGGGATGTCACTCAGTTGGTAAAAGTGCTTGCCTTGCAAGTGCAAGGCCCTGGGTTCAATCCCCAGCACTGCAAAACAAAATATGAATGTGAAGATAATAGTTATATATGAGAAGTTCTATGAGAGGTTTTTTTGGGGAGAGTCAGAAAAGACATTTTTGAAGATGTGGTTCTTGAAGTAGATCTTGGACAATTTCAGCTGCTAGAAGTAGATCAAGTTTGTAGGTGTACAGAGGAGGGACACCTGTCCCATTACATTCCTAGGGAGCAGGAATGCAGACAGGGAGGGCTTTTTGGAGGAGGTAATCACTGAGTTGTGTTGAGGGAGGGGAGGCTAGCAGGCTTTCCAGGCAGATGAAGCAAAAACAAAGGTCAAGTAAAATGGTGAAGTCACTTTGAAAAATCCACAGTTCCCCATAAAAGTTAAATGTAGAATTATCATATGACCCAGTAATTTCCCTCCTAAGTTTATACCCTAAAGGACTGAAAACAGATGTCTATACAAACACTTGTGCACAAATGTTTGCAGCAATATTATTCATATAGCCAAGAGGAAAAGAACCCAAAGAGGAAGCAACTCAATGCCCATCAGCTGATGAATGGGTAACCAGATGTGTTCTATCTGTTCAATAGAATATTATTAGTCATTGCTAAGGGTAGAGTTTGGGTGTTTTTTTGGTCCTGGGAATTGAATCCAGTGGTGATCTACCACTGAGTTACATCCCTAGTCCTTTTGTATTTTTTTATTTTGAGGCAGAATCTCACCAAATTGCCCAGACTGACGTTGAATTTATGAACCTCCTACCTCAGCCTCCTGAGTTGCTGGGATTACAGGCATACTCCACCACAACTAGTCAGATTTTGCATTCTTACCACAAAAAATGAAAAGTATGTGAGGCAACATGTGTCAATTGGCTCAATTTAGTCATTCTACAATGTATATATACTTTGAAGCATCATGTTGTACACCATAAGCATATGCAATTTTTGTTAATATAAAAAATTTTAGCTGGATATGGTGGTGCATGCCTGTAATCCCAGGGACTCTGGAGGGTGCGGCAGAGGATCAGAAGTTCAAAGTCAGGCTCAGCAATTTAGCAAGACCCTAAGAAACCTAGTGAGAATATGTTTATAAATACATACATACATACATACATACATACATACATACATAAATAGGACTGGGGATGTGACTCAGTGGTTAAGCACCCCTAGGTTCAACCCCTGTACAAAAAATACAAATTTTAAATGTGAAATTGGTGGTAACAGTTGTACAACCTTTTGAATATAATAAAAACCATTTGATTCTATGCTAAATGATTGGATTGTATGGCACATGAACTGTAAAAAAAGTGGGATGGGAGACAAAGATTTGTTTTTTGAAAATTTTCTTTTTTATTTTTGGGTGCTGGGATTGAACCCAGGGGTGCTGTACCTTTGAGCTATATCCCCAGCCCTTTTTATTTTATTTTTGAGACAGAGTCTCCCTGGCCTCTAACTTGGGATCCATCCTGCCTCAGCTACCAGAGTCACAGGGATTAGAGGCATGCATCACCATATCAGGGCAAAGATTTGTTTCTAAATTAACTTACACTTTACAAATCAAAGCAATGCATGCTTGTAGTTAATCTAAACAAAGGAAAAATTATATTGTCATATGTAGCAGCAATCCTCTCCTTCACCCCAGCCTACCAGCTAAACTAACTTCCCAGAATCAAAATTACACTTCTTTTAGCTATTTTTTTTTTTTTGATACTGGGGATTGAATCTAGGGGCACTTGACCACTGAGTCACATCCCCAGCCCTATTTTGTATTTTATTTAGAGACAGGGTCTCACTGAGTTCCTTAGGGCCTCACTATGTTGCTGAGGCTGTTTTTGAACTCGCGATCCTCCTGTCTCAGCCTCCCAAGTGCTGGGATTACAGGCGTGCGCCATAGCGCCCGGCTTCTTTTAGCTATTTTTATGGTATTTATCATCGTAATTTGAAATGGTACATTTAACTGTTCTTGATGACTTACTGGTTTTAGACATCTACTAACTTCCTGTTATGGAAATGAGTGTTTAGTTCTCCAGGATTATTTTGTTCAATGTAGAAAAGAAAGTTTTAAAAATTCAACTTCTATTTAGGCTTTTTCTTGGAAAGTTGGGCACAGTGGCACATGGCAATCCCAGATACTTGGGAGGCTGGGGAGGATCGCAAGTTTGAGGCTAGCCTCAGCGACTTAGTGAGATCCTGTATCAAAAAATAAAAAGGGTTGAGCTTATAGCTCAGTGATAAAGCATCCCAGGTTCAAAACCTAGTAACAATAACAACAACCACCCAAAAAAAGACCCTGTTTCGAAATGAAAAAAAAAACAAAAAAACAAACTGAGGGCATAGTTCAATGATACAGAACACCTGGGTTAAGTCCTCAGTACCACATATAAATAAGTAAAATAAAAAATTAAAAAAAAAATTAAACGAGGAGCCGGGCGCAGTGGCGCACGCCTGTAATCCCAGCAGTTGGGAGGCTGAGGCAAGAGGATCGCTAGTTCAAAGCCAGTCTCAGCAAATTAGCGAGGGCCTAATCAACTCAGTGAGACCCTGTCTCTAAATAAAAAAAAAAAAAAATACAAAATAGGGCTGGGGATGTGGCTCAGTGGTGGAGTGCCCTGGGTTCAATCCCCAGTACCAAAAAAAAAAAAAAAAAAAAAAAAAAAAAAAAAAAAAAAAAAAAAAACCAAGGAACGGAAGGAAATTTCCTTAACTTGGTAAGAGTTCCATATTAGAGATTGGCAGCATATATTTAATGGACATGAACTCTTTAAAATCAGGAACAAGACAATAATGCCAACTGTAACTGCTGTGCTTTGATTTAGCACTACTTAGTACTGTTTACTTTTCAGTGCTTTTTTTTTTAGAAAAGGAATTTAAGAAATGGAAGCAAAGAAATCAAATTGTGATCATTTTCAGATGATTTTCATTTTCTAAAAGAGATAGGAATTTTAAAAACAATACAAAGTGGAAAAAAGAAAATAAAATTTGAAACTATGTTTATGCAAGTACAGGGCTGGACGCAGTGGCACACTCCTATAATCCCAGTGGCTTGGGAGGCTGAGGCAGGAGGAGCATGACCCATAGCAATAGCCTTCAGTCTTTGCAGGGCTAAGGTTCTTTTTTTTATTTTTTCTTCTGTTTTTTTGTTTTTCAGTGGAGATTGAACCCAGGGGCACTTTACCACTCTCTGAGTTGCTCAGGCTGGCCTTATACTTGTGATCCTCCTGTCTCAGCCTCCAGTAGTCACAGTGCCACCATGCCCGTCTTCCCAGGAAGGGCATTCTTATAGTTTTGTGGTTAGTTCTTAAAATTCATGATTCTTTGTAGCTTCTATAGGTTCTCCAGTTTTGATTTTGGAAGAGCCAATGACCTGTATTAGCTAGTCATCTTGTCAGGAGAATTCATACCCCTCTCCTCTCCTTTATCTTACACCCCACCATTATATCACCTTTTTATCACTTCATTATACCACCATTAAAAATCAGCAGACAGTGTTTATATTATTAGGAATTTATACATATTATTTATTACTAAGCCAAGTGATATACAGTGGGATAACATGTTTCTTATAAAAATCTTTATATGCCGGGCGTGGTGGCTCACGCCTGTAATCCAAGCAACTTGGGAGGCTGAGTCAGGAGGATCGTGAGTTCAAAGCCAGCCTCAGCAACTTAGCGAGGCCCTAAGCAACTCAGTGAGACCCTGTCTCTAAATAAAATACAAAAAATAGGGCTGGGGATGTGGCTCAGTGGCCGAATGTCCCTGAGTTCAATGCCGGTTCAAAAAAAAAAATCTTTATATCTTTATTGGGATATAATTTACATATCATACTGTTCACAAATTTCAATGAGTTTTAGTATATTCACATATACTAAATATATGTACTAGTATATGTGCATCCATCACCACAATCAATTTAGAAAATTTTCATCATTACCCTAAAATGAAGTCCCACGCCCTTTAGCCATCAACCCCAATTACCCTTCCCTTCTAATTCTAGGCAACTAATCCATTTCCTGTTCTAGTCTATTCTGGATATTCTATATAAATTGTATCATATAATATGTGACTCTTTAGACTAGCTTCTTTCACTTAGCATAGTAGTTTCAAGTTTACCTATGGTGTAGCATGTATTAGTACTTCATTTGTCTTTATTCCAAACAATATTCTATTGTATGGATATACCACATTAAACTTATCCATAAGTTGATGGACATTTGGATTATTTCCAGTTTTTGGTTATTCTAAATAACGCTGCTGTGAACATCCATGTACAAGATTTTGATTTCATTTCTCTTGGGTTTATAACTAAAAGGGGAATTGTGGGTCACATGGTAGCTGTTTGAGCAACTGATAAACTCTTTTTTAAAATTTTATTTTTTATTTGTTTTTTTTAGATATACATGACAGTAGAATGTATTTTGACATAGACTCTTCAAAATTGTAAACTCAAATGCCCCATTTTGCTTTCCCACCAGAAGTACATGAGGATTCCAATTTCTCCATGTCCTTGGCAACCCTTGTTATTATCTTAAACAAATTTTTTTTTACCATCCTAATGAGTGTAAATTGTTATCTCATCGTGATTTCTTTTTTTTTATTTACTTATTGATTCATTGAACACAAATGGAGTACAGCTATTGTTTCACTGATTGTACACAAAGTAGAGTCACACCATCTGTGCGTTCATACATGTACACAGGGCAATGGTATCTGTCACACATTCTGTTATTATTTTTACTCTCCACCCCGCCCCCACCCCTCCCTTCCCTCTATGCTATCTATCCTTCCTCCCTTCTTGCCACCCTTCCCCCCGCCCCCGCATTATGCATCATCATTCATTTATCAGAGAGACCATTCGGCCTTTGGATTTTTGGGATTGGCTGATCTCACTTAGCATAACAGTCTCCAACATCATCCATTTACCTATATACAAATGCCATAATTTTATTCTTCTTTATGGCTGAGTAATATTCCATTGTGTATATATACCACAGTTTCTTTATCCATTCATCTACTGAAGGGCATCTAGGTTGATTCCATAATCTAGCTATTGTGAATTGAGCAGCTATGAACATTGATGTGGCTGCATCACTGAAGTAATCTGATTTTAAGTCCTTTGGGTATAGGCCAAGGAGTGGGATAGCTGGGTCAAATGGTGGATCCATTCCAAGTTTTCTAAGGAATCTCCACACTGCTTTCCAGAGTGGCTGCACCAACTTGCACTCCTACCAGCAATGTATGAGTGTACCCTTTTCCCCACATCCTCACCAACACCTGTTGTTGCCTGTGTTCTTAATAAAAGACATTCTAATTGGGGTAAGATGAAATCTTAAGGTGGTTTTGATTTGCATTTCTCTTATAACGAGGGATGTTGAACATTTTTTCATAAATCTGTTGATTGCTTGTCATCGTGATTTCTATATGCTTTTCCCAGGTGGTTAGTGATGTGGAGCATCTTTTCTTGTGTTTTTTTTTGCCATTTGTATATCTTCTTTGGAAAAATGTCTTCCAATTTTATATTTGGTTGATGATGATGATGTTGCAGGAGTTATTTATGTATTCTAGATATAAGTTCCTTATCAGGTTTCTGATTTGCAAATATTTTGTCCCATGCAGTGGGTTTTTTTAACTTTCTTGATTCATGTCCTTTGAAATACCAACATTTTATTTTATTTTTATTTTTTTATTTTTTGGAAACAGGGATTGAACTCAGGGACACTCGGCCACTGAGCCACATCCCCAGCCCTATTTTTTTGTATTTGATTTAGAGACAGGGTCTCACTGAGTTGCTTAGGGCCTCGCTAAGTTGCTGAGGCTGGCTTTGAACTCGCGATCCTCCTGCCTCAGCCTCCAGTGTCACTGGGATTATAGGCCTGTGCCACCCTGCCCGGCGATACACACCTGTTTTTAAAAAAAGTTTTATAGTGTTAGTTCTTTTTTTTTTTTGAACCAGGGATTGTACTCAGGGACACTTGGCCACTGAGCCACATCCCCAGCCCTATTTTGTATTTTTTTTATTTAGAGACAGGGTCTCACTTATTTGCTTAGGGCAAATGTTGCTGAGGCTGGCTTTGAACCCGCGATCCTCCTGACTCAGCCTCCCAAGTCTCTTGGATTACAGGCGTGCGCCACCAAGCCAGGCTTAGTGTTAGTTCTTACATTTAGATTTTTTGTTTGTTTTTTTTTTTATAATGGGGATCAAACTCAGGGCAAGACTAAGCTACATTCCCAGCCTGACATTTAGATCTTTGATAAATTTTGAGTTAATGTTTGCATATGGAAAGATCCAACTTCATTCTTTTCCATGTAGATATCCAATTGTCCTAGCACCATCTGTTTTAAGAATATCCTTTTCCTATTGAATGGTCTTGGAACCCTTGTCAAAAATCAGTTGATGGGCTGCGGGTAAAGCTCAGTTGGTAGAGTGCTTGCCTTGTAAGCACAAGGCCCTGGGTTCAATCCCCAGCACCACCAAAAAAAAAAAAAAAAAAAAAAAAAATCAATTGACATGCGAGGTAACTCCCATTTCTTATCCAACTTTTTGTTTTTCTTAAGTTAACAGTTGCCTCTTTTTCTTTTTTTATGTATTTAGTTCTGGCTTGAATTTATTTTATAATCAATCTCAAACACATTCTTTTCCTTTCTCTTGCATATCCTGTTTTCTACTCTTAGATTCTTTACTATTTAGACATTTAACTATTTAGCTTGACTTTCTAATATTTTAAATTTCCTGCCTATTACCACTGGTTTGTACCTTTGTATTTTGTAATTTCTCTTGGAACTGTATCTGTGGGAATTCTCAAGGCCTAGACTGAAGATGAGTTCATCTGGGGAGGATTGACATTGCTTCTGTTAGGTGCATGGTACTACTGTCAACCTGAAAACACCTTTAATCCTCTAGCATATTTTTAATCCACTTTTACATGAGGCTATAGTCCTTTGGGATTTATGGGAGGTGCCTTCTGTTAGATTTCCAACCTTGAGTAAGCCTTAGGCTTTGTCTCCTATGCCATGATAGCACCCTGTGAAGCCACCATGCTCAAGTTCAGATTTTTTAGCTACCTCTTTGGGTACTTGCTTCCACTTGGTTTTTAGATAGTCTTTGTTTTCTTTCAGCTCATAAGTATATTTCAAATGCTTTTTAGGCAAAGGACCTAGAATAGCTAAAACAATTTTGAAAAAGGAGAAGAAGGTGGGAGAAATTACTTAACGTTAAGGCTTACTGTATAGCTATAGTAATCAAGACGGTGGTATTGGGAGAAGGGTAAACACAAAGGTCAATGTGGCGGATATCAGACAGGAACATTTGATTTGGTGACAGTATAAACAAAATTGAGTTGATCACAAATATATGGACAAGGCTTTAATTGGGGCTTCAGCCAAACTGGCTAACTGGGACTTCAGCTAAAGGGAGACAGCACTGACTGAGGGACCAGGATACCTCCTGAACAAAGGGAGATACAAGTTTTTTATCGATTTAATGGGGTGGGAAAGTCTGGTATAATTTTCCACTGCCTAGGGCCATGGTTCCAAAAAAATGATTCTTATTGCACAAGACTTGGACCATGAGTAGTAGTGGTCAGTTTGTCCTGGGACTATTGTGGCTGGTGCCATTATCCTATGCAAACATCCTGGCTTTGTGGCTCCATCTGGGCCTTACAACAGGGCTGATAGGCTTTGTGTGCTGGGAAAAGCACAGGGTGGGGTAGAAGAAAACACATAACAGCTTCAATGGGTAATCAACAATCTACATGTAGAATTGGGAAGAATCTGGCCCAAAGTTAAGGCAGTAAAGGAGACAAACATAATATGAAGACAGATCTGTGGGAAGCCATTCTTCTTTAGCAGAATTAGACTAGGTTGAGCCATGTGACACAGAGGCCTGGCTTTTAGGAACTGCCGGGAAGCATGTGGAGCTTTGTGGGAGTGGTACCCTGTCTCCTGAAATTGTACCCCCGTAAGAGAATGGCTCCCCTAACTCCACCCTATCCTGTCTATCACAGAAGAAGCTCCTCCCGGTCCTTGCCCCCTTTACCTGTGTGTTCATAAATAAAAAAGAGTTGGGCTAGTCCATGTTGTAAGAGGCCAGAGCTGGTATGGCCAGACCTATCACATCCCCTCTCATTTAAAAAGAGTATTGACTTTTGTGTGTTTATTCAGTAGGTAAGTCTTTTGTGCAACAGAGTGATATACAGCCAACATCCTCCTCTGGCAGTTAACCCTTTTCTCCTGCACACGGGTTGTGGCAGAGAGGAGCCCCACATAGATCCCATTCCAGTCATCCATTAGACATCTGCAGGCACAAGTGAAGAGTTAGTGTTTCTCAGCAAAAGTGGCCTTTGAGTCCCTGAAAAGTAACCTAGGCAACTGTGGTCATGACACACGCATCAGAAGTGTTATCCACAGTAAGCTGGGCGTGGTGGCGCACGCCTGTAATCCCAGTGACTTGGGAGGCTGAGGCAGGAGGTTGCAAGTTCAAAGCCAGCCTCAGCAATTTAGCGAGGCCCTAAGCAACTCAGTAAGACCCTATCTCTAAATAAAATACAAAATAGGGCTGGGGATGTGGCTCAGTGGCCAAGTGCCCCTGGGTGCGATCCCCGATTCAAAAAAAAAGAAGTGTTATCCAAGCAAAACTAGTGAGATTAATAATGTATTGCCGGGCTATGTGGCCTCCAAAATTAGTGATTTTTAAGTTGACTAAGAATAAGTGAAGCTTGAGGGATTTAGGTTTGTCTCTGGTAACAATTTTATCTTGTGCAGATATTCTGCTTCTGTGGTTTTATCAAGGTCTCATGATGGTTCTTTTTGCAAAGAGCACAAGGGTAGTGAAGCAATGTACCATGCTACAAAGGACAATAATTTACTCTGCCTAGAGGTTTATTTTATTGTTCCAGCCTTTGCCCCACCGTCATGGTCTCTGATTATCTCAGAACTGAATAAAGAACCCAAAAAATAGACCTGTACAAATGTACCTGATTTTTGACAAAAGTACAAAAGCAATCTGTCAGCAGATAAATGGTTAAACAAAGTAGAATACTATTCAGCAGTGAAACTACTGATCAACTAAATTGGGTGGCTCTCACGGGCATTATACTAAGTGGGAAAAAAAGCCAATCTCAAAAGGTTACATACATACAACCACAAAGAAATTATACTCCATGTATGTATGGTGTGTCAAAATACATTCTACAGGGCTGGAATTGTGGCTCAATGGCAGAGCGCTTGCCTAGTATGTATGAGGCATGGGGTTTGATACTCAGCACCACATAAAAATAAACAAATTAAATAAAGGTCCACCAACAACTAAAGAAGTATTTAAAAAAAATAAAACTCTATCTTTAAAAACATATAAAATAAAGGTATTATATTCATCTACAACTAAAAAGAAACATTCTACTGTCATGTATAACTAAAAAGGACAAAATAAATTTAAAAAAGGTTACATACTGTATGATTATATTTATATAATGTTCTTGAAATAAAGTTGTAGATATGGAAAATTAGTGTTGCTAAGGGTTAGGAATGGGGATGGGTGGCTGGAAAGAGGTAGCGCAAGGGAGCATTGTGGCAATGTAATAGTTTTGTATCCTGATTGTGGTAGTGGTTATAAGAATCTATATGTGATAAAATTGCATAAAACCACACACACACACACACACACACACACACACCCCACAATTGGATATACACAAAACTGGCGAATTTTGAATGAACTCTGTGGATTTCAGCAATGTCTATTTCCTGGTTTTAATATTATAATGTATTTATGCAAGGTGTCGCCGTTGGGGAAACTGAGTTAGGGGCAGAGGGGAAACTCCTTGATTTATTTTATCTGGACATCTCATGTTAATTATCTGAAAATAAAAAATTATAGGACTGGGGTTGTAGCTCAGTGGTAGAGCGCTTGTCTAGCATGTGTGAAACTGGGTTCGATTCTCAGCACCACATATAAATAAAATAAAGGTCCATCAACAATTAAAAAATTGAAAAGAAAAAACTAAAAGTGCTATGTTTTTAAAAAAATACAGTGTTTTAAAATTTTTTTTCAGGGAGACTTGGTAGGGATACTTATATGTTCAGCTTGCCAGGAACTTTTTTTTTTTTTTTGTACTGGAGATTGAATCCAGGGGCACTTTACCACTGAGTTACATCCCAGTCCTTTTAAGTTTTTTATTTTGAGACAGGTTCTCACCAAGTTGCTTAGGGTCTCGCTAAATTGCTGAGAATTTGTGATCCTCCTGGTTCAGCCTCCCCAGTTGGTGGAATTTTTAGAGGTTGTTATTTTGATGTGGTTTCAGAAGGAGGATGGGATAAACACATATGACTGATACATTGTGTTTTTAAGAGTAATTGTTTCAGGGTTTTAAGCAGGGTGGTGATATTTGGGTAGATCCCCCTGGTGGCTTTATAGAAAGAATATGAAGGAGAACAAGACTGGAAACAGAAAATTGCATTTCATTGATTCCAGGAGGTTCTTTTTCTTTTCATTTTCTTTTGGCATTTTAACACCTCTTAAATTGGAATGTTTCACTATAGTTATTAGTCAGACAGCAGTCATACCGTATTTGTCATAATTGCTCATGAGCATCAAAACTTGAAAAAAGGATGCCTGCGGCTTGGAAGACAGAAAAGGAACAGTTTTAAGAAATGCTGTATTATCAGAGTCCTTCATGGCATGCACACAGGACTACATTGTGGAGAAATTCATGGACATCTAAAACTGAGTCAAAAACATGATTTATCAAGTTTCTGTAAGTTAGTAGGTATACTGTTAACTCGTTTCTATTTTCCTTTCTATGTAAGCATGAGCGCAATGTTATAAAATCTATTTGTAAATTCTTTTAACTTTTGTTTATCATGGAAGGATTTTATTTCGTCTTCAAATCTGAAGTGATAAAATCTATATGTATACGAACGTACTCTTTCAATAAATGTAAAAAATTCCAAGTGGTAAGGAACACAGTCATAATTTATTTGTAGCCTTTTCTCAAAGCAGGGCATAGAATAATCGTGAGTTTTATAACTGATGTCCAGGAAAGGGATAATAGAGAATTCTTTAGGCATTAAGGAAAAAAATGACTTGGTGAATTTCCTTTGGAGAGGGAGAAAATCTAGGATGGCTTCCAGGTTTCTGGTCTGGGCAACTAAATCGATGTGGTAACCTATCTGGAGGGATTGGAGGAGTAGGGTTGGGAAGTGGGGGATTCGATTTGCGATAGGCTATATTTAAAGAAGCAGAACGAAGCCTTTAGTATGAGATTTGGTCTGACTGAATCCCGCGCCCGGAATTTGGCTCCGGGAGCCCAAGGCTCTGCTCCGTCAGTTGGAGTCTGCGACTTCAGGGCCAATGTCGGTCAGAGGCTGGCGGGTGGGGTGGAACGCCGGGTGGGGTGGAACGCCCGCCAGGGCGGGACTCCAGGGCTGCGCACACACAGCAGAACCTCCACCAGCTTAAGGATTATAGTTCCCGGGCGCCGAGAGTAGGTTGGCCCGGGACTGTCAGCGTGAGCGGCTTGACTGGATGGAGCCACCAGAGCGGACGATGGGCGGGCCCAGACCGAGGAACTGCGCAGTGATTGGTTGGGTGGCACCAAAAGGGCCCATCTCAAACAGTTAAGGCCGCCCTCCAGGGGGCTGGACCATATTTCCACCCCGCCCTATTGTTGAGCGAGACAGGTACGCAAACTACTGCTGTATTGGTCAGTGAAAATCCTGACCGCAACCGCTCCTTTTCGAAGTGTGAAGGAGAGGAGAGTTTTGATTGGCAAGTCTGCAGGGACGGGGCGGGCTAGTACTGCTATACTTGGAGCCGAGTCTGGGCGTGGATTGGACTGCGATGTTGTTAACTCTATCCGGGAGGCGTGGCCAGTACTAATAAAGCTGTGGTCCGGCGCGGCAGCTGCAGTAAGTTGCACCGCAGCTAGAGCGCCGGGTGGTCTGTGGGAGGCGGAGCTCCACAGTTCCGTCCGCTTCAGCCGCAGCGTTTCTCCGTCGGGTGTCTCGCCGCACCCTCCAGAGAGGAGTTGGACTCGCACTCCTGTCAGAAAAATGTGAGTTGACTCTGTTGTAGGGGGGTGGAGACCTCTTGCCAACTCTCACCCCAGCGCCCGACTCTGCGGGACTGAAAATGGCGCATTGCAGCAGCTGCCGCGACGCGGGAACCTCCACCGCGGGCCGCCCCCATACCGGGCCCCCCAGTGGTGGGGCAGCACCCCATTCCCTCATCAGCCACAGCTAGCCCCCACGGGGAGGGGTCCCACATTCATTGCACCCTCTCTTATGCGTGGCGCTTTATTCTGGTCTCAGTATAGTGAAATCCCAGAGAGGGCGAAGGCGGGTATGGAGAAGGGTAGGGAACTTGAAGACCCTATCATGTCGTCTGACTGAATCTGTACTTACAGCCTTTGGAAAGGCAGTCATGGGTGCACCTGTCAGTGAGTGATTCGGATTGCCTTGAGGTCTCTGGATTTGTGTGATGCATCATCCTCAAGGCCATAATAAAGCTCCAGAAACTTATCTGCCAGTGTGCAGTTCGGAAAGACTAAAGGGGAATGTGATCCCATGCAACCGTTCATCCCAAGGCCACCCTTATAGGAGATGCTTTCCCGTCATCAATTCCTAGCCAAGTATTTGGAGGAGAAATAGGGAGATTTGCACATTCCCCTCTTTCTCTAACGTAGAGTTTAGTCTCCAACCATCTTCAACATCATGCCCTTCCCAAGATATTGAGGGAGAACTATGGCTAGACCAATGAAGTACTTCCCTCTCAGGGCCACAGTATGTTTAATATAATTTTTTTTCTGATA
Source organism: Glaucomys volans (assembly GCA_020662805.1). NCBI lineage: Eukaryota > Metazoa > Chordata > Mammalia > Rodentia > Sciuridae > Glaucomys > Glaucomys volans. The sequence continues at coordinate 173,634 of JAJEJO010004621.1, forward strand.
CTGCTTGGAATCCTGTCATGGTCCTAGGTGTATTTTTTGTATTCCTTTCCGTAGTGATTTTTAAGAGGGAAAGATTTATTTACGTTACATAAGACTTCTAACTCTTCCTGGATGTGGTACTGCTGAGTGTTCTACTTAACTCCCAACAAGTAGTAAGTGAAGTCAGTCCCCCAAAGGCTTTATAGCCATTTCAGTTTTTCCTGTTTGATTTCTGCAGTTTTAACTATAGATGATATTCTGTGCATTTTGGGCGAGCCCTAAGATACCAATTATTTTCATTTTGGGGAGGGGAATTCTTCTCAACTGACTGGTTCTAGATATTATCCATGTGGGATGAAAGGAAGGATGGAGAAAGCATGGTGGCTATCAGGGAATCACGAGGTCTTTGACCTTAATCTTGTCATTGGTGCCACCATCCTGGACTGCTTCCAACACTGGCTGCTACTTACTCATTGAAATTTCTGCCTTCAGTCTAGAACTAGATTGCTTAAATATCTCAGTAACAGCCTAAGAGTCTTAAGACTCCTAGGGTTTTGTATCTTTCTTTCCTTTGCCCCCTTTGTGACTTGGAGGGAAATACAAAAATGATTCTTTATGAGGCTGTCATATCTATAGCCTCTTTAACTGTCTTTATTTTTAGGCAGAAAGAAATTCAGTTAAGAAAGAGGAGGTATTAGTTCTATTGTGATTTATCAAGGAATTTCCTTTTGGGTGACTTTGTGATACATTTATTTTTTGACTTCTCTGATGAAGTATGTTTTGTGATTTTTCTCCCTCTCTATAAGTTATGGAAATTTGTATTCTCCTTCAAATTTTAGAGATTTCCTCCCACCTGTGGTTTTTTCCTTGGCAGAGAAAATCTCATTCTTTAGGTTAGACTTCTGGAAATTCCTTAGCAGGTCAATTTAGTCTCCATGTGTTGGGAATGGGAGAGAAGTTTATCTTGAAGACCTCACACTGGATTATTCCCTCCAAAGGGTAAGGGATGTCTTAAGAGAAACAGTTTCCATGTGTAAAGTAATGTAAACAAAAATTTCTTTTTGGGACACAGGGGACTAGGCCAGTCTCCTGAGACTCTGCCAGATCTACAGAAGGAAGGTACAGAATGTCTATAATGTATGTACATTGAGAACTATTTCTAGCATTCTTGCTTCCTGTCTATGATCTTGGAACAGTTTCCACAACTAATGCAATTGTTTTGTGCACCAGATTCAATCTAAATGAAACCCCTATCTTCTCTGCCAAAAACAAAGCAAACAAACAGTCCTGACTCACTCTACCTACATAGACTTTGCCTTTGGTGATTCTCCAAGTTGTCCTTATAGCAGCACTGATATGCTAATCACCATGTGAAACATAACCAATAACTGGATCAACATAAACAGAGTTGGGCAGCTTGCCTTTTCTTTTACATTCAAACTTTGCATGTCCTGAGAGTTTAGTGTTTTCTACAAATTTCTCCTAGCCGTATTGGGTTTTTCCATTTGTCTTCATGTGAAGTCTTCTCACAGCCAGGGAAATGCCATTTAGGCCAAGGCTGGCACATTTGTCCCTGAGGTCATTCTACCAGAAGATGGGCTTCAGTTTGGGTCAGAGGATAACCCGAAACAGGGTCCCTTAATGGTATTCTGAATCCCATCTAAATGTTGTTGCGGGATCTTTCATCATTTGTTCCTTACCTCTGTGCTGCATCTCCCTATTTGATATTGCCAAGGAGCTAGAATCCCTTCCATTTGCTTATAACCTAATCATAATTGCTTTGGTGGAATCAGGTGAGAATGCATATGATTCCTTTCTTGTCTTGGTTTCTTTGTGTACTCTGTCCACTTCTCTCCACAGGTCTGCTCCAGCTCAGCCACCCACTGAAGGGACAGAAGGGACTGCCCCGGGTGGGGGTCCCCCTGGCCCTCCTCCTAACATGACCAGTAACAGACGACTACAGCAAACCCAGGCACAGGTGGAGGAGGTAGGTGGATAGCCATTTCTCTGAGAGTTTCCAAACCTTAGAAGTTTAGAAACAAAAGGGAACCTTTTATCTATTCTCTGTTTTTTATAGGGAGATAGCTAAAGACTCTGGGAGGCAAAGCATCTCTCAGATGGTCCAGACTTGTGATTCCCAAGTTGTTGTTCTTTTTCCTATCTCTAGTGGGAAGCTTAGCAACCTTGGTTTTGCACTCCTTTTAGGTAGTGGATATCATGCGTGTGAATGTGGACAAGGTCCTGGAGAGGGACCAGAAACTATCAGAGCTGGATGACCGAGCTGATGCCTTACAGGCGGGAGCATCACAATTTGAGAGCAGTGCTGCCAAACTAAAGAGGAAGTATTGGTGGAAAAACTGCAAGGTGAATTTCCTTGTCCTCTCTCTCTTCTTTTCCTATGCTTCTACTTGTAGAAGGCAAAAAAACCTCTCAGCTTCTACATTCCCTCTCTCTACTGGTACCAGATCTCTGCCTTGCAGGGTTCTTGGGAAGAAAATCTGAGTACCTCCTCCTTGAGATGAGTTACACGAATTGGCCACCAGGGTAGGCTAGAGTATTCAGAGTCACTTACTGAGAAACTGCTACCCAGGGGAGTTTAGAATGGTTTTGAGTAGCTTTTTCCCATGGGAGTCTCAGGCAAAAAATTTTAACTGGAAGTTTCTTTGGCACAACCAACAGCAGCACAATGATTTGGGTGTAAATGCCCCTGAAATTTCTGGAAATGCACTAAACATTTCACAATGAAAACCAAACCAACTGAATATAAAGATCTAAAGTCTGCTTTTTCATTGGAATTCCTTTTAAAGCCCCATGCAACAGGAGCTAAGCAAAAAGGAAGTGAACTGCAGTTCCAGTGCTGTTTCTGAAAAACTACAGACATCGTGCTGGGTTTATGATCCTATGGGAAGCAAAGGGTTAGTCCTCACTGAGAGGCATACAGGTGTCTGGGTGATGGGTGGTTTCTTCTACTATCCCAAGAATAGAGGAAATTCTGTTCCTACATCTCTGGTCCTGGCTCCTTTCCTCCTTCTCCAAGTCCAAAGGCTCATGTTATGTCCATGTTTCTTCAGATGATGATCATGCTGGGAGCTATCTGTGCCATCATCGTGGTAGTTATTGTAAGTAAGTATCGCTGAGGTTGCTGATGGGGTGAAGAGGTGGGAAGGTCCCGGAGTCTTCTCCCAGCCCTGCCTGCCTGCCTGCCTGCCTGGGGAGTGGGGCTGCTCTGACTGAGGTATGGAGACTGCTGCTGAAGATCATACCTGGTTTGGGAGGGAGGAAGGTCAAAGACAAGGAATTTCCTCAGTAGACAAGCCTTCCCCTTGCAAGGCATTGTGGGGAGATGGCCCTTTCTGTTCTGAGGAAGTGGGGCTATGCTGTTTGTCACTGACTTGGGTCAGAGGGAGACCTTGGGGCTGGGGCACCTGCAACTGAGAGACTTGAACGTCTAGTAACTTGATGTAATTTGCCCTCTTGTTTTCTCCTGTCTCTTTCTCTTCTCCGTCTGGGACTTCCTGATTCCTGTGTCCAGTCTACTTTTTTACTTGAGAATGTGCCATCCCTTCCCTGTTCTCCATTGCCATTCAAGCTCATGTCCTCCTCCCTCTGTTTGCTCTCTCAATAAACTTCCCCATCTGCCTTTCTCCATCCCAGCCCAGGCTTCTCCATCATCCATTCTTCCTTTTTTGTTGCATTCATTTGCATTCTGCCCCTCAACACTAGAAATGCTGCTCGTGGCACAGTCTTGAAGTCACTACCTGAAGATTAACAGCTGGCGCCTCCTTCCTCCCCACTTCTTATGTACTCTTATGTTCCCCCAAGCCCTAAAGGGGTTGACTGCCAAGGGGAGGGAGAATAACTGAGGTTAAGTGCCCAAGAAGCTGTCAAGATTGTTGGGGAGGAGAAGGGTATTGGTATCTGTGTTGCCTCCTAGAAAAGCTAGGCCTCGGGCAGGAGGGGACCAGAACAGTTGGGAAGTGGTGGTTACTCAGTTACTCAGTGCTGTACTTGCTAGCTTTTCTCCTATGCCAGCCCTGTAGAGAGCCCTGGGGTTCTGCCCAAGAGAACCCTGGTCCTAGTGCAGTACCCTTTTAGAAAATTAAACCTGTATTTTGCAGTTACTGCTAATTTGTCAGCCCAAGATTTTCTATGTCTTTGGGGGAATCTTACAGCCTTTTACTTTGTTCTCTGTAGGCCTGGAAAATAAGCACTTGTTGATCACAAAACTACCAGGAGACTCTCATTTCCATCCTAGAAGCAGTCCCATTTGCTTCTAACTGGAAGGAGCTGTCTCTCTTTCTTATTTTCTGTGTTGCAACTAGCCAGAGTTTGGTGCTTGTGGTTTATTTTAATTACTGGCATAAAGAGAGAATACCTGTTATTGAGAAACAATGAGTCAGGGGCCTAATTTGAGAATAACAAGCTTGCAGGAAGAGGGCACTACTTGCCCTCTCATTAAGGAAGGTCCCGTTCCTCCCTTCCTGTTGATAAAGAAATGAGGGGTAAGGTCCTAGACTCCCATAGAATCCTTTCCTCTATACCATCCCCATGAGCCCTGGTTGATCATGAAGATTTAGAAAAGTCCAATAGATCCACTAACTCAATCTTGGAGTGGGAGGGTTGACAGTCTGTGACAGGTGTGCTTGTATATTGCTATAATATCATGGGGCCCTTGCATCTAGAGCCACCTCTCTTTTCTTCCTGCAGTATGTTCCCCTTCTGAACTGCCCTCACCCTGTGAATCCCACATTGCCTCCTTTCTTTTCCTCCTCTTTGCTTGCTTTGTGTGCACAGAGAGTGGAACCTGAGGATGGGAGCTGCTCAGTCTATCTTGGGGTCTACTGCTGAACTTCAGGAAAGCATGTTACATGGGATAAACCCAGGTGCTAGAGGCGGAGGGCAGGCTGGGAACAGGAGTGGGAATGCCCACACCAATTTATTCCTTCTGTTCTCTGGTCCACAAGCAGAAAGAGTCTGAGGCCATGCTGGGCTGGGTCTGGATACCCACTTTCCATGCAGCAGCATTTCATTGTGCAAAACCATCCTTCCTTTCCTTTTGCCCCCTTTCCCATATTTCCTTCGTCCTGCCGAGGGCAGGACTGAAGAGCTGGAAGAAAACAGTCAGTGTACCCTCCCAGCGTTCCCCTCGAAGGTCTCCACTCTCCTCTGGGCTCCTCCTTGCCTAATGCAGGGGGTCACCGCTGGAGAAGAACCACCACTGTCCTCGATGTGCCCCCAAGCCTGGAGCAAATTCGCCCTCTTGGCCCACTCAAACCTATTATGAGATTTATTTCCTGGGTTTCTGTCCCTCTGAGGCTCACCAGGTGTAGTTGGCTTTCCTTTTTGGGGGTGATATCCCTTCTACTTTCTTTCTCATCCCACCCTGAATCCTCTTTGTGTCTTTGCTATCTCTCTTCTCTCCTACCACCCATGTGCATGAGCAATATGCAACTAAACCCTGGGACTCTGCAGTCAAATGAAGCTGAGTTTCCTACATCCCTTTCTTCAGTTTGCCATGAGATGATGTGGGGTTTCCACTGTATGTCTGTCATTATTTCTTTGTCTTTTTTCCTAACCCCAATCTCATACTTGTATAGAGTAATAACAGTTGTTCTTCACCAAAGGCATGTGGCATATTTACCAATTTCATGTATTCTGAACACAGTCAAAAAAATACAAATTCCTACCACTAAACTGACTTGGTTGTTGTTTGGGTGGGGTAGGGGTGTCATTTCTTTCTAGCAGTCTGATATTGCTAAAGGACAAAAGGGCAACTTATGTGTTCGAGTGGTTTTCATGGAGATTAAGGGTTTGTGTGTTGGCAGAGGAAGTGGTCTGTACCCTCAGTATTTATACCTAAAACAGCCTGGACTTTTACAGGTGCTGGTGAGAGGAAGTGACAACAGGAAATTGAGTAGGTATGTCACACTGGTAAACGACTACAGGTCTTCTTGGGCCTCTTTACCTGCCTCCTTCCTAGTCCGTCCTGCCTTTCCTAACCCTGGGGACATGTTCAGATGTGGCCTCCAGTGTACACTGCCCTCCCCTTATGCGGTTTTCTTTTTTTTAAATATATTTTTTTAAGTTGTAAATGCACATAACACCTTTTTTAAAAAAAATTTATTCATTTATTTTATGTGGTGCTGAGGATCGAACCCAGTGCCTCACACATGCTAGGCAAGCACTCTGCCACTGAGCCACAACCCCAGACTCCTCATGTGGTTTTTTTATGCTGAATCCCATTGTACTGACCAGGCACATTATAGCAATGAACAACAGGAAAAATCACTTCCCCATAGCTGATGGAGTGAGAGTTTGTAGGTATCCTGAATTTCTTGTCAATTGTCCGAAAGATCAGAATCTTAGTTGCAGTTCAGGGTTACACAAAGCAGCAGAGATGAAGCCTTTGTTTCACACCTTTAAATTTTTTTTTTTTTTTTTTGAACTGAGGATTGAGCTCAGGGGCACTTGACCACTGAGCCACATTCCCAGCCCTATTTTCTATTTTATTTAGAGACAGGGTCTCACTGAGTTGCTTAGGGCCTCACTAAGTTGCTGAGGCTGGCTTTGAACTTGCAATCCTCCTGCCTCAGCCTCCCAAGTGCTGGGATTACAGGCGTGCGCCACCACACCTGGCACACCTTTAAATATTTTGCAAGTTGGAGCAGCTAGGATTGGGGACGGGGGTTAATTGGGACCAGCTCAGAGAAAGACGGGAAAATGGAAAACTTTGTCTCAGTGGTCACAAAGGGCTTTTATTTTTGACAGAGTTCAAAATTATGTGTGACCGCCCAACTGCCACCCCGGTATTCCATTGTCCCTTACTTGCTCCTTTTTCCATTTCTATTTTTCTTTCCTACCACCTCATCTTAAATATGGCCCTTTGTGTTAACCTCCACACAAACACTCTGCCTCCCATTGTTTTTCTTGACACATCAGCCCAGGGCACACAGTGAAGGAAGGCAGAGCCTTGTGTAGAGCCAGGGTCAGTACCTGACCTGTATGTCCTTCTACCCTCAGACCTGGTGCCTCCTTCAGGCTTTTTTGGCTTTGTGACTCAGTGTAAGGTCCTTCTGAGAAAGCATGACTACTCCGTGTTTATAACTGAGGTAGGAGAGTAGTTATTCAGAGTGCTTCAGGGTCTTGGCATACTTTGGTGAGGAAGCTAGGAGAAAACAGAGGGAACAAGATTAGTTACCAAAAGCAGGAGCCTGTCTGAGGTGGGAGAGGCCCTGGTCTTGTTGGGGAGGTGCTCAGAGTGGGTTGATAACAAGCAGGGTGGGTCAGGGGCCAGAGCTGAGGATGACTAGGCACTTACTTTGCTGTCTCTGAAGTGCCAGGAACAATAGTGCAAGAAGGAAAAGACTGCTGGCAAAGATGACTTCAAAGGCCATTCTCTGCTCTGTAGGTGAGAGAATGTAGCAGGAATCATCTCATGAGCTAAGCCCTTGCTGCCATTAGTCCCCCCAGGGAGGAGAAGCACAGGCTTGTGGGTTTGTTACTCCCATTGAAAGAGCTGTAAACTGCACACAGTAGCTTCTGTATTTGTTCAGTGTTGGTCTGATGTTTATGTATTACTCCACACAGAATTTTCTGCCCCTTCCTACCTTGGTGCAACATTTTAAAAGTTGTTTTGTGAAGGAGATATAGGTTAGTCATTGACAGTTAAACTGCTGGGGAAAGATGTGAACTTGGATAAAACCCCAGTTTTGGGGAAGCCCGTAGTCTTGTAAGCAACCAAATAATGCCCCATGCTCCTAATGTTTGCAATTCTTTTTTGGTAGGGGTGGGGGTACTGGGCATTGAACTCAGGAGCACTTGACCACTGAGCCACATCCCCAGCCTTATTTTGTATTTTATTTAGAGACAGGGTCTCACTGAGTTGCTTAGCACCTTGCTTTTGCTGAGACTGGTTTTGAACTTGCAATCCTCCTGCCTCCACCTCCCAAGCTGCTGGGATTACAGGCATGGGCCACCTAATGTTTCTGGTGTAGATTCTTTCCAGACCTTTATCTGTTCAAAATCTTTCACCAACATTCTGTGGCTTTCAGGGTGAAGTTCCAGTTTGAAGGACCATGGAGATTGCAGGGTTTAAGTCTGTAAGGGGAGTCAGCCTGCCTGTTTTTCGCATTTTCATTACTAGGTGACCTTGGGAAAATAACATCTGCAATTGCCAGCTTACACATCTATAAAATGGGAGTTGTGCTGGGCATGGTGGCAGGAGGATCACTTCAGCCCAGGAGTTCCAGGCCAGCTCTGGCAACGTAGTGAAACCCCATCTCAGTAAATAAAATAAATAAAACAAGAGTTGTAATACATGAGATCATGCTTAAAATTTAAGTGCTTCACACAGTGTTTGATGCATGTAAATGCTCAATAAATAGAATTGCCTCTAGTTTAATAACTGTTTCCCCCTTTTCCTGTATACCCTTGACTCTAGCTGTTCTAAACTACTTACAGTTCCCTAAGTTTTTAGTAGGCTGTTTTATAATTGTACCTTCACATGTACCATTCTCTGTGTCTTGTGTGTTCCCTTCCCCTTAAGCTAGCTGACTGGGTTCAAGGCTCTTCTAGCTCATCTTCCCAGTCTACCTAGTCTTGTCTCTCTAGCTGTACTAAGCTTCTAGAGGGCAGGATCAGGTATCTTTCAACCTTGGTCTGCAGTCCAAGTACATTGCCTGATTCCCTGGAAGCTGAGATGGAATGAAATCCCAGGTGATGTGTGGTGGTAACTGTAGAGGCTGCTACCTTGGGAAAGACAAAGCCTGGAGCAGAGGCAGGAGTGTGAAGAAGCTGGGACAGAACAAAGCATATGGGCAGTTAGCACAGAGCTAAAGACAAGCTAAGGGCAGGAGAGCCATGAGCCCAAGTGTGGAAGTGGGGAAAGGAGGATACCCTTAGTACCTGTAAGTGGGGCAACCCTGGCGCTGGCCCTAAGGGGCTCCTCCAGGGAGATGTGGGTGACCTGGCAGGTATAAGTGGCACCTTCAGGGCCAGGTTCAGCTGTCAAGGAAGAGGAGATGCTATAGGTACCAGCCATGCTTTGCCTGAGGCTGGAGAAGAAGGCACCAGACACCTCAGCTGGGGTTTCACCTAGCTCCTCTCGGATCCATGTCACCACCACGTCCAAAGGATAATAGCCAGCAACATTGCAGATGAGAGTGGGCGGCTGCACTGTGTTTGCCAAGCTCAGTCGAATTTTGGGGGAAGCTGAGGAAACAATGAGGAATAAGATTCCAGAGGAATACAGTTGGGGCCAGCGGAGGAACCTGAAGCCTTTCTGTTTCTTTTGAGAGTGAGGGTAGGTAGTGGAAGCTGAAGTTTCTTCCTCAATGGTGTCTCAAGGGGTAGGGGCTTAAGTCTACCTGGATGTAGGCCATAAGGGGGCACATTTTCTAGAGAAGTAATAGTAAAGCCAATTAAAATTTGGCTGACTTTAAAATTTTTTTTAAAAAAAAATTTAAAAAAATTTTTTAAATTTAAACATTTTTTAGATTTTTAAAAAATTTTTTACTAGTGTGGAATTGGTGATTGAACCTAGAGCCTCACACATGCCAGGCAAAGTGCTCTACCACTGAGCACACCCCTAACCCCTTTGGTTTGCTTCATATCATTCCTACACATCAGCAATTTTGAAGGATATTAAAGGCAAAATACTCTTTCCTGATCAGACCCATTCCCTTCACCCCTCCTTAGTTTGCTATTGCTCCTCCTTAGGATGTGGTCCACATGGACTGGGGTGATTGCAGATGGCCCACCAGGGTAGGTGAGCAGGATCCTGGGCTGGGTATATCTTGCTGGGATTATCTTGGAGTCCAGTGGGACACCTTATCTGATGCTAGCTGTGCTTCTAGGTTGAAGGCAGCATTAGATTGTAGTAATGCGGTCTGCCTCTCAGGAAATTGCCTTTGTGTTTGGATCCCAATATAAAAAAACACTCCCAAGAGGCACATTCCCTCTATCCAGGATAACTGGGTCCTAGCCTCACCTTGGATGTTGAGCTGGATGATTTGTTGAGCTTGGTACAGAGAGGTGGTGATCTGGCAAATGTAGGTCCCCTCATCTTTTAGAGTGAGGCTGGGGAGGGTGAGGGAGGCATCCCTGGCCATAAGTAGCTGCTCAGGCTCCACGGTAGCACCCTGCCGCTTGGCCTGCCCCTGCCCTTTTATCCAACTGTATACCAGCTGACCACTGCCCTTATGCTGCAGCCGCCACTCCACGCTGATGAGTTCCAGGCCTGGTGCCATGGAGAAGCCACAGTGCAGGGAGGCTGAGGACCCCAGCAGGAAATTCAGGGATCGAGTCTGTGTTGTCACCTGGAATTCCACTGTGGAAAGAAAAGGAGGTGACTTGTGTGTCGCTTCCTCCTTGAGGTTACCTGGTCTATGAGCTGTGGACATTCACCTGCCCTATCCTGTCCTGGATAATGAACCCAGTTGAGCTTTCCCATCAAACAACCAAAAAGAAATGGGACTCTGGAATGGCAGCATGGTACACATGGTGTTCTGAACCATTTGGGGGTAACCTATTTTAGGTGACCTGATGAAAGCTATGGACCTTTCACCAGAAAAAAAAAAAAAGCAAAATTATGAGTTGCTGTTGACCCTCAGGTAAGAATGACCAGAGTAGCAAAAAAACAAACAAAACCCCCCAAAACCCAAAAATAAAACCCCAACAACAAACCTGTGGTACCTTGGTACTTCTACTTACTAGTTCTGTGATAAGTCCCTCAGTGTTCATAAGTTCATCTGTTTAAGTAAGTTTGTTGTGGCAAATACGTGTAATCCCAGCAGCTCAGGAGGCCAAGGCAGGAAGATCTTGAGTTTAAAGCCAGCCTTGGGAACTTAAGAGAGGCGCTAAGCAACTCAGTGAGACCCTGTCTCAAAATAACAAAATAGGGCTGGCAATGTGGCTTAGTGGTCATGTGCCCCTGAGTTCAATCCCTGGTACCAAAAAAAAAACAAAAACAAAATAAAAATGCCAAAACACATACGAGTAGATTTTGTTTTTGTTTTTTTTTTGGTACTAGGGATTGAACCCAGGGGCCCTTTATCACTGAGCTATATCCCCAGCCTTTTTTATTTTTTATTTTGAAACCGTCTTACTAAACTGCTTGCAGCCTCACTAAGTTGCTGAGGCTGGCCTGGAACTTGTGATCCTCCTGCCTCAGCTTCCTGAGTTGCTGAGTTTATACGCATGCACCACTGACCCAACCCCAGACCTTTTTATTTTGAGACAGGGTCTTGCTGAATTGCCGAGATTGGCATCAAATTTTTAATTCTACCTCAGCCTCCAGAGTCGTAAGTTACTAGGATTACAGATGTGTACCACTACTTCTGGAGCTATAATTGTCTTGAAGGACCAGATCAGCCTAGATTTTCACTGGAGGAAAACTGGAGCTATTCTTAATATGACTGAAATATACAGCATACCATGAATAGTCTCATGTGTCCTGTTTTCCCATGGATAAAAATTGTCTCCAGTTTTGAGGTAGTACATAGGTTGTCTGTACTTAGACCCAGCATTCTCTTAGGAACTCAGGTATTTTTAGGAAGAAAGGACCAAGGCCTAGGGGGTACCCTGAGATGCTGCCATGGTAGATGGAAGTGAATTTGTTCTCGTCCTTCTATCCTCCCATCACTCACTACTTTAAAAAAGCAAAACTTCCTTTATGCCTCTTGTGTTTCATTTTCTCACCTGCAGTCCGCACAGTCCCTTGGGGGCTTTGGGGTAGATTTATGATAGGTTGCCAGACAGCTGCCTTCTCAGCATCCCCAAGAGTTTTCATCACCATGGAGACACTGGGTCCCCCTCTAGATATTTGCACATTGATGATGAACCAAGCTGCCTTCTCAGTGGTGGCTTCCTGTCTGACTTGAAGAAAATAGCGGGAAATCTCACAGCTCATCTCTTTCCCGCTGCAGTCAGCATGGAGCAAGGCCTCGGCCTGCGGAATCTGTACCAGGTCCACTGGGGAGAAGGGTGGCACACAAGGTCAATTTGGATGCATAATATGAAGGCTAATGGGAAGCAGGTATGGGTGTATAATCAGAAGCTGGGATGCTCTAGGGCTGCCCCAGCAGGGCCAAAAACAGAGTGGAAGGAGGGCTTTTACCTGAGGCCTCAAACATAACAAGTTGGTCATCTTTGTCCACTGTACCCCCTTGGAAATCGGTGAAGCCTTCCAGGGAGCCATCATCCAGCACTGGCACGTGCTTCAGCACAAGCAAGGCCTTCTCCCTATTCCCATTGCTGGCAAAAGCCCCTCGGTGCCCACCTTCCGTCACCAAGAAGCAATCTAAGATAACATCCACTGCCCGCCATTGCTTTTCTGCTGCATGGGGTTCTGCAGAGAAAAGGCTGGGTGAGAACCCTCTTGCCCTGAAAGTCATGCTACACTTGCTGCTCATGCCCATCCCTCAAACTATGGACTCATCAAGGGGTAAAAATTGTCTTTAGGGTCCTAGCTGTCGGTGTGTATTCTTGCATCATATACAAAACCAGGTTTCTGGGAGGCACCTGCTACTCTAGGTAAATACTTTCTGGTGTGATTCAAGTCCTGGATCTGCCTTGCTTAGAGGGATTTACGTCTTTACTCTTATTTTTAACTATGGAATAAAAGACTGTCTTCCGTCAAAGGAATTCTTAGCAAAAACAAATCAGTGAGCAAATAGAGCTGGGACACTTACTCTTGCTAGGGTCAATAACAGCCATCCTTTTTCCCAGCCAGCCTTCTGAGTCTGCTCTGCTCTCTGCCATTGCTGTGACTTCCCCTCCCCCACCGGTGATCACCTCCCAAGTAATTTCCTAGCTTGGGAGCCCCCTTCCCCTTCTAAGGTATTAGCTCCCAGGCCAGTGCACTCTCCCAAAGGATAGTAGCTCTCCTGACACTTCCACAAACAGGCCCCGTTTTTCTTTACCCTGTTCCCTGTCAAGTTCTCAGTTTCTCCCACTCATATAATTGACAGGGCTGCTAAGCCTTTCAACTATTAGGCTTAGAACTCGATAGGAAACAATTCCTGGCCTCTTTACCCTTCTAGAATCTTTTTTGTGCCTACCTGGGCCCAGCACTTCCCCGAGTTAGTGCTACCAACTCACCGGTTTTTGCTGTTCCAGACAGAGCCAAGCAGAGTAGCAGCCACCACCCCGCCTCGGTGTCCATGGAGGCTGCTCTCAGGCCCCTCCTCTTTCACTGTCTTTCTCACTGCTCGCCCCCCACCACCCCCACCCCACCCCTGCTTGCAAGCCTGGGCTGGAGAAGAGGGGTTCTCCAAACACCCCTTGCTTGGTCAACCACCCGGTGTGTTTCTTCTGTCTTCACTGACTTCTCTTTCGCTTTCACTTAGAGGAAGTGTCACCGAGACTGCCTTTGCCTCTAGGTGAAGCCATTTGTAGCAGCTGCCAGAGCTTTGCTGGCTGTTCTCCTTTCTCTGCCCACACCCGCCCCCAAAAAACCCCAAGTGATTTCAAGATCTGGCATCACTGTACTCTTTCGCTTCCCATCAGACCCAAGAAAGTAGAGCTATAATTGTGGAAAGGGGGAGGGGCAATGGAATCAGAAGTGGGCTCCCCAGTAGCCTGTCTGTGCCACACCCACTGTGGCCCCACCACCCTCAGGCTGGCCACACCACAACACGAACAGGCTGCATTGGAGAAAGCTCCCTCCCCTTTAGATCCCTGATCTGACAGATGAGGCTGGGACTGGCCTTGGTTATGGAATTGGAATTTCAGAGAGAAAGCTGGAGAGTTGCAGTGTGGGCGTCCATCATTTTTATTTTGCCTACTTTGTGGGTCAGGGCTATACCATGTGGAGCTTTTGCAGCCAGAAGTGTGTTTTACAGCTGAAGCCTGGGCCCTCCCATAGGACAGGGGCCAAGCTTGTTCAACCAGTCTCCTGTTTTTTCACTGCCAGTCTCAGCAAGGCACTTTTAAGTGTACACAGGAAAGGGTCCTGAAGAGAGGACTGTACTGAAGTAGGGGCTGCCAGGTCTGTCTCTCTGGACAACCAGTGGGGTGGAAAGGAGGCTAGAGTTTTATTGCAACCCTGACCCTCCCCTCCACCCTGCACCCAAGGCTGACTCAAGGGTAGGAAGCAGGCTCTGGTTTTCGGTAGTCCTCCTGGATGGGTATGGCGCCGCCCTCTTCCTCCCTGGGGCAGCTATAAGAACAAGACTCTGCAGGCTCCAGTGGGCTTTCTTTTTTGTCTGCAGAAGGAGAATCAGATGAGAGACTTGGCCAGCAGTGGGGCAAGGGAATAAAGGGAAGAAGAGATAAGCAAGGGAAGGTCAGCTTAGGGGAGGGCTGCCAGGAAGGTGCCAGTGAACTGGAGTTAGGAGCCCAGTTATTGCAGATAGGGTTGGGGAGGTTTCAGTGAGGTTCAGGCATGGGCAGCTGGGCCAAGATGCTGGGGTGTGGGTGCAGGGGCAGAACTGGAGGTCCATATTCTGTCTCTTACTTGATTCATATTTTCTTTGTTGGAGGAACAGGGCTCCTCCCAGGGTGAAAACAAGAAACATTCCAGAGAAGATCACAAAGATGCGGATACAGTTTGAGCTGCACAGGGACCTCTGGGCTGTGAAAAGCAGGGTCATATGGTTTTGAGGGTGGAGTGGCCTAGCCCCTCACTCCTTTGCCTAATCCTTCTGTTACCCCTGCCTCTCTCCTTTTCCCCACTTTCTATCCCCTCCCCCCATGGGACCAATCCTCTTTTAATTGCTAGACTCTGCTTTCCCCTCTTTTTCTTAGTCCTCCTCCTAGGAACTCCTGGCTGACTTCACTCCTGGCCCCTCCTGTAAGCATTCTCTCTGGGTTTGGGCATTAGGGCAAAAACTCACATGGCAAGTGGTTGGAGAGAGTTGGGGAAGGCAGCTGCCTGAAATCAGCTGGAGTTTGCACATGATTGACAGTCCTGGTCTCTGGCATCTCTGGAAAAACAGAGACAGAATGAATAGCAGCAGGGAACCCCAGCGGGCACTTTGGTCTGAAGGCCTATGGCACCATGCCACTACAGGATAAGATGGGAAGGCTGTACAGGCTGACCAGGAGGAGTCTATCTGGGGGTGGGTGAGGTAGAGGGGACTGCTGGTTGGGGTGTTGCCCCTACCCCCAAGTGACTGGACAAGGAGTGGCCTGGAACTTACTTTTGGTGTAAGGTAAGTGGGTGGGTGGTGAGTACGGGCTGGGGGCCTCAGATGGATAAGTGGTCAGCAAGGGGTTTGGCGGAGGATCACACTCTGTACACTCTTTGTCCCTGCACTGCCAGTCCTTGGGGCAGCCACACTCTGTATTGGCAGTGATGGTGCAGTTACTAATGAGAAGACCTGGGGAAAGAGAAGGGTTGGGGGAACAAAGCACATACAGGTGACCTGTGGGGTTCACTTGCTAATTCCCCTGACTCCCATCTCAGGCCCACCTCTAGGGATATGAATCCCTTTCCATTTCTGCTGCTTTATCCACCCCCCACAAGGGCCTATCTTTCCCTCAATGTTGCCTATCATCTTCATAATTTTTAAGAAAGGCAGACCTTTTGGAAAATTCATAGGCTCAAAAATAGAAACAATGAAAGCAGAAAGAGCCTACATAATTTTCTCTTGTGCTCACTAATACTTTAACAACTTTTTATTGAAGTGTAATATGGAGAGGGACACATATCATAAATACAAAGCTTAAGAATTAGTACAAATTAGATCAATAGGTGTGACCAGTAGCATGTCAAGAAATAGAAAATGACCAGCACTGCTGTCTTCTAATCACTAACCCCCCAATAGTGGCCACGCTTCTGACTGCCTAATACCACAAATCAATTCTGCCTGTTTTTGTACTGGATGGGTGGAATCATGCAGTCGGAACTCATTTCTGTCTGGCTTCTTTTACTCAGTCCTGCATGAATTTCATCCATATTGCACATCATTCATTCTTTTTTTTTTTTTTTTT